>CM077104.1:25347832-25374772 GCA_039619505.1 Cimex hemipterus | reverse complement strand
CTCTCTCTCTCTCTCTCTCTCTCTCTCTCTCTCTCTCTCTCTCTCTCCCTAACTCTCAGCAACTCTCCCTTTCTTATACTTTCTCATTCCTCTTTTTTCATTGCTCACTCCCTCTCTCCCTCCATCTCACATCTCATTCACCCTTTCTCTCTCTCTCTCTCTCTTTTCTACCTACCCACCTATCTATGTATCTATTTATCTATCTGTCTATCTATTTAACTATCGCTCTCTTCTTTCTTTACCGTTACATTCTCTTTCTAACACTCATTCTTTATTTTCCTCTTCTTGTTTTGTAATCCTCTTCCTCTCATTTTTACTATGATTCCCTCTCTCTATAACTCATTTACTCACTCACATTATCTCTCTCTCTCTCTCTCTCTCTCTCTCTTTCTATCTATCTATCTATCTATCTATCTATCTATCTACTTACTTATTTACATATCTATCTGTTTTTCTGTCTATTTAACATTTATCGCTCTCCTTTTTTCTTTACTGTTGCACTTTCTTTCTACGACCCACGCTCTATCTTTCTCTTTTTCTTTCCTTTTATGCCACTTCCGCTCACTTTGTACTGTCACATTGTCTATCTACCACACTCTCATTCTCTCTCCTTCTTATTTCTTACTGTCACGCCCTTTTCTACCAGTCAAACATTCTATATCTGACTATGTACCTCTCTCTATCACTCTCCTTCTTTCCCTTCTTTCTTTCTCTCTCTCTCTCTCTCTCTCTCTCTCTCTCTCTCTCTCTCTCTCTCTCCCTCTCTCTGACTCTCTCTATTTGTCCCCCCTTTCGCGATCTCTCTTTCCATCGCTCTCTTTCTCTAGCATTCTTGCTTCTTCCTGCCACACTATCCTTCTATCACTCTCTCTCTCTCTCTCTCTCTCTCTCTCTCTCTTTCTCTCTCTCTCTCTTTATCTTTATCTTTCTTTCTTACTTCTTACTGCCCCACCCTTTCCTGTCTCTCCATCTCTCCTCTCTCTCCCTCTCTTTCTCTCTATATTTCTTACGTCTTACTGTGGCACTCTCTTTACCACTCACTCTCTACCTTAATCTTGATAAATCCTTTTATTTATCTCTATCTCTTTTTCTTCCATATGCTTTGCTTAATTATGCCAGGAAAACTTTATAAAGTCTGTTAAGTCTAAAGCCAAATTCGGGGGAGACGTTTCTATACAAGCAGTTGGCTGGCTATCAAATTTTAATAAAATCGTAGTTATAGAAGTTTCATTTGGAGGAGAGTAAAAGTTAGAATTGTTTGTTTTCAAATAACTAATTCTCTTCAGTTGAACGTCAATTTTGTTCTGATTTTAATGCAATTTGTATCGACTATTGCCTTTTGCTAGATCCATCAGATCGGTGCTCGGCTTCGTTGAACGTGACCCATCAGATTAACAGCCCATCTGATAGTTGGATCATTGACCGGATCGATATGTTTTATGTGCAGGGTGAAACCACCGGCGACGGTACTGTTCCGCTACAGCAAATAGCCATCACCTGCTTCACACTCGGTTATTCGGAGTCATCTGGCCACTAAACACAACCGCTAACAGTACGTTAAGAAATTGTCCCTCTCTTTCTCGAACAGTTGGAAGCTATACAACAGCCATATTAAGTCGCCCATCCCCCGAAAAATATATTAATCAAATAAATAAATACAAATGACATAATCGCGTGTTATTCAGTTGAAGTTGGCACGGTAATGAACCTTGACTTTGGTCGTCTCGAATCGTCTCGTTCTGTTTTTATTAAAAGTAAAACATATGAATTAGAGAATTAAAATTACTATACAAAAATTGCACAATATCACCTTTTTGGTAAGAAAGATAAGGCAATTTAGAAGAAAAATCTTTGATTGATACACGAAAAACTCGTTTTAAAATTTAGGGAAAATGACAACACAAAGGTGTCATTTGGGCTCCCTGGAATCTTCAATAATTATCCAAGGATTGCTCTTTTTATAATCATCATAGTTCTTTTAATCATAATAACACTTACTGTTTGAGTTTTATTTACTGTAGCAATACTGCTATGCAAAGGTTCAAATTATCGGAAATCTCTGTACGACACATAATATTCATATATAATATGAAAACTATCAACATCACTGGAATCTGTCATCTTCATGGAAATATCATCATCACTATGGTGTAGCGTATTGTATTTTCGTAAAGATTTCATTATTTATACAATGCTATTATATTAATGTTTTGTGTCTTGTTTACAGAACTGTATATCAACGTGGGTTTTTGTTCCCTTCGTGATTGTATTTCAGTTAGGTAGAAATTTTAAAACTGACAGAAAATAGTGTTTTTTAGTGTTTTTTACATGGGGTATGTGATTCCACTGGTAGCCTCATCGTTGGTGTCGGACAATTTTCTTTTTCTTTTACGATTTCCTTATTTGGAGAGTATTAATATATTAATGGTTAGTGGTTAGTTATAAAAATGTTATACCATATTTTGACAGTTTTATTATATGATATTATTATCTAAGAAGGAGCATATTATGGTCAGTCTCATTAATTAAGAAGGCTACGCTTACTGTTCATTGTTTTTATTTTTGGACAGTTTTATTACATTAATATTATTTTCTAAGAAGGAAAATATTATGAACAGTCTCATTAATTAATAGGGCTACGCCTACTGTCCATTTTTGTCTTTTTTTTATTTTTTATATTTGGACAATATTATTACATTGGTATTTTGTAACTCGGTTGTAGAAGATTTTATAATTCACACACTTTCATTTTTGAATTTTCATATTTACTCCTTATTTTTGATCTTTGGATTTTAATACTATTTTAATATTTTATTAAAGAACGTATTAACAAAACCTTGCAATACTTTTGAAGACAACGTTTCAATGTTGTTGTCATAATAATTGTAATTTTTATATTTTTGTACTATTTTTCTCTATGAAAATGGTAGTATCTCATTCATACAAAAGGTCTTTATAGTCAATCGCTAAAATTGTACAATTAAATTTCTCTCTTTTCTTTTAATTGTCGTATTTTGACAGTTTTATTAATGTTAACATTTTACAACGGGTTTATAAATGATTTTATCAGTCTTTTCCCTTCGTTTTTCTTTTGTGTTCAAAGGTTTTTTCATGGTTCTATGTGACTAGTGAATTTTTCTTTTTTAACTTATATAAACACCCTTCTTTTTTTTATCTTTTATTAATATTTTTGACTTGACCACAGTCAATTTATGAAGATCACGTTTAGAAACTTGAATTATAATTAGTTCTATTTTTGTATTTACACTCGCTCTTTGTTCCTTGACTCTAAATGTAGAATACACAAAAAAATACAAAGATGATTTTATGAAACCATTATCGGAACTTAGACTTCAGTATAACGAGTATTGTAAAAATACGATAAGATTGGCAAAATATAAACACGATTAAAAAAAAATTAAATACGGTTGAACTAATATTCTACTTCAACGAACGAACAATAATAAAATATAAACTAACTGCTGTTTAACTACGGAATTGCGTTCTTTTTTAAATAAATCACTAATTGCAAGAATTTTACTTTTAAATGATTTTATTAAAAAATAATTTTTTAAACATCATTATAAAATACTTTTCATTAAAATTTCAAGGAAGAAATTTACATTTGCATTTGTATGTTTAGTGATTTTCTATTTGGCAAATTGACAGGCAGCCTTTGATATTTGTTTTTGATTTATTTATTTTGTATTCAGATTCAGCATTTGTGAAAATAATTTTTTTTCAGGTTTATCCAACGTGCTTTCTTTTTAAAAAATAAATAGATAACAACAGAGTAAATTTAATCTGATATAAAGTACGACGACGCGGGATTAATCCTCTCATGTCATGATTGGCATGAAGTCCTCCGTTTTTGCCCCTCTTACCAAATAGCTGTAGTGTAGTGTTAAAGTATGAGAAAATTAAGTTCAAACCAAAATTCCGTGCAGAAAAAAGCGGGCAGTTTTCATGGCTTTGTTATAAACGGTATTATCAATGCTATAGCTATTTAAGGTACATTTAGTCCACAATCATTATCATTTTGAATTATATATTTCACTTTTCCCATCATCTTTCATTTTAAAATGACATAGAAAGCTTGCTTTTTGATCTTTACTCTTAAAGTATAAATGACCACCAGTACACGTCAACTTAATTTGAGATATAGTACGAAGAGAGACGCGAGAATAATCCTCTCTTATCTTGACAGATCCTCATTAAAAAAAAAATTATTTTCTATTCAGCATTTTGTGATAATAATTTTTTTATCAGGTTTATCCATTGATATTTCTTTAAAAATAAATAAATAACAATAGACGTAAATTTAATTTGAGACAAAGTACGTCGACCCGAGAATAATCCTCTCTTATCTTGACAGATCCTCATTAAAAAAATTATTTTGTATTCAGCATTTTTTGTGACAATATTTTTTTTATTAGGTTTATCTATTGATCTTTCTTTAAAAATGAAATAAATAAATAACAATAGATGTCAATTTAATTTGAGATAAAGTACGTCGACGCGAGAATAATCCTCTCATGTCATGATTGACATGGAGTCCTCCGTTTTTGCCACTCAACCCAAATAGTTGTAGTGTAGTTTTAAAGTATGAGAAAAAATAAGTTCAAGCCAAAATTCACTGCACAAAAAAGCAGGCAGATTTCATTTTTTTTTAATAAATGGTAGGCACTCATTATCATTTTGATTTTTTTGATTTATATATGTCACTTTCATCCCATCATATTCGTACTTTTTGAAATTCAATTTTTAAAAATAAATGAAACAGTCAACTTAATTTGAGATAAAGTGCGAAGGGAGACGCGAGACTAATCATCTCATGTCATGACATAACCTCATTTATATTTATTTATTTTGTGTTCAGCATTTTGTGAAAATCAATTTTTTAGAAGGTTTATCTATCGATCTTTCTGCTGTAAAAATAAATAATTAACAGTAAACATCAATATAATTATAGATTAAGTACGATAAGAGAAGCGAGACTAATCCTCTTATATCATGACAGATCCTCATTTAAATTTCAAAAATATCCACCCCCCCCCCAATCGTAAATTGCGGTACAAATTTTTTTTTAATCGATAATGCACGCTTATCAGTGGGGGTGCACGGTGCACCTGACCGACTTGATGGTTTGAATGACGGGTTCAGGTAGGGGAGAGAACAGAACAGCATGTGTGCGTCATGCTCTCCGTTCACTTGCCAGTCGCATGAGTGTCACCTACTGGTCAACTTGCTCCCTCCAAAACACGTGCTCATGATTTTTTTTTCTCCCTCGACAATTTGACGTCCGGTTTGGTGCGCGTTGAGTGATTTTTTTTTCTCGACTTCTACCCTGTGCAGGAAAATTGTGGATTTACTTGGGGAGAAAAACAGATAAATAATTGGCAAAATTTTGAGGTAAGATTTTCATTTTCTTAAAGATAATTTGATATAAAAAATCCTTGTTGATATTTTTGTTGGCAATATAATATTGACGGATAGTATTATTTTATGCTATTTGATCTGACGCAATCTAAAAAAAAATAAATTTTTTAAAATTAAAATTATAATAACAATAGAAACTACTTTTTAAAAATATTGGAACGTTTCTTAGCATTTACATATTATTTTTGTATCGTTTAAAAGTTACTACACACATACACTCGCACCACTGAAATTAATATTTGCTTCGCCCACTTTGTGTCGTTAGGCTATTGGGCTTATTTAAAACAACTTAAATGATTTAGTTAATACGTAAATTAATTCTAGGTCTTCTTGATTGAGGTTCCCAATGAGACTAACAAAGACTAAAAAAAAATACCAAAAAGTCTACATATGCAGTTTTATTTATTCATTTATTTCTTTAAAATAACATATATATAATATACAAATATATATAATATATATGTAATATACATTCGACCAATGAATCCTCCGGGAGAGGCCCAAAACGGACGTCTAAAAAATTGAAAAAATCTGCTTCTTGCTAGTTTTAGTTTTTTATCAAGGATTACAAACTTAGTGTAACAAATAGAAAAATTAATCCTCAAGTTTAAACGTTGCCTTCATAAATATTGCAAATGTTGGCTTTCAATAAACTGGCCATAAAATATTAATAAAATAAGACTCTCAAAATGTTAAAACCAAAAAGTAAAAAAAGGAAAATAATTTAATGAACACGGTTGACGGAAGAAAGAATGAGTATAATAAATATAAAATATATAAATGATTATAGCTCAAGTACTAAACTTAGTCTTCATAATCGATAAATATTCAGATATCGTGAGATGCTGTCTGGTGTGATGTAGGTTTCAGAAAAACATCTTCTTTATCCTGCCAACGTTTCGATCTTTATTGAGATGATCTTCAGGCCTCGAAGTGTTTGTCTTCTGTGTACTTGGGCCATTCTTGCGTGTCGTGCTGAGAGTGCCCAGTTTTTCTGAAACCTACATCACACCAGACCGCATCTCACGATATCTGAATAATTATCGATTAACAGTCACTAATCTCTACAGATAAATGATAATGTCTTCTATAACCAAGAAGGATATTAATAAAAAGATAGACAATAGAAAATAGAAAGGTAGAAAATGGAAAATTCTACATATTAAACCATGAATGAAGATTTAAGGAAAAAAAAACGAAAAATTATCAATAGGGTTGATAAAAATATTTATAAACAAGTTATGAAATATAAAAACGCATACATAAAATACAATAAAACTATCCCAATAAGCAACTGTAAATTGTCTAATGTGCTAAGTTCAGGATCATTTTACTTAACGAACTATATTGTACAATTTAGAGTAAACATTTAGATAAACTTGGATTTTTGTTCAAATACTATAGAGAAATATCGAATATTAGAAAATTCGTTTCAACTATTGACGATTCAGCAGTGGAAGCCTTATACGATCAGAAAAACTAACTAAAATTATATCCAAGGGGGCTTGAAGGAAAAACATATTACGACTTTAATTATAAAGAAAAATGTACTCAATGCACAATGTGAGTCAAAACACTCCAGGAAAATATACCCATATCACTATTAAAATATTTAATCCAACGAGGAAAATTTGAAATTACCCAAACATGAAAACAGTATATAATAAAATACTTCACACATGGAAACCGAAAAGGGTAAAAAATAACAGTTTAATTCAAATAGTTCAACGATTGGAGATTCCGTGGAGGCCAAAAACGATCGGATAAAATATCGAAAAAAAGCCATTTCCGGCAAGTTTTGGGTTTCTATATTTAAAATAAAGGAAGATAGACTGAGGGAAAATATAAAAATAGAAATGATTATAACTCAAGTGTCTAAACGTAATCTTCATAAATTGATCAACCTTCTATGACCAAGTTAAAAATATTGATATAAGAGGAAAAAAGAAAATCAAGAAATCTTGGAAACGAAAAGGAAAAAGTTGCGACAGGAACCAGTTGTGAATATGCAAATATAAACATTATAAAATTTCCGAAATATAAAAACTAAGAAGGGAAAATTCACCAATGAACTGGAATGAAAGAAATCATTTACAAGTAACAAAAGTCGCAAAATACTAATATAATAAAACTGTCCAAATATGGAAAGATGGAGAAAGGGAAATTGAATTCTACGATTGCAAAGATGAAAAATCATGTAAGGCAAAAAAGGAAGAAATTTGAATTTCCACGTTTTCTATCAAAGTAAAAATCATCAAGGGGTAAAAGAGGTAAATGTAAAAAATCATATAATGGCAAATGATACCTTCTACAATTAAGTCATAAAATAACAGCATTAAGTACATATAACAACATTGTTTAATTATACAAAGTATGGGAGAAAATGGAAATTTAATACTACAAAATCAACTATAAAGATTTTGTGTACATTCCCATAAGCAACGCTGACCAATGAAGATATTAAACTTCTAAAAAAAACTCAAAAGCATTAATATAATAAACATGAAATCATGAAGAAAAAGACAATGGACACCAAAAAACCCCAATTTTCAGTCAGTTTTACGTCAAGGACAAACATAAAATATTTGTGACAAAAGGTCAAAACATAGATTTAATAAGAAGTTATTATGTGTATTAAATTGTATTCAATATTAACATAATTAATCTGTTAAAATAGGAAAAGTAAGAAGAAAAAGGCAAATTTAATTCCATGATTCGATGTATGCCAGTGATGACAAAAACGATAGGAGATAAACAGCCAAAACATTTTACAAACAACACATAAAACATTAACATAATAACATCGTCTAAATAGAGAAATCGAAAAGGAAAAAAACAATATACCAGCATGAAGATCCCAACGAAGTCGGGTATGGTGATAGTTCTCAGCTTATGAGTACTCAATTTAAATAAAATTTAATGAATATACGAATTATATTTGTTGTCATAACAAGAACTCCTTTTCTCATTCGGAGATTTCATAATAATTGCACATTATTTTTTATTTTTTAAATTTATTTAGTTAAAAAAAATCCTCATAAGATCAGACAGCCAAGCAGCTATCAAAGCACTGGCATGTACAAGAATCACATCAAAATTAGTCAGTGAATGCATCCAAAATCTCCAAAACCTGGGAAAACACAACAAGGTAACGGTATCCTGGGTGCCAGGGCACAGGGGAATTTTGGGTAATGAAGAAGCAGACAGATTGGCCGGAGGAGGATCCGCAAGACCATACATAGGCCCCGAGCCTATCCTTGGGATATCCAAAACAAACGTAGAATCCTCCATCGCAGAATGGATCCAAATAAAACAAAGGGAAAAATGGATAAACTCTAGCAGTGCTAGACACAGTAAACTCATGATAAAACAACCCTCATCAAAACTGGCAAAAACACTGCTACAACTAGAGAGGGCAAAAGTCAGAGGAGTGGTAGGACTACTAACCGGCCATCTGAGAAAACATCTACATAACATGGGCATACATAATAGTGATCCCATTTGCAGACTATGTAATGAGGAGGAGGAAACAGCCACTCATATCATCTTCGAATGCGGAGCAACGGCTCAATGGAGATTCAATCTGACGCACAAAAATGACTCAGAGAACCACATTGAAGCAATAACAGTCAATGACTTAATACTCCTGAGAAAAAGGATTAAGTCTATTGACTAAACCAAGGAACTAGGTACAATAAGCCAGAAGTACTCGATATTCCCCTGAAGTCCCGCCCTCGTTCAGGCTAATAAACGCATCCATACATTATGTACAATCAAAATTACAATTAATTTAACATATTATCCTAGGTGGTGGGTTTATGGGCTATTTGATATTCCACAATAGACCCACCCATGCATACACTACTATCGCACTAATAAATACATTCACTCAAATAGTAACCAATCCTTCTGTATTTACAAATAATAAAAAAATGCGGAGCCTACTGGCGTATTTAATATTACAACAGTGCCCCCGCCAATTCACTCTAAAAGATATTATAGCCTAATACTAACCTAAATCGGTGGTTCTGTGGAGTACTCGATATTCCTGCACAACCCACCCAAATTGCGTTATTCCAAGAATTTCTACAGGAAATAAAACCTAAACGTAAATATTATTACGAGTAAAAGAACTATGATAACTATAAAATGAGCAATAGTTCCATTATTATAGAAGATCCGCTGAAGCCCAAAATGAAATGAGAAAAATCCAACACTAACTAATTGATCACAAATTCTACATTTTGATCATGCTTAAAATTATCATTCAAAAACTGATGTAACAAATAAGGAAAGGCATTATGACAAAAGAGCCAATAAGTAGCTAGCCGAAAAAATATTAATATAATAAAACCAAATAAGGAATCCAAGCGTAAAAAGGGTAATTTAACCATAAAACTTGTATACTCTATGATAAAGTGAAAAATATTCGTTAACTACTCGTAACTTTTGGCCCATAGCTTTTCCCCTCTAAACTGCCCTACCATTGTATTATTTCAATTTTAGATTTACTCATGGCCAAAAGTTTCGAACGAAGTTTGGAAGTTGAACTTTTGGAAATTAAGGAAAGACTCTTTTTTCGGTCCATTTATCTAATTATACAATGCGAATGTTCATTTCAGGCGAATTAAAAACGATTGATAAACCAATGAGAACTTTTCAATTATTTCAATTTTAGATTTACTCATGGCCGAAAGTTTCGAACTCTGTTATGGACAGCGTTGTAATTAATTATGTTATGTCAGGTCACATTCACAATTGGCTAATTTGGATGTGCATTTAATTAATCTGCTAGTAGCATCTGTCTGCGTAGTGCTGTTTTAAACACTTCACTTTTATTCGACATGAAGCATCCTAGGTTTAGTCCCGTCGAATAAGACGCTTGTCATTATGTCGACCAAATGACTTATGCTAACAAATTGGTAACTATCCCTAACCATTCTTCAACTTCTTAATTGCGATTTCACAATCTTTCCCTGTTTATTTTCTTTGGTGAGTGACATTTTCTACGTGGCTGTTCCAAAGGATCTGCAATTTATTACTCCTTCCATTTTTGTCTTGTTTCTTAAGTGCCGCGTATTCCTCCAATAATCCTGGATCCAAATTTCTTCTATATTCTTATTGGTCAACGACCACACTTCCCAGTTGTACAGTGTGCTTGCTATGATGATCTTTTCTTTTCTTAAGAACCGTACAGATACTATAAAAGGGAATTTAAATGTTGAAGAGCCTTTTTGACACTCTTAGCCTCCGCTCATAATTCGTCCTTTTACGACCGGTGCCGCGAGTTGTAGGAGGTCTCGGAAGTTTAATATTTTTTCTTCTCTACATCCCATATTTGCATTCCGAACAATTAATGTAATCTGCCGTTATTTGATGTTTGCACTAGTACTTAGTTCAAACAAGGAATTAACGAGCTCAAAGTTAGGAGTTGGGGGTGTAATGGATAAATATTTAGCACCCCCTCCGGAGGGCGGCGCTTGCGCTTCACGGTACATGCCCTCACTGCCTTGCTCCCTGGGTTAGTATGTGGAGGGGCTACCCGGCAAGGACATCGATCTCAAACCATCTCAGGTAAGGGGTACAACTTAGAACGTACCGGGACGTCGGTACCATTCTCGGTCCATGCCAACTCAGGTCCGAAGAAAATTTTCCAAACAACCAAAAAGTTAACGGGGTATTTTTGTTTGTCACCAATTAAATTTTTTTTTTTAAATTGAAAATCGACAGACAATTTGTTGTATATCGTTGTGTTCAACCACATGGTCCTTGGTGAAAGACTATCACTACCAGTGAGGTTCACCGAAGAAGGGCAGCTTCGGACAGACAGGTTTCCTTTCAGCCGATTTTGAAGGCTTTGCAATTTTCCGGAATATACTAGAGACGGAACGTGTTGACACCAGTGGGCTGTCTCAAGAATATCCCGTCGTCTATAAACAATCGGCCTGATGAATAAAGCATTTTGCTTACATGACCCAGAATCGAAGGAGGCAAAGCCGGCTATGGGTAAATCGGGCGAAACCTATCCATGAAACCTACCTACCAAGGTTTCCTTAACTTTCCGAAATACAATTTTCTCCCTGGGACGTGTTCGTGTTTAAAAGGATAAGGAGCGGAGAACAATGAGATGGTCATTCTTTCCTACCGCAATGCAGTGCCTAGGAAAGCTTTAGTTCTATGCCGCATAAAACTATAGTCTCACCTCTTATTTAAATCAGTGCCCCTTAGGCGGTGTCCGAGATAGACAAGGAGTAAAATGCGAAATTATTCCTCCTTTGAAATCAGGGAGGGAGGGCGATTAAAAGATTAATACGGAAGCGACATGCGGCCGAACAGTCGGGTCGTTATGGTAACAATTGGGAAACACTCCAGGCATCATTTTGTTAAACCGGCATTTAGGATGTGATACCACTGCTGCTGTAACCATCGGGCATTACTTTACGGATAACAAACGAAAAACCAAGATTTTCGAGATATGTGTTCAAACCGAATCAAGTACCTAAGTATTGAACTGAGTGCAATCACCGGCTACATCTCTTGAACATAGAAAAAAATTATTTTACTGTAACTATAACCTAAGATTTGCTTAAAACTTTCGAATTTTGCAATCTTTATTGACTGAAATGGATAAAATTCTAAACCCCATTTAAATTTTTCTTAATTAGATAGTTTGGCTTTTCTTGTTTGTAGGCTTAATTATGTGAAGATATTTGTGAAGAAACTTCACGGGTGAATGCGTTTCGACGTTCTTCTGCCATTTTCAAGCACTTAAAGTTTATTTTTTATTGTTCAAAAATCAAAACCTTCAATTTGCCGTTTTCATTTAAGCTTTTTCTACATATTGCTGAAATTAATTTTTAATATTTTTTCGCAATACTAACAATAAGCAATAAACTATATCTATTTAAAAATGGAGGTTCGTAGGAACACAGTACAATTATTTTCTTTAAACAAACCTTCACACCCATAAAGAAAATAAGAGTATTTTCAAATTATTTATTTATTGTTAAATAGATATGATGTTTAATATATCGTGAATAAGAAACGCTATGAATTAAATAAAAATTATTTATTATAAAAACTGTAATGTCATTACAATGAGGTTGATAACAGAATAGATATTAAACAAAAGGAAAGCAAAAAATAAATAGAAAATAACAAAATACCAATTTCAAAAGGTAAACTATACGATAACTTCAAAGAAATTCAACTCCAGTTTCGCAAAATAAATATTTTTACAGAAAAAAGGAATATCTCACAGGCCGTAATATACAATAGTTTAAAAGAAAAAATTCCTGTTTCAATTTTTGGAATCCATAAGCAATTTCTTGATTTTGACGGACATCCAGAAGGCGACAGAGTTTGGCATGCTGTAATTATATGCAGAATGATGGACCCCTGCTTTCCCCCCCCCGGACCTCATTAAAATAATCCATTCATACTTTTATAACAGAAAGTTTAGAATGTCTATCAACTCAACCGTGACTCAAAGTTGTGACTGATCTGCTGGTGACCCGCAGGGATCCGTAACAGGACCTGTTCTTTTTCATATCTTTTTCAAGGCCTAATGATTGTCTTGTACGCTGATGACGTCCTGGAGACTAGGTAGTCCAAGACTTACAAAGGCCATGTCATCTATTGGAAGGTTCTGTAAATGAAGCATTAAAACAAATCTAACAAAAACAGATGCTTATTCTCTTTACTAAGCGCAAGCCCGTGTTGAAACGGCATGACGACTTCGGGGGTTGGTACTGTTAAGTTCCTTGGGGTAATATTTGACTGTTAGCTAACTTATGCCGCCCATGTAAGGGATAGAGTGAATAAAGCTGTAATTCTTGCTTTATTTCCCTTTCCATGCAGGGCCTCTAAACTATCCCCGGTAAACAAAATTCTTCTGTAAAAAGTAGCGGTCAGACTAATGCTATTGTATGCATCCCTCTTTCTTGGGATTTGACATCTCGAACATGGTCTCGCTACAAATTACTCAAAATTAATTTTTACATCGTTCTGGACATTCTAGAATTGTACATTAATATATACATGGATTAAATTGTACACCAGACTAGACGCCTCATAAATAATCTGTTTGAACGGTGTGAGCTAAGCAATAATCGGTTAATTAGACAAACTGGGGACTGAGACTTAGTGTACAGGCGTAGGAGAGAGAAGAGTTCTTTAATTTAAACATCGCCTAGGACTTTGGACTCTTAAAAAAAACATTCTGAGCAGGAAGTGGCAATATGTGTTAACAATCGTGATTTTTTTTAATAAAGATCCTAATCTATTACATTCTATAAAACAATTCTTTCCTCAGCCCGGACCTCTCAGGAACAAAATTATTTGATGTTTGGTTACAGTGTAAATTCCCTCAGTTACGGAAGTACAATTTAATTAAACCGCTTTTTTTTTTTTTAAATTTGCCTAATCTTATCTGATAGAGAATCTGTTTTTAAAGAGGGCGCCGGAACAGCATAGACAGGTATCTTTTGAGATTGTCCTGCCTTCAAATGAAAGAAAATATTGGGTCGTAAGCCGATTTTGTAATCAAAGCCAGATCACCCATAGCATATTATAAAATTTTAATATTCTCTTTTTTCCGTTATGACACTTTTTCCTACACGATATCGTGCTTTAATTTGTATAGAGTATTATTCACCTGAAGGGTCCAGTCGTGTTTCGAACCTAACCGAAAATTCCCTCTTAAACGGTAATATATCAATTTTGGATGTCGAATTTTGGCCGTCTGTATTAATTTATTCTGAAAAATTTATATTCGAAAACGAAATCCTTTGTGTGTAATAATCCTGTTTCGTTACGAACGTAATTTTTCGGCGTCGGTCTTGGTGAATAGAAAATCGACTTGAAAGGTTGACTGGCATTATGTGCGCAAATCTCAGATCCATAGAGAACAGTGGTAAATAAAAATAATTAATTTGATCAAAGAAACCTCACGTTTTTGGTAAAATGTTTAAGCAGTCGTAAAAAAATACTATGCTGCAATAAATTCATCACGAAACAAACACATTTAAGCATTTTTAAATATGTTTCTATTTGTTTATTTTTTATTGAACATCAATCTGCAATAAGTTACAACTACCCAGATAACAAATCCGTATATATTATGTTATCTTTGTCTAACTTCTGTGGGCAATTCAGGAGGAACTGGCTTTTTAAACATCAAGGAAGATTATTGTGAAGGTATCAGAAGGAATATTGAATTTGTGGTTTGGAGGTTAGTGTAGGTTTTTTTGAAGCTGGATTTTTCTTTTTCTTTTATAGAAGGGAACATTATGGACGATGTGGTACGTAAATCGCAGTGTTGGCAATGGATTTAAGGATGACCCTTAGACAGAGACTGGATTCTGCTATGGTTGGCAGGTTTTTGTTGAATGCCGTTCATATTGGTTTCAGGGTTGATTTGTATATATGTGCATTTTGTCTTTGTGGGAGATTTAAATCTGTTGTTTATTATTTTGTTTACATAAACGATATTGTCGGTTCAGTTATATTCTTTTAATTGATGTGGATTCCAGGTCGCTTTTCTCGCCTTTAGGGTACAGCTCAAAGTAGTGGATGAGTTCTTCCGCTGGAAGAGAAGGAAGGTTATAATTTATTGGATGTAGAGTGATGCGATGAAGAGAGTTGTTTGTTGTTGTTCTCAAGTTTTTTAACTATGGAATATCTGGAAGTTTCAGTGAATATGACGGGTTAGAATTGGAGGGCAGAACTGCAAACTTAATTAATATAGTGGTGTCTGAATGCTAACGGGTTTCACCAGTATACATTGAGTAAAGTAGCAGGCTAAGGACGCTACTGTGCGGTACTCCGGAGACCGCTCAGTTCAAAAGAAATTACGAGACCTATAATCAAGTATTCCAAGTTTTTATATTCAACTGGAATTTCCATGTATATTCAAATCAATGCTGACATATAATAAATTACAATTCAACAAATTTTATCATTTTTATTCCTTTTTGTACTACTATTGTTATGTTTATTACAATTTCCTTACGAACTTTAACGATTTTTCAGTAGCTAACGTTTTAGCGAGTAAACTCATTCTTTAACATGTTTTTAATCTTAATTTGTATTTACATGAAACCCTTTATGAATTCTTTATGCGGAATCGTACAGTGAGATCTCTTTGAACGAGGTTTTGCAGCCGGCTTTCGTGATTTCCATCAGTGCTGTGGATCAAAGTTAACAAATCAGTTTAAACCGAATAAAATCTAAAATGCACAAACGTTACTGCATTTCTTACATTCGGCCCTATCGTGCTTAACAGACTCGTTTATTTTTAGCTCGTGAAAATTTGTATTACGATATAATATCCCAGACCGTTCTAAAATTCATAAATTAATTTATTCGTTTACTGCCGTTGGAACCTCGAAGTTTCGTGATTGCATTTCTTGGAAAATAAATCGTTTGACATATTTTCGATTGGGGTTGTTCGAGAGTTTATTAAAAATGAAAATGACTGGGAGGTTTTCTAATTGAATGAAAATCCATAAGAGTATGAAACCGTGTAGCTTAAAAATCCTTATATATCATAATTTTTTCGTTAGGAAACGGCAATTATAAATAATTTATTATTATTATTAATAATGATCAAGAAGGAGGCCTCGGTGGCCGCAACGTTTTAGCCTTTGACTCGGCACTCATCATTGTAAGGTAAATGTCCCGGGTTCGAATCCTAGCGGCCCTGCATCCGAATCCGACATACTTACAAATGTTTTTGTTTTTTTCCCAAATCACAGGCAATAATAATAATCAAGTTAGAGATAGATTACATCTTGAAAAGAAGGATTTTGTAAACGGAATTATTTCATCGTTTTATGGTGTTTTTCTTTTGTAGTGAGCAATTTTTTCCTCTAGAAGTGATACTCATAAATCCTCTTAAATCTTTAAATTTTGATAGTTTTGATTTCACCCGAAAAGTTATGTATCTAAAGAAATTATTGTGAATAGATGTAGATGTAGATGCAATGGTCAGGATGTGCAGCTGCGCTCTTTAAGAGTTATTGTTTGTCACTTTCTGTTTTTAAAGCTCACCGGCGAGTCATAGTTCATAAAGAAATTTGATTAGTAGGCCCTGTCATAGGTTGAGGTTCTTCTACGGTTATATTGTACATCCCAAAACTCATCCTCTTGGAAGCAAATGAGGAGGCACAGTTTGTTGGTAGGCGTGTTGATGTCTCCTCTGCTTCCTTGCAGAGTCTGCCTTGCCGCGTGATGTTATGCCAATCATGTTCGGTCAACCTGTGTCCTGACAGGATGCGAAGTTTTCCCTGCGTTCTTTTACGCATTCTGTTGCGTCTTTCCTTCCAAAACTAGCTGAAAGGTTTATGGATTGTTTATGTCCAATGAGTGAATTCCACTGTTTGTTGTTTTTTTTTCATTTTCATTTTGCCCTTTTATTTAAGGTGGTCATTGGTAATGTGAAGCCCTAGGCCTCTGAAGCGCTTAGAACCTATCAGAGGAATGACAGCCCCACTGAAAAGCACGTGGGAATCTTTCAAAGCATACGTTCAAATCAAAATAATGTTTGATTTTCTGCTTAGGTTGATGATGGGCTCAGGGGAATTAAGGCACCTTGTGGCAGTAATTATTTGGGAAAGGGACTGTGAACATTGTAAGGTCTGATTTTCTCCCTGTGCATAACAAAATACGAAGTTATAATAGTTAAAGATGATCCACTTGGATCGGAAAGAATCAGGTCTTCACTCCACCTCTTTTGCTCTTAAAAAACAGGGGTAAGCTTCACGTCGGGAATCGTTAACATCTGTCTATAATAATTTTTTATTTTAAAGCGCCCTACTTTTTGATCTCTAGGGTTGATTTGATCAAAACGATTACTCAACGCAATCCCGTCGCCGTGTCCTCGTTACATGCCGGCCCGATATAAACCGGTCGAATCCGCAGACAATGCAATTTCCGAGGTATTTTCCGGTACTAGTTTTTTTTTTTAATGGATTCGGAAATTGAAATATCCCTTCCAATCCTACCAGAACAAGGGTTAACTCCCGTTAAAGCGATATATCATTTTATGTGGGAGAAAATTTGGTTGGGGTTGGAAAAGGATGTCATATCTAATCGGGACTCAATCAGCTGCACCGCCTCGATATATTACACGGAATACCCGTGGAATCTAGATCAACTTTTTATTCCGTGCATTATTCATACAAAACGACAGTTTTCGACATTCACAAATAACCAAATTTTCAATTTTATTTCGATTATTTTGTCTTATAAACCATCAATGAAAAGTAGAACATCTTGTGCACAGAAATTCATTTTACAAATAAACTAACTTGCCTTATAATAAATATTACTGAGATATTATATTCCTGAATTTATATTTAATTTGTTTTAAACCATTGCAATTTTTTATATGCTTCCTGTTTTCAGAGTCATTTATAGTTACTTTACATAAATTTGGTGATATAAAACCGTTTTTTCTTCTGAGCAATATCACGCTCTCATTTTTTAGGGGGCCTGTGAATCACATATACTCAATGTGGAGAGAAATTGAAATTGTTAAAATTAAATTAAAATTTTCTTCCCGTTTTCGTGAAGCACAGAATTTCTTCTTATAAGCGAATGTGAAGTTAACCATAAGTTGCCGTTTTACCTTCAGCGTTTTTTTTTTCTGAAAGATATGTTTATTTTTCTTTAAATTTCCCTTTGAAAGAAAATAGATTTGCAATCTTGAATATTAATCAAACATAAAACTAATTTCTGCCATGCTTGCAAGAAGCAACAAGATAGACATCTTACCAAGTTAGAGACACTAGTCAGCGTTGTGCGAAGAAGTTTTCGTAACATGCTTTGAATTTCTTTACATCAAGCTGTACAACAGAAAGCAAAATGCTCAAAATACTCGGTATAAATATTTTTTCAAATAGCTTCAATTTACGATTCGTTTTCCCTTAGAGTCGAAGGGTTCCGCCCTTGTGTACTTAAATTTTCGTCTACTGTGTCCGAACAGTATTACTGCTTTTCCTGGAAAATTTCGGTTTCATTAACGACATATAGAATTATTTTTAGAGGTATGGTATCAAGGTCTTTATAGTTCCGTACTGGCGTTTCTAAGCACTATAGTCTTTCCTTCCTATAGCCTGGCATTTGTGAAGGAAGACCTCTAGACCCAGTCGGCATTGGTAATCTGTAAATTGTTTTAATTTTCCTTTTTCCGAATCATGTCTCATAAATATTGAAATTGTGCACTTTAAAATTGTTAGACCCTCAATGTAAAAAAAAATCCTGTTCCTCCCATTAGGCATTCGTTTTGTCCTTTAGTGACCCAAGGTTCCTATTATAGAACCATTAAGTATTAGTAGTCAAGTAACTTCATTCAATTAATTATGCTTTTTTACGTAAAATGTTTGGTTGAGATGCAAAAGTCATAAGTCGCTGAGTATCGAATCCTGATTACACGAGTTTTGAAAATGGGTTCAAATCCCACTCGTGACGCTGACCGTTTTATCTCAACTGAACACCTTACATAAAAAAAAGAATAATTAATTGAATTCCTGTTATTGTTTAATGTGCCTCTCATTATGCCACAGAAGGGATTTGGGCCTACGTTTTGCTCCGAGGACGTCTACAACCTCATTGCCTGGAATTCCCTCACGATCTGGAACCCCTTAGCGTTAAGATATTATGTAATTTGTATATACGAAATTCTTTTGTATTTTATTGTACATACACTATATATATTATCCACATTTTTTAACCCACCGACTTTGTTCAACAAATGAAACATACTATTTTGTTTTAATTTATTTGCATAGTATACAATAGTGTAAACATTACTTAGTGTATAATTTCAAAATGACAGGTCTGACTTGAACCAAAGGCATAAAATTACTTTTACCAATGTCTATTTTGCTTGTTAAAACATTGTTACATATTTGGTCAACGTCAAAGTTGATTTACCAACGTAATACATTTTTGAAAATTAAAAAGATGTTTTTTAGTCGGTCCTATTTAACCGAAGTAATGATTTAAATTGTGTTAAAATTTTTATGTGAAGTGTTGTTGAGATGAATAATTAGTGTCACGAGCAGGATTTGAACCTACGACCTTCCGCTCAATACGCCGCTGCTCTAACCATTTGAGCTATCGTCACTTTAGTCCCGATAGATGGTGTCCTGGGGGACCGACGTAGCACTAGAACTAGAATTATTGTGAAATAAAAGAAGAAATGGCAAGGCACCGCCTCTTAGAGTGTGATAGGTACGCTAGGACTAGTTTCCTTTTGAAGGAGAGGACATCACCAAATCACTCCCCGAGTCTAAATGATCCAAAATCTTGGGGTTTGTGAGCCGACCAATTCCCGGACCTTTGGTGTACGAGTCTATCCAGGCATTTAACCCCTCTGGGTTTGGTTGCCCACCCTGTATTATACATAACCTGTTATTGTGTAAACTGTTGTTCTTGCGTTTTTGGATTTTGGCCGTATCAGATTTCTTCGCTGTGAGTATTTGTTATAGCGATTCCACTAGAGTACTATCCAACTCAACTTTGCTAGGGTGCTTCGCGTCATCTTCTATGCAAAACACATATTTCATTACATATGCCATTTATATTTCTTATATGTCTCATTTTCAGATGACTATCAATCGATAGTAGAGATCTGACTTTCTTCTTTTTTTTAGAAATGTGATACGCTTTTTGCCATCTTCAGAAATATGTTTTCTTGAAGCAATTTTGTTTTATGCAGTTCCTTTGTCTAAGACTCACCACCCTATCTGGCAACATGACCAAATCTGCGTGGATAAAGATAGACCTCTATGATTGAATACCACCAAAGTACAGATCCATCACTCGGGATACTTAAAAACGAAATGTCATGATACGTCCATCGTTCAGTTCTCACGATCTTATTTATTTCTGTTAATAACGTTGTTACATATTTATATTTTGCATTTTTGCTTAATTGTGGTTGACAGATAACCAAGCCTAGATCGAGGAGTAGTTATATTTTACAATAATCAAGTGGCCCATGTGGGATAATCACAAGAGTTAAAATATATTTGTAATTTCAATGTAATTATTCGTTTTATGTTAGGTTGTGGTTGAGATGAAAAAGTGAGATGAAAAACGAGCGGGATTCGAACCCACGACTTTCGGCTTTGGACTCTCGTGACTTCGATCCACTCTGACAGCAACTCGTCATCTCAACCTCTTATCTTTTTGCCATTTTTTATCTCAACCAAGATCTTAGATAAAAGGAATAATTAATTGAAATAATTAATATGGTCAATTATTACCGCTAAATATGTATGGATTTATACTAATAATGTTTTAAAGGAATTCTGTCGGTCCTTTCCGTTTTAAGCGTCTTAGAACACTGGAAAACAGTGGTTTTTCAGGGATGCATGGCAGACGGGCTGGCCAGCAGAGGTCGACTGCCACAGGCGAAGTGTTAGCCTCTACTAGCTTCGGGACGGCCTCAAATTTTTCAGGTCGTATGCGGGATGCTTTATCGTGAATAAAAGCTTTTCTATAGCGGAACCAATACCGATATCAGCCAAACCTACGTGTTCAAAGTAGAGTAAAGACGTATGGGTCGGTGTTGAGATGATTATTAAGCTTGTCTAAGGGTCACTAGAGCCATGAGCACAGCACCAACTGCGGTAAATCTCCCACGACTTCATATTTTAATCCAAGCAACAGCACACAGGCGCATTAATGTACAACGATCTGCAATGATAGGCTATGTAATTAAACAATCCAACAAAGTTGTAGGGTATATCATGAACCGTGTTTGACATAATGAAATGTCGCTGACAATATAAGTTTCTCCTGTAAATCACGCTTGCACTGCTAATTAAACTTCGACCTGACCTCTTCTTTACTTCCAGGTCCTAACCCTGTCATTACTTCAGGGCAGGCGGTATATCGATCGTAAATGAGTTAATCTCTAAGTGTTTCCCAAATTATACGATTTTATCTGTTTCTATCGGGTTAAAGGCCTCAACTCGCGTTATATTCCGTTTTGAAAAATCATTTTTATCATTTCAATCCTTTCTACGCTTAAAGTTTGCACTTCTTGTTACTCATATCACCATCTTAAACGAGTATTTTTTTATCTTTCTACCTGTCGTCGACCATTGTTAAACATCGAGTCGAATGGGTTTCGTTTTAATTCACTTAAACTTTCGTCATTTATGTCTGAGCCCCATTACTGATTTACCTGGAAGTTAGTAAGTTGTAGAATTTTCTCAGGGGGCTCAATTGGCATTGGTCATCTGTAGATTCTCCTATTTTTATAGTTTTATTTGTCTATATAATGTCTCATAAATATACCCGTTAGGATTGGTAATTCTTTTCTACTGAAAAGGAATTCCACTTATTCCATCTTATTACATACTTATTCGTTGCGATTTTTAGTACGACTCTCTTTTATGTGACTATTTGGACAGAATTGCGTTTATGTGTTGTTCTGAAGCTGCTGTTTTGACTAGGACGTCTTCTGCATCGTTGCCTGAATTTCTCTCCTGACCTGGGACCTTTTTTTAGTTTTGACAAATTTAAGATCCACGTATCTTTTTTATCATGATTTTGTCATCACGTATAATCCAAGTTCTGTTACCAACCAATAAGATTCTTAACAAAAACACTTCGTCATTTGTTTCAATTTACATTTTATTAATAATAAAATGACAGATCTGAGTTGAAATCTATTAGCGTATTTGAGATGGGATTCCATGCATGTCTTGGCTGTATTGGGGTCACGTCATGTAGATGTTCGGGGTGTAATATACTGCGCCCTTTAAGAGCTATTGTATCCCCCGTTCTCTGTCTAAAGCCCATCGGTGGCTTCAGTGGTTGAAGGTCTCCTATGGTCATCTCCGAACACTTTCAGCCCGCAGTTTGTTAGTAGGTGTGTTGGTGTCTCCTCTGCCTCTTTGCAGAATCTACATATGCCATCTTGGATTATTCCAATCTTCTTTAAATGGTCATTTAGCTTGCAGTGTCCTGTTAAGAACCCTGTTAAGATTCGCAGTTTGTCCCTCCTTCATTTGACGCATTCTGTAATTTCGTTTCTTCCGAAATTTGTTAAGAGATTCTTAGATTGGCTGTATCCAATGGTTGAATTCCATTGTTCCTTCATTTTCTTTTTGTCCTTCTGTACTGAGATACGAATTAATACTGTGGGTTCCTATGCCACAGAAGGGTTCAGGTCTTGTCGGCCGTATAGCAGCTCCTTGCCTTACAAGGGTGTCCGCTTTCTCGTTGTCTTCCACTTCCATGTGTCCTGGGACCCAGCCGAGTTGACTTGCCTGGGTCACGTCACCTTCAAGGCAAATTTTTTATTTCATCAGCTATGCGGTTTCATGTCTGAAAATTCTTCTTTTTTGAGCGGTAGTTTACACGAACATATTTCCATTTTATTACCTTTTTACCTTTTTTTGAGAAAAATTATAAACGGTTCCGTTCAATTTCAAAATTTATAAATATACATCCTGATACATCATTTTAAAAGATTTTTTACTCTGAAAACAATGGTGCAATTGGATCTTAAATTAGTTCAAAAATGACAAAGTTACGGTAAAACGTTTTAAAAAAATGGCAAAAAGGAGGGAAAATTCAAAAGGTGTGGTTGCGATGAGAGGTTGGTGTCCGGGTGGATCGAGGTAGAGTAGCGGCGTATCAAGCGGAAGATCGTGGGTTCGAATCCCGCTCGTGCCATTGACTTTTTTTTACCTCAACTGTAAACCTAATTGTGTGAAAAAAAAACTCATTTGGTGTGCTATTTATTAATCGCATTCCATGTTCGATCTGTCTGGCTTGCGTAAAGTTGCGAAGATTTACTCTTTTTAACCTCTCTTCGCCGATAATTAGAGAAATAAAGTCAACGGAGATGTATTGACAAGTATTTTTTATCCTTTGTCGCAGTTCTTCAACTGAGGATGTTGGATTGCGATTGGCGTAGGCCCTGTTTTTTAAATGACCCCACAGAAAATCTCATATGGATTCCCATCGAGTGACCGAGCAGGAGCTACCTGTAAGTAACGTTCATATGCTAAGACTAATATGCGGGGCATCCATCAAGCTGGAGAATCATCATTTGTCGTTGTTGCAGAGGAACGTCATCTAATAGATAATAATAGATTGAGGTAAAGCTCCATCAAAAAATGTAGGAATTGAGCACCATCGTACATATAAGGACTAATTAATTTATTTCCGAAAAGTCCACACCAAACGTTGATACTGTGAACCACCTGATGATGACAAGAGTACGAAATTCTCGGATTTCCTCTGACCGTTTCCAAAATTTCAACGGTTTAGTATGCCACAAGTGGTGAACATCGTCAGCCCATAACGTTTTCTTCAGCCTCCCAAATCGACATTTGTACTAGAAACGTTGGACGCCCGTCATAATCAGGGTGCCGAAGCCCATGGACTAGATGAGAGCGGCACGGCTTAAAATATTAAGTCCGGAGTGAATCTGTGAATGGAATATTGAAAGCTACAAATATGTATTGTAAAATAGATTTACTTACGGGAATTAAGATTTTCTCTCAAAAGAGTTTGAAAAGAATGATAGAATGTAAATAATAAATTCACTATTTTCGGGGTCCGCTCGACCAATTAATATATCACAATTAATTACGGTTTTTAGTTGAGATGAAAAAAATTAATGGCACGAGAGGGATTCGAATCCACGACCCTCGGCTAGATACGCCGCTGCTCTACCACCTGAGCTATCGTGACCTCGATCCGCTCGGACATCAACTTCCCATCTCAACCTCACCTTACGAGTTTGTACCGGGTCATTTAAAAAGGTCACCCTGAATCAAATGGATCAAAAAATTGCATGTTCGGTTTCTGTCTATTTCGATCAAACAAACATGTTTTTCGTTGTATCTTTGTGCTGTAAAACTTAGTATTGCTCAGGTGGTAGAGCAGCGGCGTATCTAGCCGAAGGTCGTGGGTTCGAATCTTTTCATCTCAACTAAAAACCGTAATTAATTGTGGTAAATAATAAAAGCAATTAATGTTTACTTTAGTAAGGAAGCAAATTATCGATATTAACAACGAAACAAAAAATGCATTTTTTCAAAATTTTGCCACAACTGTCATTTTTCTACCAATATTAAAATCTGCTTGAAACATTGTTTTCAGAGTGAAATATCACTTAAATTATGTTTCAGGATGTGTATAGGGTCGTGAAATTTTGCAGTTGAACTGGGCCTGATGCACCCTGTATAATTTTTCTCCTAAAATATCAAAATTGGAAACTAGACTAAAAAATATAAATACGTATTTTTTGTTGTTTTGATAGCGTCATTGGTTCGAGAAAAATTCACCCGTGCCATTGTAATGAAGGTATGTGGTATATTTTATTCGGACACTGCCGAATGGGACCAAAAAAAAATAGTATTTAAACGAAATCCGACTTACAAAAAAAATTATATTCCTTTTCAAACAATAAACAAACAAATTCAAATTTTCGGAATAAAATATTTAAAAAAATCTCAATCAAGATAATCATACAAAAAAGAATTAAAATTTTTTCTTTTGCCAACCTGTTAACGTTATACGAAGTAGATGCTACTTTTCTATTTGTAACTATTAGTTTGGCAAATGAACTATTTACATTTTTATATAATCCAAATCAAAATAAAATTTTCTTGACAACAATTTAAACAAATACAAAATAAGATTTTTTCTAAATAAATTATTGTTTGTTTGAAAATTAAATAACATTTACTTTATCGTTAATAATCATAATCGAACTTGAAAATTACAACATAACAAGAAGATAAGCAAAAAGTCAATTAAATATCATTGTCGTGATTTTCACGACACCATCTAAAAAAAATACCCTTTATACTAAGTTTCCTACCGCAAAGGAACTCAGGACAATATGATTATTTTATCGAAATAGACAAAAACAAAAGAAAGTTGTTACATACAAAGAAAATATCGGTTCATTTTATATACTAAATTTCAACCACAAACAAACAAAGAAAAACATGATTGTTTATCCAAATAAATAAAAGCAGAACATGAAGTTGTTACACTTATTTCTGGAAATATATTAGCTAGAATTTAACATTAGTTTATTATTAATATTTAAAATAAAATATAGTTTTTCATTTCACGTTGTTTTATTTATGTACTTTTTTCATAAAATGTAGCCAGCGTGCATACTCTTCGTCTTCCCACTTCACTAAATCCAACAAGTCAACAGCAGGCGCTTTTGTTATTTTATCTAGCCATTAAGTCCAAAACTAGGGCGACAAAACGTAATTTGCAGTACAAGTTATTGCACGCGATAAAATAATTTTTGAAATGAATATTATTTAGGAAAGAAAATAATTTAAAATCACTTTGATGTATGATTCGTTCCCCGTTCGAAACCATTTTCAACCCCTTGTAAAACAAAACTGCCCCGATTTAGCTGAAATTCGCGAGAAGATTTATTAGAAATATCTGTCAAGAAAGGTCTTGTGCCCAGATGAGATCCTCAGAGCACGATGCCCGCACAGGGATTGCAGGATCCACCTGAGTTTCAAGGATCGATTCATGGCGTTGTTGACGTTCAGATAACACAGTCCTCGCTTTATGTTGACACAACAAATTACAGTCGAGATCACTTCACCGTTATCGACCGACACCGTGACGGTTTGTATAAGACAATAAATCCAAAACGGGCGTTTCGAACTTGTAAAAAGCCCAGTTTTGAATAAGGGAGAAATGAAAAACCACACTATAGCCGAAATTTGATAGTTTTTACTTTTTCTTCACAGGCGTGTTGGTGAGATGTGGCTGGGGGCGCAGGGTGGTCTGAAGGACCTCCCCGGCTAAGATCAACACATGGCAATGAGACCACCTCCGCATGTAGCCCTCCTCATCGCCTATCTTATAGTATTGCACAGAACATCAGGTAAGAATTTTTTTAAAATTATTAATAGAGAGTAATTTAACATTAAATCGTTAAATAATAACTATGGATTTTATTCAGGCATCTATTCCTTTAAGAAAACATACATGTTTTATAAACAAGTATAGGTGTAAGTTTTCATGCAGGGTTGAAAATGACATAAAGATAACAACTCCAAGTACGATAATAAAAATAGGGGCGTCGGTGACCTCAAGGTTTAGTTTTTTGACACGGAGTTCATCACTGTAAGGTAAAGGTCCCGGGTTCGAATCCAGCGGCCCTGCATTCGAACTCTTCATACTTACAAATCGGCTTTTTTTCAAAAAGGGTTTACACGACCCTCGTAAAAAAAATTACATTTTAACGTTGGTGGTGTCAGCCGACAGTCAGTAGGTCACTTGCTGGGTCAGATCGCACTGAAATCCGCGAGTTTACACGGACCCAGTAAAAGACACATGTGTTTATGTACTAAACATGACCCACCACCGTCTTTACTTCATCGTCTTTCACAATCAAAGGTACTTCCGAGGTGCTGGTATTTGACAGATAAACACACATATAATTCATGAAATAAAACTTTTTATACGCATTACATCAAT
>CM077104.1:25331355-25347432 GCA_039619505.1 Cimex hemipterus | reverse complement strand
CCAATTATTAAACCGTGTCCTAATGAACGTGCACGATGTTTTAAAGATAAGTTGAGGCTGATGAATCTGCCCCCAGGGCGTCCAAAACCCACTTCCCTTAATATCTCGCTAACAAATTGATGAATCCTGATGAAGTCCGGAAACAGGAGAAAGTTTTGTGTACAATAAGGCAGAAAATTCAGGTTTCGCTTGTAGGGAGCACTTCAAAACACAGTTTCTCTTTAAATTTTATTGAGAAAATAAAACCTTCTGACTGATGTGCTGTGGTGTGTGTGCAGGTTTACCCCTCTCAAAGAAAAAGTAATGGGTATCCCATATTGATTAAACAAAGGTAATTTAATGAGCTACTCTGAGGGGTATCTGATGAGGGTAGAACACGAATTAACCAGATCCATCGGAAATGTACTCTACTATATGTCCGAACCATAAAACATGCACTCATTATAAATTGAAACATTCTTAGGCTTCACTTGATGAGCAACCGGTCTGCTTCTTCTAGGCAATATCGACATGTAGAAGTACAAACAGAGCTGTACAAATTGTTGGTTATTTTAAACCAAGCAATACTAGAGAACTAAGGTTCTATTTGTCTGCCACGTGATAGTTTTGAGTACTGCACCAGTTTTATAAGATTTCCACGGCTTATGGGTTATCCTATCTTATTTACTAGATATTGCAGGTTTGTCCTGACTAGCTTGAAGTCAAACTCAAAAACTCCGGACTGTGCCTCTCTTTTTTGACGTGTGATGTTTCGTGCGATTACTGCAATGGTTTGTGTTACCATATGGCTTTAAGAAAGACACATGGCTTTACCAAGGTATTTAAGATTAGGTAGGTACTCCAAGATTATCTTGGAGCTGAAGATATTATGCGTCTGTACAGCTGTAACGAATAGCTCAGCGGTTTTATTTTGAGAGTAATAGTGAAACCTCGCTGTTCGTAATAAAAATGAAGATATGGACTACTTGATGGCCAAACAATACAATTATGTGCAAACAGGTTTATTATTTTGAAGCGTTTATAATTTTGAACCTGTCAAATGCTCCATAGTAGGTTTTTCTTTTCTGGCGTTTGATGGGTGTGATTGCTGCTCTGCGTTCCAGCTTATTATCAGTTACCATATGGCTTTAAGGATATCATATGGCTTTACAAAGTATTGAAGATTAGGCAAGTACTCCAAGATTATGGTAGAACTGAACTTATTATATGTATGTAGTACACCTTCTACTTTTATGACCGTATCTGCATAACGAAAAGCTCATTTTTTTAATAAGCGGGTAAAACCTCTCTGTTTATAATAAAACTACAAATATCAATAGCGAGGTCATCGCCGGCCCTACGTGTATATCCTTCTATTTCCTGTCTTTCTCGCGTATTTTATATTGAACTGCAGCCATTTGAGCATCTCAATCTGGTTACTGACTCTCTGCTTTTACTTGTATATTACGTCGTTATTTTAAAATACTAGCCTCTTGTTAGTACCTCAGGTTGTCAATTTAAGAATAGATACATAACATACAATACATGTAAATCTATGTATATATATCGCCACAAACATAGAACATAGAAGTCTGGTCACATTCACTCCCCCAGAGTACTCGATATTCCTCGGGGCGGTGTCGAACCCCCTCCATTCGCGCTAATAACTTACTTTTGCTCCCCAAACAACACACACTCACCCCAGAGTACTTGATACTCATCGGGGCGGGGTAAGTAACCCCTTCCTTTCACGCTAATAAATTACATCCATCCTAATGTATTAACATAAACCCCACACAAACACGATAAAAAACTACAGACACAACACAAGCACATCACAAACACATGTAAACTATATACAGTTGCAATTTCCTATAGCCCTGAGGTACCTGTACAGCGATTTGTGCCAGCTGCCGTGCCCCAAGACTACGCACAGGTCCGATGATATTCCATAATATTGCCTATAAACGTCGAGCCTTCTACAATTGAAAATGCGCTCGACTGTTACTTTATCCTTGCATAATGGGCACTTTTGCGTTCGCTCTCCTTCTAGAAGGTGCCCGTGTGTAATCCTTGCATGACCGTAGTCTTGTCAGTATGACCCTTTTTGAACCATTTTCCGTGAACCAGGGACCGACGTCAACGATGTTTAAGGTTTGATAAAATGAGTTTTACAAACTCTAACCAAAAATAATTGGCTCTTTTAAAGTTGATTTGATACTTTATAAAGCAGGGTAATTAGGCATAAAGGCTAATTTTGATGGAAGGTGACAAAATAAAAAGATTAAAAATTTGGCACATATTTTTGCAACCGATTTATGTGTGTTGCATGTCATTATGAAAAATAATAGTTTTTTTTTCTTTTAATTCAAACTTAAAAAGCTGTTAATGGAGACTTGTTGAAAAGATACAATTCATATGACCCCAGGTCAAACGGGTAGGCGACACGTGCATCATGCAGAGACGTTTCAGTTTATTCACGTTGTAGTCCAACCAAAAATCCTTATAATTAATTTTTTATAAAATCCGCCTACGGAGGTTGTTTGTATACAAAATTATCAATTACAAATTTAATAATTTTTTTCTTTGACGCGTATGGTGTCATGTAAAATTTAGTTACTCAACCATTATTCCAGCAATAAATCAAAATTAATATCCACATTTTCATTTATATTTATATTTTTTTAATTATTCAGACGAATAATTAATATATTGTAAATATTTCTCCTGATGATCCGGATTTCAACAACTCGGTAATATTTGAACGACGGAAACTATGACAGATAACCACACCCGAGTATGATTCCGCAGGATTAAATATTTGCTGATTTTTAAAATAGATAAACTGGTCAATTGAACAAAATTTAAAGCATTACTTAGTCGATTTTCCAATTTATTTAGTGACATAGAGATTATAGAATTTAATTTATTTTTATTCTAAATATGGCACAAAAATGAACTATTTTCAGAGTTCAAAGTTATAAGTACATTGATCTATTTCATGGTGATCAGTGGTTTTTTGACCAATTTTTCCACAGCGAGATATAAATAAACGAGGCCAATAAAGCTGAATAGGTTTCGAAAGGGCTGCTGATGTTAATTAACCTTTAGTCCGCTGGCTAGCTCACGACCTAGAAATCTTTACACATCCACGCGTTCCCACGTATTACAGTTTTAGGCTGGAAGAATTTAAAATCGTCAGGGAGGAAAAAATAATTTCGTCCGTGTTCAAGTAAGAAACGGTAGAATCCAGCCGGCAAGCGGTCTAGAGTTAATGCTCTTCGGCAATTTTACACACCCTCGACCGAGAACGACATGGCCCTTGGCCAAAAACTGTCACGGGTCTACTCACATTTGGAATGCTTATTGAATAACTGTTAACAAACTGTAAATAATCACTTAAATAGAGTTCGATTTCGATTTTTTTTTCAAACAAACAATATAATGCACATGACGTACAGACTTTTATATTTGTTAGATTGTTCGGTCACACTAAACTTCATCACTAGACTCCCCACAACAAATGATAACGAGGCGAACAGAGAAAACTATCGTTAAATTTTGTCCAATGATCTGCGGGGAAAACCAATAAATTTGATCCTCCTTGATTTGCCTAATTACCTCCACCATACATTGAAACCTCCCACAAAATTACATAGTTTTCTTAAACACCATATATAACGGCATCCTATGAACTCTGTCGATCCTCTCTTCCTTTGATGTGTAAAATGTTTGAAGGACTTCTATTGAAATGCTTAATACTCATCCTAGATACTCATATTCGTTCCTTCCCACGAGTTCGGTTTCCGTCCACTTCATTCCACGATCCAAGAAGGCTTCAGGGTTGTAGGCCTTATCGTCCTCTGCTCTAGAGAATAAAAAGTTTGGTTAAGTGCTTTCCTAGTTGTAGCAAAGGTTCTGGAACATGGACATGCTTTATACACTTAAACGCTTCTTACCCACTTTTTATTATCATGAAATCCTACCTAGCAGACCCCTGCTTCAGAGTGAGGTGCGCAAGGAGTTCTTGGAAGCCAGATAGATACAAGCCAGTGTCCCACAAAGAAGCATTCTCCGTCCGATCCTTTATACCATTTATATTGCTGGCCTACCTACACCCTAATACCGTCACCACCTACGCGGACGATACTGCAATTTTGTTCTGGAACCCTATCCAAGCTATCTCCAACATCCAAGAACACGTTGAGCATATCGAAGACTGGTGTAAAAAGTACAGGGCAAGACTGAATGAAGAAAAATGTACTCAATATACGTTCCAATTGATAAAATAGTTTTGCCCTCCATTGTACATCAACAAAAAGATACCGACTTCCATTTGAGTCTTATATCTAGAACTAACTGTACCTGGACATTGAATCCCCATAAAGTCTTAAGAGACATCAACTACAACAGGACTACACGACAATTAGGATTTAGACTGCCTTGACTGCCCAAACAAAACTAACCTTATACAAGACTTTACTGTAACCACTTTGGACATACGGGGTGGAAAGTTGGGTTCTGCCAAGCCATCTAATATCCAGCGCATCCAATCATTCCAATCAAAAGTCCTTACACAGATTGTCAAATCTCTTTTTTCCTTCTCTAACCTCCCTATTCACAACTACCTCAACATTTTTATATTATATGTTATTTTGAAATATATTAATCTTTAAGTAAAAAGTCGTGTCACGAACGGGATTCGAACCCTCGATTTTCACCTTGATACGCCGTTGCTCTACCACTTGAGCGATCGTGACGTCGATCCCCTCAGACACCAACTTCCCATCTCAACCTTAACTTTTTGAAATTTACTTCCTTTTTGCCATTTTTCAAATATCGTATAATATACTTGATTCTCGGCGACAAATGAAATGGTCACGGAGAGCTTCAGTGAAGTTTACTTCATTTCGTTTATTAAATCCATTGAATGGATTGAGATGGGAAGTTAATATCCGAGCGTATCGATGTCACGATAATAGCTCAAGTGGTAGAGAAGCGGCGTATCAAGGCGAAGATCGTGGGTTCGAATCCCGCTCGTACCATTGACTTTTTTTAATCTCAACTGAAAATTTTAATGTGACACTGAACTTTTCATTTCAATCAAAACCTTGCATAAAGAATAAGTAATTGAAAATAATTTATTTGGTCAAGCGGACCGCGAAACCTAATGGATTTATATACATTAAGTTAAACGCTGTCATTGCTCAGCAGTCCTCAACAAAAAAATCTCAGGATAAGTTTGTAAGAAAGGTACTAAAATAATTCAACTTTATTAAAAAATGATGAGGTTTTTAGTTGAGATAAAAAAGTCAATGGCACGAGCAGGATTCGAACCCACGCTCTTCGGCTAGATCCTATTTTTATCTCAACTAAAAACCTTAATTAATTGTAATATATTAATTGGTCAAGCGGACCACGAAATTAGTGAATTTATTTTAAAAAATTAACTAAATAAATTTTTGTTGTTTATTATTTCGTTTATATGCATCGCTACGTGCCTTTTCTAAGAGCTACCTAACGATTACCCTGTGTTGTAAAGAGATAAATTAATCGTCGACAGGTTTAACAAGGTTGAAGTAGAAATTAATTGATCACCAGTCGTGTCGTACTTGAGCAAAGTTGGAACAGTTTGCTTGTCCTCTAGTCACGAAACCAGACTCCCTTATAAATAGGCTGAACTGAACAAATTGCTCAGAACACCGTCATTCGCTTTATTGCAACTATAAACTATATTTTATTCGAATAAATGAGACTTTGTGCAGAAAGGTTTTTTTTTGCGTGTTAAACCTTAAAAGAAGGCATGGTGTGATAGCGTGCTATAATGTGCAGTGGTCAGTCACAAACCAAAAAAACTTCCAAAATTATAACCCGGACAAATAATTGGCATTTAAAAAAAATAAGATTACTGGATTGCAGAAGGAAATCCAAAGTTTAACGTTTTTAATATATCAAAGTTCTACTTCAGACGTACACATTCAATGAGTGGTCTAGTGCTAATGAAATAATCAATGTTATGATTATTGAAGTATGTGATGAACCCTCGACTCTAAATAATCATCTTTGTACGTACCGAAAAAAATTGAATCGATTTTTCATGGTGTTTAGCAGAATTTCATCAATGATTTCTAATTCATAAACTGAATCTATGGTTCGGCAACATCTGAAGCAAAATTGATTGAAGTCTCCCCAAAAGGGCATTCTCAACACGACACGCCAGAATGTCACAAGTACACAGAAGACAAACACTTCGAGGCCTGAAGATGATCTCAATAAAGATCGAAACGTTGACAGGATGAAGAAAATATTTTTCTGAAACCTACATCACACCAGACCGCATCTCACGATATCTCAATAATTATCGATTAACGGTCACTAATCTTTTTTAAGTCCTGTACCTCCTTGTAGTTGTTTTTAGGGACGCTTACAAACTTTGTATAACTGTTAAACGAAGCAACAAAATTTTTAACATTTTGAGTTAGAAGGAAATTACGACAGGTTAAACTTGATCATCATCTGATTTATCTCTTTTGCAATATTATTCATTGAACAAATTTGTCCTGACACGAATCTCTGAGATCCTTCAATACTGCGTTTTTTCCTTCACCCAGTTGATTAAGGTGATAAATACCCTCGTTCAAGTTTCCCCCAAAAGGTAAACAACGGCATTTGGGGTAGCACAATCAGCAAACAATCTGATTTTCTATCAGACTAAGAATAGAAAAATCCTAGACCAAAACGAAAACTACAGCCTTTCACATTAATAATAATAATAATCCCCTTGGTTAAATATTTTTTTTTATAGAAAATCGATGCATTTACGGTATACCATAAATCATGAATTCTTTTACGTAATATGATAAAACTCCTTGCTTCCATTAATTCTTAAAACCTGACCAAAATAACCTTCTTGACCCCACTATATTCCACCCATTTCGCTAGATTGATCTACTTCCACTTCCTCCATTGATTTGTGTTTAACCCACATTAATCTAAATTTCAATAGCCGTAGATCCGTTTTCAAGTTATTCTTGTCATTTAATTCAGTGTTATGTATTGCTGAGCATTCTCGACTTTCTTGCGACGGTAAAACCTACGCCCTTACAACTCTATGATGGTGTTGTGAACACTTTTTTAAATTATTTATGCTCAAAAGGTTTATTGTTATTTAACGATTAGTCATATGTGCGATAGGATTTCTTATTTTGATCGGACTAAATATTTTGTTTTCTACACTTTTGTACAGCGACATTGGAAGATTCTTATGGGATTTATTAATTAACCTTAACCTTTGACCTATTACAAAAAATTAAGGTTTTTAGTTGAGGTAACAAAGCTAACGGCACGAGAGGGATTCGAACCCATGATCTTCGGCTTGATACGCCGCTTCTCTACCACTTGATCTATCGTGACCTCGATCCACTCGGACACCAACTTCCCATCTCAACCCCACCTTTTGAATTTTCCATCCTTTTTGCCATATTTTATCTCAACTAAAAACCTTAGTTAATTGCAAGGTCAAGCGGACCGCGAAACTAGTGAATGTAATATGTTTAAAATGAAGTTTACCTTCACTAACGCTCTCCTTAGCCATTTCATTTGTCGCCGAGAATCCAATCCGATTACACGACATTTGAAAAATGGCAGAAATGTGGGAATATTTATTCAAAAGGTGGGATTGAGATAGGAAGTTGGTGTCCGAGAGGATCGACGTCACGATAGATCAAGTGGTAGAGTAGCGGCGTATTTAACCTAAGTTCATGAGTTCGAATCCCGTTCGTGCCATTAGCTTTTTTATATCAACTAAAAACCTTAATTAATTGTAAGATATTAATTGGTCAAGCAGACCACGAAACTAGTGAACAAAAATCTGATTCTGCTTAACTTTGTTCTCAATAAAGACATTTGATGCTTTACATAATTGATATATTTATTTAAGCCTCCTATGAATAATGACTAGTTTTCTTTTGTTTTGGAAGATATTTTTCGACTTTCGGGATTAAACATTATCTATTTATTTATGTGCTGTAAAACCTTTAGATGATAAGGAGTCAGTCATTTGTGCAACTCTATTTTTCCCTATTAGCCTTTTAGCCATATCCCAATGCTTTTGCCCGTGTGTACCCTTCATGGGCTTTTACTTTACAGAGGTAGGAGGTTCGCTACAACGGAGGACATGCTCCGATATCTTTTCTACTTCCTGGCATTTTCTGCACAGGCTGGTTTTCTGTATGTCCCGGTGTTGCAGTGTCCAACTACTATACTAGCCCGAATATGTCCTACGTTTTCAGTTCTTTTGTTCGTTTCTGCGATTGTTCTTTGATGAACTATTTTTTGATCCATTGTCTGATGGATCTAGGTTTTTGGCAGTTTGGTATGCCATAAAAGGGTGCAATAGGTCGAAATTTCCATGGCAAATTCATCGGCCACTTCGTTGCCGCTAGGCCCCCTGGTATCCAGAAGTTAACCACTTAAATATAGACTTGTTCTTTGAGTATAGGTGAGGATTTGAAAATCTAGTAAAATGAACAGAGGATTTGCCGACGTAGACGTAATCAAGAGAAAGGTATAAAAAAGGTTTTTTTGGAATTGGTAAGTATGGTTGATTATATACTAACTGGAAAAGGAAATATGATTTAGCATGAAGCGTCAAGAATGAAAAAAAGAAGGTTCTTTATGTCGTTGAAGTCCTCAGTCGGTATATGTAAATAGTTCAAGCTTATCTTTGACCTATTTTTTTATTTTCCTTTATCCCTTTTACATTTTTTAAACATAACAAAAACAATAAATCCATTTTTGTTGTCTTTATATAACGTTTAGGTCTATTTCCGCTTTTTTGCTGCCCGCAAGTTACCATGGGAAGTTAGTACTCTACTAAGAAGTAGTTCAATAAAAGTGGTCCTATTAATCAAGTTTCTTGATGAATTAGGACTCACCGATGTGCTTTAGGCAGAGAACGGGAGATACAATAGCTCTTAAAGGGCGCAGTATACACACCCTGGAAACTTTCAATTAACCAAGAAGTAGTTTGTAACAGTTATTTAGAAATCGTGAGATGCGGTCTGGAAGACACTCTCAACGCGGCACGCAAGAATGGTCCAAGTACACAGAAGACACACTTTGAGCCCTGAAGATGATCTCTGTAAAGATCGAAACGTGGGAAGATAAAGTTGTTTTTCTGAAGCCTACATCACACCAGATCGCATCTCACGATTTCTAAATTATTCCCGATTAATGGTCACTAATCACCACACTTTAGTAGTAATCTATGTACATAGTCCGCGGCACTACGTTTTACCCTATTTTTTTTTTTTTTTTTTTTTTACGTTTTTGCTATTTATTTGTGACGGTTTTCACTAAAACACGTACTATTTCCAACTCAATTAAGTCAGAGCGAGAACAATATCGGTCTAGGTTTAAAAACTGCGGGCATTGGAGGTGGAGACTACCTAGCTGTTGACGCTTAACATCAGCGCCGGGACAGATAAGACCTCGGACTGCCAAAAACAAACTAGGTGATTATCTCGGCTTTAAGTGAGAAGTGGTAAGTTCGTTTCCTACCCCTTGTTCAAAGTTGAGCTTACAGTAACCTTCACCGATTTCCAGACACACAAGTGTAAAATTAATTAATAAATAATTCACTACTATTTATTTAAAAAAAAAACACTGTGCTCAAAGATAAATAAAGAGGAGAATAATTTTAGTATCTAGAGCAAATAAAATGTCGTAAATACTTTTCTAGATAAAACCTGCATAAGTTAAATCATGTTAGAACATAGCTGAACGTGATTTGATGAATATATTTTGATCATAATCATGAATTCCAATGAAGTCCACAGGTGTAACTGTATTGCATCCCCGAATTCGGTTTTCTCCTAATTGGATATCAGCCGGCTTATTATTCATAATCAAGCTATTTTGTTTCACGAAGCCAAATTAAGCACCGGTTGACGCTGGAGCAGATGGTCGGGTTCTACTCCAAGAAACTTTTGCTCCCCCGAGCGTAACCCAAGACCTGGCCACATGTCCCGAGACACTGACTCACCTTTTAACCCATAGTAATTGCCATAAAATTAAGTCCGCCTAGGGTGGGTGCGTATTAGAAGATCAACGGAGTGTACATGTACAGGTAAACATATATAGATTATATAAATTGCTTACAATTCATGATATTCGGCGTTCCTTTTTAAATTTTTTCTTTATCAATTATAGTACATCCGCTATGGTAAAAAATAAGCTAACAATTAGTCCAGGCCGAAAATACTACAACTTGGTATTGCTTGTTTCACAGAACTGTTTCAAAGAACAACTAAACAAAACTAGCTTGCTGCTGGATTATGTATAAAAAAAAGTTAGCAACATTGCAAAAACCAGGTCGTGTTTAAAATCACAGTACTCAAACAATCAAAGTTCTGTGTGTGATTATTTTTTTTTTGTAATTAGCAATTACCATGTTTAATTGAGTAGATTTTTTAAAACTAATCGAAAATGTACGTAGTTCAGCTTATTTGTGGAATAAAAAGGTATTTTAGAAAGGTGCACGTTCTAAACTCACAGTGGCTATAGGAAAGTATTTTTTTTTCGTAACAGTTCTGTAATCATAAATTCATGACAATAGCGATATAGTTTCGAAATTACTAGGCAAACCCTAGAAATATTTTTAGGATCAAACTAGTTTTTAAATTTTATGTCTAAGATATGTGATGTGATACGACATGTACAAACTACAAAGTTTCAGGCCTGTCAAAAGTTCATTGCCACAGATGATACTTTTAGTGATTTCCTCATCAACTATATTCTATTTCTACTTTTTTCATTTCTTCCAATTAATTAAGGTTTTTAGTTTAGATAAAAAAGTCGGTGTCACAAACGGGATTCGAACTCACTATTTTTGGCTAGGTGCGCAACTGTGCTACCACTTGGGCTATCGTGACCTCGATCCGCTAGGACGCTAACTTCCCATTTCCACCTTTTGAATTTGGAATTGAAATGGGAAGTTTCCTTCCGAGCGGATAGAAGTCACGATAGCTCAAATGGTTAAGTCTTAAAAAAGTTTTGTACATTTCATTTTGTTGTTAAATAATCTGATTAAATAAATTATTATTATTATTAGTGCACAAGTACATGAGAGTTGAAGGATAGGGCGCTACCTCTTATTTTCACTATACAACGGACATGGAGATATGAGGAAATTTGTAGTGAGTTAATAGTAATGTATTACATAGGTAATTTAATAATTGTAATAATAAAAAATGTTCGCAGTTATTTTATACAGCTAGCCTGAGGAACAATGTTATCCAAATTTAACAATTTGTTTAAAACTAGCCTAGAAATACTGGAAACGGCAGAAACCGTGGTCGTAACATTTCCATCCCGCTGATACCATCGAAGCTATAACAGTAAAGACTACCCTGTGCAAAAAGTACGTCTATAAATTCAAATTTATTTTTAAAGCAGACGCGTGACAACGAAAAGACCTCAATGGACAAAACCCTAACACGCCAGGTTGTTCTTTCGCCGATACAACAGGGGAAAATGTCACGCAAATAACGGACAATAGTAATGTAGTAAACCAACTACTCACTATAATAAGTATAATGTGTTTTCTTCCTTTTAATCTACAGTTCGAAAGATTTTAGTAGTTTTTCCTAAATTCGTTTTAATGATAGACCGTGTATAATGTCTAGTCAAACCACCTGGATTAAATCTTTCTCATAAAACTTGACGGATTTTTTACTAATTCCATAAAAAGAATCCCATTTTGCCTTGTTCATGTCTACAATTAAATCCCAATTACAGCAATAATTTTGTAATGTTGTAATAATTTTTGTAAAGTGAAACACTGATTCCAAGTAGACTCTGGTCCTTTTACTCTGCACCTGTATGTGTGAGCATTTGAATTCAGCCTAAACAAAGTCCCCAACGTCCAGGTACTCATCATTGATAAAGAGTGCACCCAGCAACGAGCTTATCCCTCTCTGGCTGACAACCATAGCCATGACGAAATATTCCGCTCATCTTCTAGAATCTGAAGCTTTTTTTGACACATTTAACCATCTTAGTTAATACAATACACTCAGAGGATAGGGATAAGAGAGACGACCACAAGTCCTATTGCATCTCGACCTAAATAGATCAAATATGATCCTCTATTATTTATAACTCACTGGCCAGCTTCAGGCTGTTAACCAGCCTCTACAGCTTTGCCAGCGGTTCCTTGGAATTGGATCTTCCTTGTGCTTTTTCTTGCCCTAGTTGCAAGAACCTGCATCTACTTTCACAGAAACATAAATTGTGTCCTTCGGTCTCCTCGCCTTGGGAATATCTGCACAGAGTTTTTCTGTCTGTACTCCTATCCGGTGATGTGCCTTCTGAAGTGGCAATGTCCTGTCAGGAGTCCAACGAGAATCCTGGTTCTTTTGCGGTTGCGTTCCAGTTTTGTAAGTAATGCGGATGTTCCTTCTATGAATCTCTTCGCGTGCCTCATTCCTGCGGTATTGTTGAACTCATTAATGATCTATTTTAAGATCTTTTGTGGCAGATGCTAGGCCGCAGTAGGGTTCTGCGCCCATAGAGTCAATGTTAGCTCCCTTTTTTTGCGAACATTGCCTCTCGAATCTCGAATGTCCAGGGACCCACGCCACGGTCAGGTGGTTAGTGTCACTGACTTCCATCAGGGCCTCCATGCAGTTCCAAACATTCTTTGCCTTCGCCTCGCATGAGGCTAAGGCACTGAGAACTGCCTAGCTGTTACTTTCTTCCCTGGAATGTATTCCCCTAACCTTTTTATTTCCCTGGCACATCGCTCGATCGCTATGATTTCAGAGTTGAAAACAGTAGCATACTTGACTTGGTTTACCGCCAGTTCGTTCTTGGGGTTAACACTCACTTCTCACCTCAGATAAAGATCCCGATGTAGTTTCATGTAGTTTCCAAAATCACTTTCAGACTGGAAATCTCCGCTATTGGAGAAGCACGATTAGCGAAACTAAATCAAGATAAATAGTTTGTACTTAATTATTTAAATATAAGATTCAGACTGTTAAACTTTTACATACGAGCGATCTGAAATCTGAATCTGATTGAAAAATAATCTATACGCTGCACACTTATTCCCGAATTCTTATCTTAACCAAAAATCTAAAACTCTCCGGTCAATATCTAACGTACAGGTCTATGTCTCAAACTTTATGATTCCGACTAAAAATTCCCACCGGTCTCCGACCTTGTCAAATTGTGTCACAAAAATTTCCATTCTAAATTTGCTTGCTCAAACACTTTATCTACTAATTGGCTTCCATAACATTACCTTATAATCCTCTTAGGAGGCCGAAACGACAATGTCCTCGCGATGACTTAGTTGTTCGTCGTCAGCTTCTGGGGATGGTCGCCGAACAGCCTCACCCTGTCGCTGAACTAACCATCTTTGGATGCCGTTCATGCCTTACGCATTATTTTATGTGTATATTTACACATTTTGCTACTTGTTTTAACATTTTTAATTGTTGTAATATTTAAAGGGAGGTTGTAGACAAATAAAGAAGACAGAAGGTACATTCTAACCTCCAATAAGACTCCTTCGCCGACTTATGTTTAACCACTAATTATCCATTGCTTTAGATAAAAATAGGGTGATTCGCTTCCTTTAAGCCTTATCATAGCCATATAAACTTATCGTTTTGTTGTGTACGGCACCAGTATGATGGCCAGAGCCACTTGTACCGTCATTTATTATTTTAATATTACACACTAATCACTTTTCTTTAGGAAGACCTTTGTGGCAGTGAGCACCTCACTGAAGCTGGTAACTGATGATATATGTTTAAACGCCAGTGTCCTTATATACATCTTAATACAGTTCAGCATCCTTCAGCCGTCCTGCTCGTAAAGTGGGTACACCATGTGTTCTAAAGTATCAAAACACGTGCACACGTCCTATAGTAGCTGTTAAACAACAGTAGCTTTCTTTTTTTTACGGGGGGTATTTAATATTTCTCTGTTACTTCGTTGAAAGAGGGAAAACAATTGATTCTCTAGAAAAAATTTTATCACTTCGTTTAAAAACATTTCAAAGCTTATAATAAGTTTGTTTTAAGCGTGAGAAATATTTATCGTATTTTCTTGTATCACCTTGTTGCATGTAGAATATTTCTCTCTATCATAAACCAGGGATTTTCGTTGGTAAGAAATCTGGCTAAAAACGGCAAACTGTCAATTAAGACCTTTTTTAAAATTCAATTTTAAAAAATTTTGTACAGCCAAATTCTTACGATTAGCCTGTAAGATGTCGTTCACAAGTAACCTATTTCTGAAAATGAAAGTTATTTTCATAAAATACGCTTTCAAACTCTAACTGAAGTTATAATGTAGAAAAACCGACGTCATTTTCAGTCAATGTTCAGACAATGTCATACTCATTGTGACACCTAACTTCATCAATGAGCATAACCTATTGTAAAATAATACAATGTATAGAAAATCAACATACCCAAAAAATTTTCGTAAGGAAAAATTATTATCAATAGACTTAGGAATTATTATTTAATTTATTATTATCAACTATGGTAATACGCAAGTTTTGGACCTTCTTAAAAACTTTGTATTTAACCATTAAGTACCAAAAATCTATTTAAAAGATGTTAAGAAGGTTTGAAAAAATAACGATATAATATAATAATAACTACATATGATCTGGTCGGTAAAATATTGACCCGAATGGTGGACTGGTTTATAAATAGTTTTATCAATTTATGACAGAATCCAGGTTTTTGCCTGGTGCAAACAATTTCAAAAGTGATAATCGAAACAGTCTGGCAGCAGTCTTGTTCTAGCTTAGTGATTGCCATCGATATCTGCTACTTCCAATATTGCATGCCAAGGTTAATTTTGTTTTATCCATTTCTCAACAAAAAAGTAAAATAGTGGAGCAATGAAGAAATTAATGTGAAAATAGCTTTTTTTCTGCGTTTGTTGACAGCTATTTTAATCATGAAAAGAAATAGGCGAACAGTCTTGTCAACACTAGTGAGTAACACGAAATTTCGGTCATTGAATCGTTGTTTTTTTTTAGGCTAAGGCCCAAGAGCTGCCTGGCAGCCTCAGGTGTGTAAAAAAAGAACGTCTTGACGCCATTCTACGAATATTCGCAAAATTTTTCAAGGGGTGCCCCACCAAATTTCTGAATCTCAATACTTAACAGTATCGTTATTTTGAATTTTGAGAGATTCTCCGTGGCTCTCCATTTCGCGTGTTTTCGACCGTCCATGTTTTCTGTGGATAATTCGTCACGATCGGTCGTCCTCATACCTTAAAATCTTAATGATGAGCTAACTAACGGTATTCAATCCTCCAGCTCATCCATTACGTCAATTATAAAAGGACGAAGAGAAGTGGACTTAGTGGACAGCCCTGTTCGATTTTTTTATTCGATAGATTTTTTTATTAACGGATTAGGGGGAAGGGTTTTTAAAGTATCGTTGTTTGGTAAGGTCTAGGATACAGAAGATGCCATAGAAGAGAACATGATAAACACATAAAAAGTATGATTTTTTATATAAAAATGATAAACTGACTAGCATCCATCACATAATTGATGGAAACATTATAACACAGGCACAAACAGGATAACACTATAAAAAAGAAATCTTGATAGGAAAATCTTTCCTTTTTATGCAATAAAACTTGGAAGCGGAAAGAGGCATATCAGGTTGACACCTTTGTTGACTTCAAGAAAGCTCTCGACGGTGTTCAACACCATCATTTGTTCATCATCAAGTTTAATTATTCGTTTCTGTCGACTTTAAACGAAGCTAAATAATAAATTATTAAAGAGGATGTTCTTCTAGCAAAAGTCACTATTGTTTCTTTAATCTGGTAACTAAACAGTTCAAGTTGTGGTACGCTTCTCTTCTGTTTGCGAATCGCATTGTTCTATTTGCTTGTTTACTTAATAAAGCTCAAACATCATATTTTTTTGAACAATTTAAAAACTAGATTACGATAAATTTAAAGTTTTTAATAAGGTAAGAGTCTGTGTTTCAACAGTGTTCTGTTTCCATGTTAATTGTCAAAAATTAATCGTTAAACAATTAGTTTTCC
>CM077104.1:25236555-25331345 GCA_039619505.1 Cimex hemipterus | reverse complement strand
TAAACAATTAGTTTTCCATGTTAATTGTCAAAAATTAATCGTTAAACTATTAGTTTTCAATGTTAATTGTCAAAATTTAATCGTTAAACAATTAGTTTTCCATGTTAATTGTCAAAAATTAATCGTTAGACAATTAGTTTTCCATGTTAATTGTCAAAAATTAATCGTTTTAATCGTTAAACTATTAGTTTTCCATGTTAATTGTCAAAAATTAATCGTTAAACTATTAGTTTTTCATGTTAATTGTCAAAAATTAATCGTTAAACTATTAGTTTACCATGTTAATAGTCTAACCTTATTTACTATAAGGTGTTGAAGACTCAGTGAACGCAGCAATTAGTCTTCTTTTTTCACCTGTCTAATTACCTCTTCGAAGTTTGAAACCATACATAAATTAATTTTTTATAAAACTGGAGTGGAAGACGTGACGATGTTTCGAGGTCATCGCCATTTAAGGCGACGTTGTTTGTTGTCGGGATGAGGGGATGGGAAAATGTAGGCTGGGCTTAAGAAGTGGTGTTAGGATTGATTGAAAGGTTGGAAGAGGGTAACCGATCAATCTGTCGACAGAAAGAGATGTTCATATGAGACAATAATGTTAGTGACCTAGGAAGGTCTTTGGACAATTCGCCTTAGGACTTTTGGTTAAAAGTATTGGATATGATGGGTATTGGATGGCATGACTCCCGCAGTTTCGCTCAGTATGTGCAGAGTGGTGCAAATAAATTTCTGTAGAAATGTGGAGCCATAATAGAGTTCGGTCCTAGATGTGTTCGAACGTGTCCAAGTCTTCTGTTAAATTTTTGTCTATTTAGATTAGTGTGGGATTCCTCGTTTATCGTTCCGTACTTCTAAATGGACAACGAGAGCTGAAGTCTGTATATTTTTGTTGTTTGGCACAATTGATGGCAACTATGAGGTCAGTCTATACAATAACTGATTATTCATAGATCGTGAGGTGCGGTCTGGTATGATGTAGGTTTCTGAACCTAAATAACGTAAAAAGATTAATTAACAACACAATGTTAAAGCCAATATGGGCTTACGGACTTGAACTTTGGGGTTCACATAAATGCCTCAATCTACCTATCAATGATCCTTGGATAAATGGATTCATGCCATCTATCACTCCCGCCAAACTTTACCTGTAGTCCACAACCTGGAAAAATACCTTCCACCCATTTCATCCACAGTAATCCCCCTGGAACTGGGGAAATACACTTCTCAACATTCTCATCAGAAGATTCAAGGCCGTGAACTTCTAGGTGCAGTGCTATTTGTGAGCCTGTTGAAGCATCACAGGCAATTCCATCCCACTCTGCTAACTTTGGTGTCTTTAGTTTCTTGTTGTTGACAGTGGATGAAATGTTTTTTTTCCAATTTAGTTTTACACTGTTTGCATTCTTCCTTCTTAAGTTTTGTTTTCCACACGCATACCAACATTCTTTGATAAGCTCAAGCTTTTTATGGATCTATGGAAGTCATATATAGATGAATAGGATTCGAGTTGGAAAACAAAATTGCGGTTTTGAAACAAAATAATTAAATTAAAATGGACTAGAGCTTGGTTTGTTTTATCATTAATTAGGCCATGTCTTGTTTCTTTAACTATTTAATGTCGAGACAGTCTGATCGTAGCTAATCAGTGACCAACTATGCCAACGCCATTTCTATATTTTCTTTCTGTCTTGACTCTCAAATTGATAAGATATCTTGGATTTTCCCTTTTAAAAAGATGAAAAGCCAATTGTAAAATGATAATTCGAAAAGGAAGATGTTTTATTCCAGAGGAGTAACGCCCCTGCGCTTTCATCACCAAGAGGACTCGAGAGTTGAATTACTAATACGGTATAAATCCATACTCCCCTTGGGGAAAAGGGCTTTTGTTTTAACTCCATTTCCCGGATTAAGAGATAAGACATTGTTTTTTTTTTAACGTAGCAAGTTGAATTGATTTTTGACCGAGACATTAAAAAAACACTCTTAAAAAAGAGCATTTTGGGATTATTGAAACAATATTATTAATTTGTATTAATTTTTATTTCATGGCTAGCGTACATATATATAAACATTGGTAAGTACCAAAATACTTCCTTTTTGTGCTTGTACATATTTTCCAATTTAGAGTTCAACAATTAAAATGTATAAGTTTAGTATTTTCATTCTTAATTATATTCTATTATTGATCATGGTTAAAGTGATAATTAACATATTTGATTATAATATTGATTAATAAGGTTTAAAATTGGTTTTCACAAAATGACTTTAAAAAAAAATCCACCTCAATTATTTGCTCGTTGAATTATGCCCAAATAATATTAGGATTAATTACTAGTAAAAATCGGAAACGTCTTCTTAATTCAGAACTTAGAAAAATAAGAGAAAAAAAACTATTAACCCAAGGTAAAGGGTCAAGGGAGGATTATTCGGTCAAAGATTATGCCATCTCCCCCTATGTGGGAATCGTCCGAGAATCAATTTGGTAGAAAATAAAGGGTTCAGAGGATTGGAACCTGCGAAAAAGGGACAGAATAGGCTGAAAGGGGGATGGAGTGAGTCGTCTTTCTCTCCCTTTATATCGATTGTAACGAACACACACGAAGACATTCCAACGGACACGCACTTCCAGACAGAAACCCTCCGCCTCCACCACCATTGACTCATGCTCTTTTGGTTACTTACAGTACTTCGGCGTCATCCCCCCCCCCATAAACTCTCTTGATATTTGCGTGCGTGTGTGTGTTGTGCGAAAAATATTTTTTCCCCTCCCGTGACAAGACATGAAAACAATATATTGTCAAATGTCATATTTAAGAGTAATTAAAAAAATATATAATCAAAAATATTGCCATATTGCAAAATTGTGCAAATTTATGTTTTTCGTTGGAATCGGTGCGTGATTATGGTAGCATTGAAACGATATCAAGTTTGTATTTAGAACATAGGTGATCCCGAAAGGCTTATTTTTCAAATTTAGTTACAAATGTCAATAGGTGCCTTTACCCTATTTAACCTAATACAATTTTCGTCATGAATGTAAAAAAGATTGATTTATTGCAAATGAATACAATATATCCTAAAATTGATCTTTTTTTAAAGGTTTTCCGAGGTTATCTATCTGTACAATCGAACCAAATTGAGCACAATTAGGGATAGGCAGCAATCGTAAATGGTCGGACGATCCAGGTTCAAAATTAATTACAGAAAGAAAAATCGTTTAAAATCAACATATTAAAACTTACTGTTAATATTTATTAATTTAAAAAAATTGAAATGTCGATGTCTCAAAGGCCATATGAAAAATTCCCAGTAGAATATCGAAAGTAAAACAAACGTTTTCTCCTTCTACAATTAAATAAAACAATTAACGGATTAAAATGGAGGGGTGGAGAGGGAAACTGTTAGCAGAATCGTTCTTCAGGTTTGGACAGATTGTAATGGCGTGTCCGCATAAATCTGCCACCCCTGGAGAGTCGTCTGTCTCATCACACGATCATGGTTTATTGGCTTGAGACCTACGCACTTAGGGACATGGCAATATAGATGCAATTTCCATCGAACCGGAGCCCCATTGTTTACTCGGCTTCCCCCTGCTTGACGTATCTGTTTCATCATAAGTAGTCCTGGTGATAGCTGTAGCTTCGTCCGACTTGCTGTCTCCTGAAACACGCACTCGCCCTTGTAGCAAACAAAGGAAGGAGACAAATCTTCTCTTTAATTACAATTCATCCTTCCCGATCTTTCTTCTTCGATATTGTTCCCTCAAAAGATTACTATTTGCTTGACTATGAAAATGTACCTTTAACGGGTGTTAAAATTTGCTAATTAAATTCACTAGTTTTCATGGTCAGCTTGACTAAATAATATCTTTCAATTATTTAATCTGTCTTTAAGGTATTGGTTGAGTAAAAAAGTGAGTGTCACAAGCGGGATTCGAACCCTCGACCGACGACTAGCCGAAGGTCGTGGGTTCGAATCCCGCTTGTAACACTGACTTTTTTATCTCAACCAACACCTAAAATACGGATTAATTTGTTAATTAAATTATTTAACTTTTTAACTTTAAGGTTAATTTGAGCCTCTCTGGCAGCAAATTGTCAGTGTCTTTCTTAGGAAATAGGGTGTGTCGTTAGTGGTGATGTCCATAAGTAAGTTTTAGAAATGGATTTAATGATAGTGAGAATGGTGCTATTTTTCACATATCACCAAGATCCTGACATTGGTCACCATGTAGGTAGATTAGTTTTTACCGGAAGAAATGTTTGGACATTTTGGTTCTTCTTTTCTGCTCATGTGATGCTATATAGGCATTCGAAAATTTCCCCTCCAACATATCTCACCTGCTTGATCGTTGTCGATATTTTTTTCGTTTTTTTGTCGCTTCGTTTATATTGATTTAGATGAAGTTACTCCTAACTAACTAACCTAACTTCCTCCAATCGTCACGCAATTCTTCAGACAATTTCCCGCAATATATCGTGCGCTGATCTCCACTTAAAGCCTTAGATGTTACTGTCACGCAGTCAGCAAAATGAGCAATTTTGACAGAATTCTTTTATTGTATTGCATGCCAAATTCTTTCGTTGTTCAACCGCATTTACTTAGTAACTTATCGCTTAAATTTTGAGAAATCAGGCTAAACTACGTTTCGTCCTAGAGTTTACGAGTCATCTTGTCCTCTCTCCTCATGTTGGTTCTTCGTGCAAATAGCTGGCTGGCTATGCCAGAAGAGGATTAACAGCAATAAATATCATATATAGCTTTCACCATAAACAGATAGATATCCCTCACTGTCTATATACAAAATGTGATCCCCTGAAGACCTCGCGCAGTTTCGTAGTATGTACCTCGATAAACGACTTATTTGGTATTAACACAGAATTAAACGAAAAGTACTAAACCGCAGATACAAAATGATTAAAAAGTGACAGTAGCTCCAGACTGAACAGCACTTCTAGTGCCAATGTGGATTTGAATTGTAAGGTATGGCATCCTCCAATCTATTCTACCATTCTTGAAGCTCCCACCTGTCTCTTTAACAATATATTCTTTAAAATTATATTTGTTTCAAATTTAGCCCAATCACGATAGAACCGATTCATGCCAAATATGTCAAAAAAAATACTAATCTCTCATTAGAAACCATGAAAGTCTAATAATAAAGGTACGAAATAAATATCATTTCCACAATAGGCATTTAGTTCGTAAGACGTTTTTTACATTGTTGTAAGTTCAAAAGCGGTAGTCTGAACGATTACGAACTTGGCTAGTATTCTGTCCACTTTTGAACTTACAGCAATGTAAACAACCGTTAAAACCTCTTTATATTAAAAAAAAGGTCACTGAAGATGGTCTGTACAGACCGAAACGTGACTGAAGTAATAAATGCCTGTTGGGGAAAAGACAATTTATTCTCTACAGTCAATCTTATCACGAAATTTTACAAAATAAAGATAGATAATCAAACAAATAACAAACCTAACCTTCCAGAACATACACGTAGCGATTAAGGTGCTCTTATCACCTGGATACTCAATATGCCAACCATCACTCCATGACAATCATCTTAGCATACTTTGACTTGTTTAGTACGGTCACGGTTGGATGGGCTTAATTCACTCCTCTCATACAAATATGGTTTGGTTTATGATTAATTTATTTCCCTTACTATATCTTGATTGTAGCATTTTGTATTTTGCAGATGCATATTACCCTAAAAAAACATAAAATATTTCCCGGTTTCAGAGATCGGAAACCCACTGAAACGGGATTAGATGGTGAAAAAAATACAGTGAGAGTACCACCGAAATATTTGAGCGAAATTCAGTTATATGAGATGCCATTTGATATATACTTGTATGTGGAAGAGATTCGTAGGATGACATGTAAACTGTAATGATTTATGGAGCTTTAAAACAACTACATTTGCGTGATAGGCGGGACAAATCGATTTCATTCGGTTCTAACAGCGGACTAGATATTTTGCGTATTGGTCAAACCGCCGTCAGCCATCTCAGCTATTATTTAACTTCAAATCCTCTATAAACAAATAAACGCAGGAGTGTCTGCAATCCGGTCGTCCGTTCGAAATTAACGGTCGAGTAAGCGCGCATTCCTACCGTTGAATACCCTCGTAAATTCCTTGGTACAACAATTTGGTAAAACCATGATTTAATCGCCGACTTGCGAAATATCCCTTACTGTTGTAGTATCGATTATGCTATAAATCATCGCAACAACAGGAGATATCCAGCTCATAATGGGTTATAAACAAGGCCTGAGCACCCTCCGAACGTACTTGATCATAGGAAAGGACGGATAGGTGGTTGAAATAGAAAAAGAGCTTGATTTTTAAAAGAAAATCCGCCAGAAGCAGCGAGTATGATAAATTATTTTGACGAGTTTCTAGAAATTTTTTCACTTAAAAAATGCATCGTTCAGTAAAAACACGAAAATATTGGTGAATATACTCTGGCCCAAAAGGAATTTCAGCCATAACAATAATGGACATTCCACGTGTACTGTGAACAACTGTACTATGGATTAGAAGATTAATATAAATATATACGTTATACTAATAGGCATGTCCAGCTTGAAGTTATGGTTTTTTACATTTGTATAACTACTCCTTCCGTTTTCTTAAATTTTTCCACGTTTTTATTATACCAAGATTCGGCCCCTCTTCCCTCATTTTTCTTCTTATTAACTCAGAATTACAAAATATGTTACGGTCTGAGGTTGTTTTCGTCCGTAAAGGCTGTTGAAACGAGGGTCCAAGATAATATTAGAAGGCTTTTCTCCTTTATTGAGAAATCGTCCGGACGTCGGTCTGTCACACGCCTGAGGACTTGCTCGAAGTGGTCCCTTTGCCTGGATCTGTTATATACTTGATAACTAACTTAATTGAGAATCGATGGGAATTCAATGTTCTAATATCGGCCCTCTCGCACTAGGCATTCACGCTAATAAATATATTCACTCTCGATAGATACAAAAGAAAACACAAAACGAGATACTTCAAAAATCGAAACAGCAGACTCAATAAGTCGTGCTTAAGGACAATTCTCCTAATCGTTCTCTATATAGAGCCAAGGAGCCATCAGTTAAGTGGGACACATCGAGCAATCTTTCTCTACATTCGGACAAACAAGGCTTAAGCCCAAAAATAAGTCCCTTGTCTCAACCTAATTTAGCAAATTCCTAATCGGATGTGTATTATCCTACTTCTTTGAGTGGGATCCTCCGAGGGATGATGATACGCGAGAGTATCTGCATATCCGGCTCACTGAATGATTTTTAACGACAGACGACAGGAGGCCGGACATTCGTCCATTAGCCACTTCGTCCCCTTTTCATTACACTCCAGGCTATGTATCCGAGTCGCTCCGGATCATGGTATCTTTCCAAAAATGCGAAAGTGTCCACGTAGGAACTGTCACAGGAAACAGTAACCATCTTGAAGTTTTTCAGTTCAGTATTTGATCCGCTTTGTGTTGGAATGTATAGGAAAGTCAGCAGAACAAATGGTACGGTGTATCGGTCTGGTAACTGAGTATTCGACATATCTCACTTTGAAGAAGCGGTCAGTTAACTTAGTTTTAAAAATTTACTTTGTCTAGTAAGGTCGGACCTAGGTCCTATCAACCAGTATAGTTCTCTATAGTTACAGGAAGGGAAACAGTAATCCGACACTGCTGACATTATGTCTACTGATAACTAATCTAAAAACCCCTTCCCTTCCTATAGGTTTATTATCGTAATTTTAATCACTCTCTGCTGTAAGCCCCGTCTGAACAGTTGTAGCTCTTATAATAAAATTCTTTTTAAAAAGTAATTTTTAGTCGTAGTTCATTTAATTTATGACGTAAATCTATTTTTATCGTTTCTTTTCTTCATGTGTACTTTCCATCTCAACCAAAGTCATTGCCAAATATTTAGCTGTATCGCTGTACGGTATAATCGATTGTGAGCGACGGAATATGATCCACTTTTTGTTTGTAATGTTTATAATGTACTGATTTTCCATTTTTCTCTATTCGTTTCTTTTTTTACAAAGGTTATGAAGGATTTTGGTTGCATGGTTCATAGTCGGTCCTTCTGGTATCACCTCACTATGGAGAAGCGGGCAGTTATAAAAAATATATTTTTCATTGTATAAATTCACTTTTCCACATCCAAAATGTATTCGCTAAATGTAAACAATGTTTGTAAATCCCAGGCCCTGAAGATGATCACAATAAAGGTCGAAACGTAGGCACGATAAAGAAAATGTTTTTCTGAAACCTTCATCACACCAGACCGCAACTCACGATTTCTAAATAATGTGGTTAAAGTTTAGCACATTTTTTTTTTTCAAACAAAAATAACACACCTAGGTCCTAGATATCTTCGTAGTTATACTTCTGTAAGGAAGTACGTTGTACGTTAGTAAGTTGAAGAAGGATCGTAGGTCCTTTGTGCTACACATTAACACCACAATAGCCCTACATCTCCTCCAGCAGTTATGTCCTTACCTCAGCTGATTTCGGATGATATAAACTTCCCTCCATTTTGATTCTATTTTCTCAGGACAAAAACCTTAATACCAACAATTTGTTTAAATACTACAAAAACTGTAAGATAAAAACCTAAACCATGTGTAAATATTGGGTTTGCACTTCAACTGATCACATTATCTAAAGGTGCAAACTGTGTAGTGTACAGAAGACTGCTGGAACTTCACACTAGACTAAAAGAACTGGCTTTAACATTGTGTTGTTAATTAATCTTTTTATGCAAGGTATTGGTTGTGATGAAAAGTTGGTGTCACGAACGGGATTGGAACCCACGACCTTCGGCTAAATACACGGCTGCTCTAACCCCTTGAGCTATCGTGCTTCGATCATCTTGGACACTAACTTCCCATCTCAACCTACCTTTCGCCTTTTCCCCCCTTTTTGCCATTTTTCAAATGTCGTGTAATCTATTTGATTCTCGGCGACAAATAAAATGGCCACGGAGATATTCGTTTTACTTATTACATCCATTATATTTCGTGGTCCTATTGATCAAATAAGTTCTTTAAATTAATTAACCTATTACTCCCGCTCGTTGTACTTGCCACGGGAAGCTGTGTTTAGTGAAGTGATATTTCTTTTATTTAATAATATTAATTCATTTACTTCATTTACGTTTTAGTCGTCAATTGACCAAGTTACATCTTTCAATTAATTATTCTTTCCATATAAGGTCTTGATTGAGATAAAAAAAGTCAGTGTCACGAGCGGGATTCGAACCCAGGAACCTTCCGAGAGGATCGAAGTCAGGATAGCTCAAGTGGTAGAGTAGGGGTTTATTTAGCCTAAGGTTAATAATTAATGAAAGAATTAATATATATTAAACTGTACTAATTACTAACGTGTGCCAAATTCAGAATTGAAATATATTTTTTTATTGTTTGCTGATAAATCTAGATATACAGTTTCGCGTGTCTCATAGTTATTATAAACTAGAACAGAGAAATTTTTAAATTGCAAACTGTCAAGATAGTTTATTACTATATTTTATTTATTTTTAGTATGCCTTTGTTTTTCTAAATTTTGTGCCGAACTGTGTTTAATTTAAGCAGACCTAGGGTGTCGGTGTCCTTGCATCCCGAATAAAGTGTTTTATAATCTAATCAATTTTCGCATAATTGTTGTCATTTCATGGTACTCGGATCATGTTAGAGCAGTTGATTTATTTTGTTGAGGTCGGTGAACGAAAATAGAAAACCCGTCACAATGTTAATATTGGGCTTTCTTATCAACAAAACTGTTAGAAAAGGACATTTTTCTTTTTATCCGTCTAATGTTAACTGAATTTTTTCATGGTTCGCGCTAATAAAGTTAGCGTAATGGTTAATGGGCCTAGAGAAGGGTGAGGCGGAGATAACAAATTAGCCACGTGTAGTTTACAAGGTGCGCTTGAAGTTTAAGCGTTTGATCTCACGTGTCGTGTATTCTAACTGTAACCTTTTTGGCCTGAGGTCTATTGTATTTCTATAAAACTATTTATTATAAAACACACGGCTTTACATTTGCTGTAATGGGCACACCTCAATCCAAATTTGTTTGCTGTCGATAAATTTAAGAGGTTTTGCTTTCTTTCCTTTTAGCCTTGTCAGAAACGATTATTTAAAAAAAACTATTTTCCCCCTGGAGTTAGAGAAAGGTTTGTTCTATAGTGGAATGAATATAAATGAAAATGTGAGGTGTTTAGTGACGTCAGCCAATATCTGAAGCTCGTGAGGTCATGGTGTGATGTAGGTTTCAGAAAAACATTTTCTTTATCGTGCCCAACGTTTCGACCTTTATTAATCATCTTCAGGGCTCAAAGAGTTTGTTTTCTGTGTAGATGTGTCATTCTTATGTGTCGTGTTAGAGTGTCCAACTTTTGTTTTATTTCTTTAAGGAATGGAACCATTTCCTTAGGAACTCCAGGGATTAATGCTTTTCTGTGGATTCTCTACATCATCGAAACTTTTATATTCAAACCTTAGGGAAGGCATATTTTTTCTCACCAAACTCCAAGGAATAGAAACTATTGTTTTGATATTTAAGGTATAGACATTTTTATTTCGAAGTCCATAGGGAATAGATGCTTTCGTTTTGATACTTCAAGTGTAGACACTTTCCTTTATTACTTCGGGATATAAATTGTGTTTTATACTTCAGCTGTCGATATTTTCGTTTCGGTATTTTGGTGAGGTATTGGATATTTAAACACAAGAACGACACATCAATACGGTAAACAAACACTTGGTTGCCCTGAAGATGATTTCAATAAAGATCGAAACGTTGTCATGATAAAGAAAATGTTTTTCTAAAACCTACGACACACCAGACCGCACCTCCAAATAATAAATGAAAATGGCAGTACATCCATCATGGTACTCTGGAGGCAAGTCAGTTTCTTTTCAAATTATTTCGATAGATGCTACCTAAAATATTCTCGGACTTTGTAAAACCTTCAAAAGGGTGCAAAATGGATTTTCCGTTAATGTTAGCTTGTTGAAACAATGATTCATAATAAATAAGATAATAATGTAGACCTTCTGACTGTTATCTTCCATTGCTTCTCAATTTTGTGCGAGAAGCAGGTTCGAAAATTACGATTTTAACAGGGTGTAATTTATCAAATATGTTCTGGAAAATAAAAAGGGAGAAGTTCTGATAAATAGGACGACTTTCCATCTTACAATCCAACGAACGAGGAAACTTGTTTTTTCCTTTCCCAAGCCATTAACTCGGCGGACTTAATGCAAGCCTCCTACGAAGCCCCTTTAAAAAAAAAATAAGCCTTGCAAAGAAGGTGCTCTAATTAATTTCCGTCGACGAGGCGTCATCTATCAGTCGTATGGTTTTCCTATTTGGCAACGGTTTTCCTACTTCGAAAACGGAATCGTGGAAGTGGTCTTGCCAATTTGCTAAAAACCGACTACAGGTCGGATTTAAAAATTAAGTAATGAGCAGAGGTGTGAGTTAAAATTAAAAAATTCAACAAGTGAATTTGAAAAATTTATAAAGACAAAATTTTATCTATTTTTACTTTTAACACTAAAAATAACTAACAATTTTATATTCCGCATCCTCCAAAATCGGGATACGCCAAACGAGTAAAATGTTATCATGCCGGATGGAATTCCTACATGCTCTCTATTAAGAGCCATTTATATTTTGAAATTACGTGAGGCAGATTGAACAACATTTTAAAGGTTTTTTGCCGAAAATTAAGTGTACGTGGTGTTCACTTGCTCCTTCAGATTTTATATGTTTTCACTATTTGTTTAATTTTTTAATTACATAAAAAAATTTATGAATGCTATTGGAATATTCTTCACCCGGAAGAGTCATTTCTTTCTTAATTTATTCTTCGTGGTGTTCTTCCACGCCATACGTGTTCACGTGACCCAGAGCTGTAATTTACACGACGAGATCAGAGGGAGTAGGTGGCTCTAAATGGATTGTATTTCTTATTTAATTAACTCCGCTGCTTCTGACGCCCTTCTAACATAAAATCCATTTTTAAAACGTATTATTATACATGTAAGGTTCAGGTATGTATTGCGTGTGAAACGCCGATAAATCAAAATCGATAGGTTTAGCCGGTAATTGCTCGCAGACGGCTATGTCTATATAATGAAAAATAAATTTTCATTCTTCCTTATAAAGTATGTAGCGTTTATATTTCCCATCCCTATATATTTTTTTCCCCACTTGAAAACTAGATCGATTTCAGACTGATCAATTTTAGAAATTCAGGAATAGCAATGAAAGAGATTATCCACACGTTTCGGATTTATTTTAACCCTTCCTCAGGTGAGTTAACGCAATGGTTAAAAATGTGATCGTTAGTCATTAATATTTCATAACTTTTTTTTTAAAGAGAGGGAAACATAATTGTAATAAATATGGATTAAGCGTTTATTTTAATGTAATGATGTAACTTGTTTATTTCTTTTTCCAAAATCAAAGAAATCAACGAATCAAATTTGCTCTAATCATAATGTTTTTAGTAAGTTCTTTCTTATCAGCCCTCATTCTTATATAAATTAATATAGGCCTGAAACCTTTTTGGGGATTTTTTTAACAACGGCATTCTTTGACGCACAAGTAAAACATATAATATTTGCATGTACAGTAAAACATACAATAAAAAGTAGCATGGAATCTTGAACAGCTATCATCCAGTGATAGTAGCCGTTAGTACATCAACACGATGAGCGAGATGCTGACCAATATCAAGGTTATCGTGTGGCCACCGACGCCTTCTTCCATTGGGATTATTGTGATGGATGACAGTTTTTTGAAGGGTTCCGATGATGAGGTAGAATGGAACGTTTTGTAGAGGGATTGGGCTAGCTCGGTAACAAGAGGTAACATGTACGTCAGTATGGACGGTGTGATGGGATACGTAGAAAAGGGCGGTGACTATTGTTCTGAGGATTTTGGATTGAAGGGATTGGATTCGATTGAGGTTGGAACGCTTAGCAGTCCCGTAAAGTTCGTATGTCCAAATGGAGGCCAGGGGAATGCAGTTTCCTTTTGTTTGTCAATGAGATGTGGCATTTGTCTGTTTTTGGAATAACAAAAACAAATACATAATCCTTCAACACAGAATGGATCTAAAAATGGCAATAGAACTCTGACCCATGAACGTATGCTAAAACAACCTTCACCAAGACTGGCTAATTCACTTCATTGGACGGTGTAAATTCAGGCGAGGATTATTTATCGGTCATTGGTATCTGAGAAAACATGGGCATATTCAATTATGAAGAACCAGCCACCGTTGCTTCGGAAGTGAAGCAATCGCCAAATGGAGTGATAATCTTAGATATAAAACCATAGGAAGGAATTGTAGCAACGACAATCGATGACATAATACTTCTTAAAAGAACGATCGAGTCAGTTGAACTGAACTAAGAATGTAGAAAAATAAGCCAGAAGGCTGAAGTGCTGCGGATCATTAACTTCCTAGATTTCCACCATCTTCATCTCACGTACAGGGTTGAACCTACTTCTTGCAGTCCGTCGGCAATTCTACCTGTTTATAGAAAATTACCAGCAGGCCTCGACCATCGCCCACCTCGGTTGTTGGCAGTCCGCGGTCAGACATCGGTCTTACACCGAAATTGTGCTCAATGGGCTCTAACAGCTAGACTATTTCAACCAACGTAATCAGTATCTGATTCCAAACCCAATCATATTAACATTTATTCAGATATCGTCAGATGCGGTCTGGTGTGAGTGCCAGTGAGATTTTACTGTTTTACGTTTATATTCGTTGGATTTTGAAGGGATGGGGAAGGAAGTCGGATTGGAAAAGCCATCATTGTAGGCGTATTCTTTGAAGTGAAAAGAGCCGACAAAGGGAAACAATGGTTCTGATGAAAATCATGAAAATCCCAGGCCCTGAAGATGATCTCCATAAAGATCGAAACGTTGGCACAATAAAGAAAATGTTTTTCTGACTACATCGAACCAGAACGCATCTCACGATATCTGAATAATTATCTATTAACGGTCACTAATCTCAACACATATTAACATTATATACACACATATTAAAATACTTTCTTTCGTATTTACGTATCATTCACTGAGTTAGGAACGTGGAGTACTCGATACATATATTTACATAACCTATTATATGGGTGACCTAATACTCACTATTCCATTGTATTATCCAATATTCGCCATTGGCCCTCTTGCACTGCACATTCACGCTAATAAATACATTCAGTCTCTAAATTCTAAGCAGAACTGTAAGGAATTACTGTTTTTTGATGTCTGTAAATTTGTTATTTTAATATTTTAGTGAAATTATTGGTAAATTTATTTTTCTTAAAACTGTCATGAGATGTTTCTGGCTGTTCTAGGAAGATTCACATAATATACTGATGTTGAAGATGGCGTAAAACATTTCATCGATAAAACAACATAACATTTATAAAGTAAAAAGTTATAAATTTAATTAATTTCGCTTGTTTCATTTGTAAAAAGTAAAAAGAAAATTTAGACATAAAAATCTATATATGCTCGGGCATCCTGTATTTTGCAATTTGGCCTTGTCGTGAGTAGTGAATCAAGAAAACTAGCGGAATTTACTTTTTTAATCGTACAATTTAAACAATATTCAATCTCACAGAATATACAAGAATATGCTAACATCACAGTAATATTTTCATAGGACTCATTCCTTAATAATTAATGAAAGGGTGTCAGTTTCTATTCAGAAGTTCTGAGGTGAAGGGGAACTTTCTGAACATATTGTGGTCAAAGTTAAGAGACTGGTCGATTGAGGAACAAAGTTCCAACCACTCTAGGCTAATACTGAGTTTCGAAAAATCAAAAAAATTGCAATTGGAACTGAATAAATAAATTCAACATATCTAGTCAATTATTTAGAAATTGTGAGGTGCGGTCCGGTGTGATGTAGGTTTCAGAAAAATATTTTCTTTATCGTGCCAACGTTTCTATCTTTATTGAGATCATCTTCAGAACCTAATTTAATTTGTTTGAATTTACTTCCCCACCCCTTCAAAACCCAACGTATACAACCATAAAACAGCAAAATCTCACTGGCACTCTCAATACTACACGCAAGAATGGAACAATTATACAGAAGATAAACACTTTGAGTGGGCAGAAATACTTGGATTGAATATATAAAAAATATATTTTGAATTGTATAAATTCACTTTTCCAAATCAAAAATTTATTTTTTAAATGTAAACAATGCTTGTAAATCCCATGCCCTGAAGATGATCTCAATAAAGATCGAAACGTGAGCACTTTACGCATATTTTTATTTTGTTTTTATTTGCTGTTTTTATTTTAAAAAATAGCATACACATGCTATTTGTTGCTCACGAAGAAATTCTATTATACAAAAAGAAAATTATGTATATTTAACCTTGTTAATCATATTTAGCAAAGGTATTAATTATACTGGACTAAGTGGCGAGCCTTGTAAATCAGCTAATCCGGTTTTGTAGTATAGAACAACTACATAGTTTGAATTAACTACTCTCCCCCCTAGTCATCAACCAAAACGAACCTATAAACACAAACAAAACACGCCTCTCAGACAGGTTATAAACCATACTGTCCTGCGTATTAACTAGCAAAGCAATGCACAATTTCATTAACATTTTCAAATGAATAGTTTACAATAACTTAAAACCAATTGGAAATCGGATGGTTAACCTTCCTGAAACTTAAGCACATTGTCGTAAATATCGTATGGTTGAATCTCTGAATTTTAGTTAATAGCACGGTAGCACTTTTAACACGGTACAACGGTTGCGTGAGCGTCCTGTCTCGCAACGGTCGGCATTAGGAAGCCTGGTGGTTCACCTGCAAATATCCAGGTGTTTGTAATAGATTCAGCCATTGAATAATGCATTTTATAAAGTTAGATCGTTCGTTTTTAATTTGTTTGAATGAAATCCTCAAATCTACCAGTCGGTAATAGGAAAAAGTTAACGTTTGGCCCGTATTTGGAAATTTTTATTTGGAGATCGTGAGACGTATGTTTTTAGAAAAACATTTTCTTTACCGCGCCAACGTTTCGATCTTTATTGAGATCATCTTCAGGGCCTGGGATTTATAAAAATCGTTTAACTTTTACAAATGCTTGAAGGATGTGGAATAAATTTTCTAAAAATTTTAGATTTAATCAAAGTGTTTGTTTTCTGGGAGATCATTCATGGGTTTCGTGTTAAGAGAGGCAGTAAGATATTGATTTTATGTTTATATATGTTGGATTTGAAGGGGTGGGGAAGTAGGTCGAAAATTTTATTGAAGCAAACAATCATTTTTGCGCCAAAAATAACAAACTTGAATTTGTAAGAAGAATTTGTAGAATAGATAGTAATGGAATGGTAAAATAAAATAAGTTATAAGTAAACACCTTATATAAAATGAATATGGGGTCCGAAGAAACTGAATGTAATGTACAATATGCTGCAAGTGCCTTTAATCAGTTCTTTAGGAATATATAAATGATGATAGTTTGTATAAATACTTGACGATAATTTGCATACATATAAAAACATGTAAAAAATTAAATAAAGTAACGAATCGAACAGATCAACAAAATGCTATTCGTTCTTGAAAATATGGGGTCTAAGACCGGTGAAGGTATGGCGTGCGACGTGTGTTGCGTGGGCGCGTACACTTCATGGTCAATGGTCGCTACCCCACACTGTAGCGGAATTGTATGCGATTTGGCACCCGCTTGAGTTGATTCAAGAGGACCCCTCAGAGTGGTTATTGGTTGGACAGGTTCCTGTCTCTTTTTGGAGTGATCCACGTGCTGTAGCGTCTCAACGAAACGGTACTTGTAGCGGACACATAGTTCTGAAAGGTAACGAAACGGCGAATGAGGCGGTTATGCTGGGTCACCCCAACTTACGCTCTTAACAATATGGGCATATGATGATAAAAATGCAATACGAAACATGATTAAAAGCAAGCAGCAGCGTTGGTGGGCCAGATCGAAAGAGAAACATTTACGTATCAAGAGCAGTGGCGATCCCTCGAAGGATCTAACTCGTAGAAGAATGGTCATCTTTAACCGACTAAAAATAGGCCATGTGAGGTCGACACGGTCACTTTTTACACTGATAGGCAAAAAATGTCACCCAAATGATTTTTTTTTTTTTTCGTTTTCTCGATAAAAGAAAATTCTGCTCTTATTTTAATGCACGATTATGTCCGTCCACGAGTAGCTCAAATAGTATAAACGCACCTTCAACACAATAGTAGGATCTTAGCTTGGCCATCCCTTTCTCCAGACTTGAACCCCATAAAAATTTATAGAATAACCTTAAAAGACGAATACGTCCATCACTTCCTGATAACTCCACGATCTTAAAAGGACTCTTCTTGAAGAATGGGCTAACCACCAACAACAAAGCGACATTTCCAGACTCGTAGAAAGTCTGCCGAGACGATGTAATTAAAGGAAGCGGAGGAAAAACGCGATATTGAAATTTTAATTAAAAATCTAATTAAAACATATTTTATCAGTCCGTCTTTGTTGATTTATTTTACATTTATTCCTTTTTCATTATCCTTAGCAATTTAGATTTTTTTTACATTTTTAGATTGACTCAATTCTTAATCGTTAAAAAACAGAAACTTTGATTAATGTATACAAATATATACAAATCAAGTTATATTACATGCGGGTGGAATTTTCTGCCTGTCAGTGTGCACTTGAAATCTTACCCAATTTCGTCGTTTTCACTTACTTTTATAAATTCAAAGATTATATAATTAAGGTGTAATAAAATAAACTGCAAATGGCAATAATTATCAAACAACTGAGTTCAGTATAGTCAGCGCTATACTTGTTTTAACAGTAGAAAAGTTAATGCTACCCCAAAAAAGTTTAAATTCAGTATTTTCGTGGTCCGCTTGACCAATTAATTCTTACAATTAATTAATTTTTTCAGTTGAGACAAAAAAAGTCAATGGTACGAGCGGGATTCGAACCCACGAACTTCCGCTTGATACGCCACTGCTCTACTTGAGCTATCGTGACCTCGATCCACTCAGTCACCAACTTCCCATCTCGAGTTCACGAAGTTCCATGAAGAAAAGTTCGGTTGTTTCTTTTTTTTAGAAACTGAGTTGTTTTATAGTAAATAATAATGGTAGTTTTGTACTCCACCGTGAATGAATGTATTTATTAGCATGAATGTATAGTGTAAATTGGTGTCCGAGCGGATCAAGGTCACGATAACTCAAGTGGTAGACCAGCGACGTATCTAGCCGAAGATCGTGGGTTCGCATCCCGCTCGTGTCATTAATTTTTCTCTCAACTGAAAATCTTAATTAATTGTAAGATATTGATTGGTCAAGCGAACCACAAAACTAGTGAATTTAATAAGTTTAAATGAAGCACACCTGCATTAAAATTCTCCGTGGCCATTTCATTTGTCGCCGAGAATAAATAGATTATACGACATTTGAAAAAAGGCAAAAGGAGGGAAAATTCAAAAGGTATGGTTGAATGGGTAGTTGGTGTCTGAGTGGATCGAGTGGTAGAACAGCGGCGTATCAAGCCGCAGATCGTGGGTTCGAATCCCGCTCTTACCATTAATTTTTTTTTATCTCAACTGAAAAACCTTGATTAATTGTAACGTTTAAAATATTAATACACGATTGATCGACCGATATTATGGGCGGAAATTGACGATTAGAATACGCGATAAGTATAGATACTTTTATTTATAAATTTGCTTTTGCGCATTGAAGCATAAATGAGACAATTTGAAAGTTATTAATATAGATTAACTGTGCAAGTTAAGCCCACTTCCTTCCGCATAACAACATACTTTACAAGTAATAGCCCGAATAACGAAGTTTGTTTTTGGGATTTACTCACATGGGGAGACTACGGACATGTGATCACCGATTTTAATGAAACTTCGGTGATGTAGGGTCGAAAGATATTAAACACGTGTCCGAGCGTTCTCGCCGATGGTTCCAAACGTCAAGGTTATTATACATATATCAATCGATTTGGTTTTTACCTAGACTAAAGAAAATCAAACGAAGGATCAAAGGGAAAAAAGTTGCCAAAACCAAGTAACTTGTAACTTTTAACGAGTAAAATATTTTGGGGGAAACAATTTGGATTCATTTTATTGGGTTGTCCGGAAAATAATGCAGGATTTTGGTATTAAGCAAAAAAAAAGAAACTAGTTACTTTAAAGCAATGTTCTTTAATCAAAATAATTTCCCATACTCTCAATACATTTCTCCCAACGTGTTGGTAACTTATTAATTCCGTCTGAGTAAAATTCAGAATTTTTAGAATTGATAAAGTCAATAAATGCATTTTCCAGTTCCGTTTGATTTTTGAATATTATGTGTTGTAAGTAGTGGTCCAGGTGTCTAAAAAAATGGTAGTCAGTAGGCGAGAGGTCCGGAGAGTAGGGTGGGTGAGGCAAAGTTTCATAGCCAAGCTCCAATAATTTTTGTGACGTTACACGTGACACATGTGGTCGAGCGTTGTCATGCAACAAAATGGGCCCTTTGGTGATTGATGGTTTCGCCAGGATTTAAGAAGCTGTAGTGTATTAAACCAAATGAAGCCCACCATACCGTAACCATTACCTTTTTTTGATGAGTTGGGGGCTTTGGAAAATGTATTGGAGCTTTTCCTTTGTCGAGCCACTGTCCAGAACGTCTAGTGTTATCGTAGAGAATCCACTTTTCGTCACATGTAACAATTCTGGCCAGAAATGGGTCATTTTTGTTTCGACAAAGAAGTGATGCACAAACATCAAAGCGCTGATTTTTTTGGCGATCGTTTAATGAGTGTGGAACCCAATTTTCGAGTTTTTTCTCTTTTCCAATCGCCTTGAGGTGGTCAGCGACGGTCGTTTTACTGACTTTTAGTTGCTCTGCAAGTTCTCGAACAGTTGTTTTGGGGTTTTCTTCCACCACTGATCGCAGAACATCATCATTAAGAGAGGAAGGCCTTCCACGACCTTCTTCATCTTCAAGGCTGAAATCTCCCTCCCGAAATTTTTTAAACCACCTTTGCACAGTGCACTCATTAACACAACCCTCGCCCCAGACTTGGTTAATGTTTCTAGCCGTTTGGGCTCCGGTTCGGCCGAGTTTAAACTCGTAAAAGAAAATCGTACGAAATTCTCGCTTTGACATTATAAGGATGGCTGAATTATTTCCAAGTAGCGGAATGCTACAGAGGTAAACAAACAATATCATTTGGAAGAGGATTAATAAGTGTTGACATTCATACAAATGAGTAATCCTGTAAACGTAAACAGAATATTTTATATAGATTTTTTTTAATGAAAACTTAAAATCCTGCATTATTTTCCGGACAACCCAATAACATCCTTTGAAACATCTAAATATCAAAACAAAAAGTTTGGTTAGCTGTAATTTCCCGATGTCTGGTGTTCCACAAAAAATTTCATACATCCTCAACCTGGTATAGGTGCAGCATGCATTCATATTCATGCAAAATCTTCAAAAAAATTTACCCACTCTACCATGGTCACCAATGAACGTTTTGATTTGTGTTTTTTTAGAATCCTTACTACGTACGTATCCTTACTTTTCCACGCTTTATCCTATTTCAATGTAGTGTGGTTGTCCCCCATCAATTGCATCTTTGGGCGTTGTAGTGAAGGTAACTTGAATTCCAGGATCCAAGCCTTTTGTTGCTATATCATGCCATCATATTAAGTAATATTCCACAGTAAGCTTTTACTTTTCCTAATTGTACTTTCATCCCAAGTTAACTTATTTTCAAGATGTATTCTTTAATTTTCGAATCTATTCTATTTTTAACATTCCAATTTTTTATTTTGTTAACACTACTGGAATCATGGTGTGAAAAAAAAGACTCAGATTCAACCCAGAAAAATCCACCTACACAACCTTCACCCTCCGCAAAGAGATCTCTCCCCAAGTTTACTTCGATCAAATAACCTCCCAACTGCGGACAAGGTGCGCTACCTGGGACTTTACATTGACGTCTGATGTGGAATCCACACACACGACTGAAACGACAAAAAGTTATGAAACGTTCAGAGCACTTTCACGACTTCTTGGCAGACGTTGTAATCTACCTCTCTTAAACAAAGACTACTTTATATCACCCTAGTGAAGCCAATATGGACTTATGGACTGGAAGTGTGGGGTTCCGCTAAACATTCCAATATCCAGCGCATCCAAAGAGCCCAATCCATCATCCTCAGAAAAACCATTAATGCTCCATGCTGCATAAAAATTCCTTTTGACCAAGATGTAAGTAAGATTTTTCACAAACCTCCAAACTACTATAAACCCTCAAATTCAAATCCTCTCATCCCGACGAATTCCTTCCAACCCTCGTCGCCGACTAAAAAGACGAAGGCAACGGGATCTTCTATCCAGTGACAATTGAATAAAGAATAGTTGGGAGTGCTACCAGTGCGTGGTTTCTCCATTCTTGCTTTCTTAATAACTTATTCATACACTATTACTAGATACCAAAATGCAGCTAGCTAGTTGTAATATGCAATAAAAAGCAAAAAAAAAAGTTAACACAACGTTCTCTGTGTGCCTTTATTAACACATCTTCAGCCACTTAATTTCGTAGTTTTTGCTGATGTAATGCTTTTTTTAATGTATTGTAATCCTATCTTCATTGCCAGCAGTTGTTAAAAGTTTTTATACACGTCCTCCTGATGCATTTGTATGAAAAGGAAGAAAAGTGCGGGTGTGAGACCCCCGGGGACGGCGCCGAACTGGCCGCCCATCGACTTGTCTCACATATCCGAATATTCATTCAGCAATTTATTTATTTTCGGTGCGTTGGTCTAGTGGGTTATTTATTTATTTAGGTGCGAGGTTTTTTTTTTTCCAGTTATTTGTACAATAATGTATTCATGCTTGGGATGTTTGTCGTAGTTTAGTATGTATGTGTACTTACAGGTGTGTAAAATGTAGGTGTACGTAAAAAAAATTGAGTAAAAATTTATTTTTTAAACTATTTACTGGCGAAATTGTCGAGACTTCTGTACCATTTCAAGAAAAATGGTTTCAGTTAGAAAAATCCACCAGAGTTCATTTAAGCAGTTGTTTATCCTATGATACGAAAAACGCACCATCCAGTAAACTTCAGAAACTTGAATATGTACTTGTATTGTACATAAAATAATGTAGTGACTGTCCTTTAAATTTGAATAAGTTTAAACACCCCTATAATATATAACTATAAGACCTTAAAGTGGGTCTTGGTCTATCAAGATCAATACTTCTCAACTTATTTCAAGCCGCTAGTAAAATAGGACGTTTTTAAAAGTTTCCTCGTGAATTTTTAATATTTACAAATATCAATGGGTTAAACGAGTGTTTGTTCCATTGACATTAGTTATACCTGCTAGTGACGGTGTCAGTAATTATATGAACAAAGTGGTATCGATCAAACGTGACCTTTCTACCCCGGCTGGCCGTTAACCTTTCTCATGTGCTTTCATTAAGTCCTGGGAAAACTTAAACCGTCAATGACCATGCGTTTTCCGAGTAGGGGCGCTGAATTTTCCTTTTTCCCAGACCGTTTTGATATGGCGGGCTTTTTTGTACCCCATTTGATTAAGTATTTTAGATGTGGAACTATGTTTTATTTAGCCTTTAAATAAACAAAACGATATATGCGTGTCCATTAAAATCTTTTTAATATTTAAAAGATATAATCGCTTAATATCTCGAATCATTAAGTTTCTAAAGATATAATTTTTTTCATCGAATGGTATACTGCGCCTTTTAAGGGCTATTGTATTCCTAATTTCTAAAGTTCTAAACAATTAATCCACTTGAGAGAAATTAAGCTCGATTTTTTTTATATATGTCATATTTATTTTGGTCGTTTATGTCTGCCTGCCCTTGCAGTGCAAATACACAAACACAACATATTCACAACTAGGAAACTCAGGGGCGTCGGTGGCCGCAATGGATCAGGCGTTGACACAGCACTCATCACTGCACGGTAAAAGTCCCGGGTTCGAATCCAGCGGCCCTGAATTCGAAACCGACTCACTTACAAATTGGCTTAAAACACCGTCACCTCGAGATTGATATAACCTCTGCTGTTGCGTATTGCGAAAACTCTCGTAAAGAAAAACCTAAGAAACTCGTGAACACACAAATATATGAACATACACACACGCGCGCGCGCAGCTTAAAACCCAAACTAGAGCCTAAAAAAATTAGTCTGAATAAAATACCACAAAAATCAAGTACTAAAGCCGAAATGCTGCTGGCAGATCAAATTAGGCATATAGATCAAACTGGAAATTTAGGATGGTACAGGTTATCGCTAAGCAGTCTTCAAAGCCATTTTACATTTTATTACTATGTTTATATATTCAGAAATTTTGACAATTTTACTGGTTCAGTTTGATCGAAATCGACCATTTTTGATTATTTATATTTCCGGTTCTGTTCTGTCTGATACGTTTCTTCATTTCGCCATCTTCAGTAGTGGGTTTTTAAACCTCCTGTAGTCTTCAGGAGTAAATGTAAATACGTAAATAAACACTAAGATTGTGGGTTTTTTTTTATAGTGGGACGTGAGGATGTCGGCGGAGGGCTGGACCTTCTCAGCGTGTTGCAGCTCCACAACTCGACACGCCAAGGCGTCTCCGTCACACCCGGAATTCACGGACTCACACCCGCCTTCTACCTGCAGGGTAAGTAGAAATTCATATTCAATTAATATAACATCAGTCATTTTTGGCCCGTTAGCAGAGGTGAAACCGATTTTCGGAGACGTTGGGGTAAATCATCTGTCATGTTCATTTTCATTTTCTTTTGGCCACTTACCAAATTTCTGTGGCAACTACGAAAAACCGTGAGAGGACATTTGAGGAACACTTTCATGTGAATTATTGTTTGTCATTAATCGCGGATACCATTGATGAAAATCCATGGCTTTCTTCCACTCGGCCAAAGCGTTTATTTATATATGAGAGTAATTTCAATTTTCGATTATTGATTAATTAAATTAATTTGCTAATCGTACTGTAATTTTCTTATGAGGCATTCTTTGTAGACAATTTCAATAGTCAAAATTGATTTGATTGCTGAACTTTCCATAAAGAAGTGTAAATGTTTCGATACTCAAGTGAATAAAAACTGTTAAATTCGTTTGGTGTTATTTTGGTTTTGTGCTGGTCTGCAAAAATGTGAACAAATTTTTCTTTACCGTGCCAACGTTTCGATCCTTATTGAGATCATCTTCAGAGCTCAAAGTTTTTCTTCTGTGTGTATAGAATTCTGAAAAATAATTCCGATGAATGAAATGTTTAATTTCAATTCGTTGAGAAGTGGAAACTTTTCCTTCGATACTTCAGGGAATCCAGGCTTTTATTTTGATATTCCGCGGAATGTGTGGTGATTATTGACCGTTAATCGATAATTATTCAGAAATCGTGAGATTCGATCTGGTGTGACGTAGTTTTCCGAAAAACATTTTCTTTACCGTGCCAACGTTTCGATCTTTATTGAGATCATCTTCAGAGCTCAAAGTTTTTCTTCTGTGTGTATAGATTTCTGAAAAATAATTCCGATGAACGAAACGTTTAATTTCAATTCGTTGGGAAGTGGAAGCTTTTCCTTCGATACTTCAAAGAATTGAAGCTTTTCTTTTGATTCTCCATGGAAGGAAACCTTTTCTTTCGAAGCTTCATGGAATGTAAACTTTTCCTTTAAAACTCCAGGGAACTGAAGCTTTTCTTCTGATCTTCCGAGGAATGAAACGTTTACTTTCACTTCGTTGGGAAGTGGAAGCTTTTCCTTCGATACTTCAAAGAATCGAGACTTTTCTTTTGATTCTCTAGGGAAGTAAACCCTTTCTTTCGAAGCTTCAGGGAATTGAAGCGTTTCTTTTCATTCAAAGAAGGATAACTTTTCTTTCAAACCTTCCTTGGACGAAAGCTTTTCCTTTGAAAATCAAGGGAATGTGTGGTGATTAGTGACCGTTAATCGATAAAAGGTTTCAGAAAAACATTTTCTTTATCGTACTAACGTTTCGATCTTTATGAAGATCATCTTCAGCGATCAAAGTTTTTCTTCTGTGTCACTGAAACGACGTCACACCAGACCGCAACTCACGACTTCTGAAAAATAATTTCGATGCATGAAACGTTTAATTTGTTGGGAATTGATACTTCAAAGAATTGAGGTTTTCTTTTGATTCTCCAGGAAAAACCTTTCTTTCGAAGCTTCAGGGAATTAAAGCGTTTCTTTTGATATATCAAGGGAGGATAATTTTTCTTTCAAACCTTCGTAGAATGAAAGATTTTTCTTTAAAATTCCAGAGAAATGAAGCTTTTCTTCTGATCTTCCGAGGAATGAAACGTTTTGTTCCAATTCGTTGGAAAATGGAAACTTGTCCTTCGATATCTTCAGAGTATCGAGGCTTTTTTTTTATTATCCATGGAAGGAAACCTTTTCTTTCGAAGCTTCAAAGAATTAAAGCGTTTCTTTCGTTATTTGAAGGAAGGATAACTTTTGAACCTCCATAGAATGAAAGCTTTTCCTTTGAAACTCCAGGGAATTAAAGCTTTTCCCACGATACTTGGAAACTTTTGTCCAATTGGTTGGAGGATGGAAACCTTTCTATTGAATTTCCGTTTCGATACCCTCCATAAATTTTCTTTGCAAACGCCTGAGAATTGAAGATTTTCTGTCGATACTCCAATGAATGTACACTTTTGTTTTATTTCTTTGGGAAATGGAAGCATTTCCTTCGGAACATCAAGAAATGAAAACTTTTCTTTCGAACCTCCAGAGAATTAAAGCTTTTCTTTGGATTCGTTACAGCATCGAAACTTTTATTTCCAAACTCCACGGGATAGAAACTTCTGTTTTGATCTTTAAGCTATAATCATTTCGAATTTCGGGGGGGAATAGATGCTTCAAGTATAGGCACTTTCCTTTTTAACCTCAGTGTATTTCAGGTCTCAGGTATAGGCAGGTATTTTTGTTTCGATACCTCATTGTGTCGAAATTTTCATTTCGGTACTTTTGGTTTTCTTTAGTTATACATGCATATAAGTAATGAGTTTGGTATCGATCATTTTCTTTCGACCCTTTAAACTTGAAACTTCGATAAAGTGGGTCACTTTCCACGACACTCACCTCCCTAAAAAAAGTCGAAAAAGTAAAAGTATCGAAAGAAAATTATCATATGAAAAAGTCCTATGATCGATATTGTCCCCATTCGACAACTTGCAAGGTAATTTGGTGGGTTTCGTGCTAGGCGCTGTGGAGAGTTAAAATATAGCTTTGTCAGCTACATCGTATGGTTGGACCCATAAGTAAAATACTTACAGAAGGTTTGAATAATACAATGTAAATTTAGACCATTTGGAACGTGAAGTAGGTTAAAAATTGTATGATGAATTTATTATTTTTAATGCAGTTGAAAACACAACCTTTATATCGTTCAATTACCAGCCACCCCTTAAATTTATTTTTAAATTATAAACCCTAAAATTAGGATTAATGTTGTAAATAACATTTGCATGTAGAAAATAATAAAACCATTGAATAATAATAATTGACTAGTAATTGTGAAAAGTTGACCCGTACACAGCCGACAAAAAAAAAAAAAAAAAAAAAAAAAAAAAAAAAATTATTTTTGCAATAGAATAGCTTCGTAAATTGGGCTTGTTCCATGTTAAACACAAAGATAAAGTAAACCCTTCAAACCTCGTCTTTACTTAATAACTTTAAAATGAATTCAGTTGTGCAACATTGCGATGGCGGACATTTTGTGATGAATGTGGCACTAGAAGGCTTGTACATTCAACATGACTATTTTAGAAATGGAATATGGAAATGTCCTATTTCGTTACTCGCTCTTGTTACGACTTGGACCTGTAGTTTTCGTAATTTCGAAGTCAATATTGAATAGGGATTTTAGAGTTTGTTTGTACCCTTGGCCAAAGCCAGGGCTCGATTCGTCGGAGACTAATGGTCAACTGGCCCGATTATTTGGGTGCTTTCACCGCTTCCGCTCCTATCATGTCGGTCGATATCACCCTTGTAATTTTCTCAATGTGACCTCGCCCGCTTTCAATCAACGCATTTCTTTTTCTCGGTTTCATTGATTGGCGAACGTGATGAACCAAAAGGGGACCCTGGTTTATGAGTATAATCGGGAATTTGGTATGGTGCCCTAATAACATGAAGGCACCATTAATCACATCGAAGCTTTTGGCCCCATTAGTTTTACAAACTAATCAGCTTAATTCCCGAGCTTTGGGAATTAGATTTCTCACAGCAGGCTGGGAAAATCACTCCAGCTTTGTTGACAGTTCGGGGTCAAACATGGATCTTGTGCGTCCTGCCTTGAGACGTGGGTTCCAAGGCTATCGACAGAACGTTTCTCCTGACACGTGACATGAATCAATCTCTGATATCATATTTTTAGTCTTATAAAAGAAGCAAACAATATAAACAATACTAATTCGGTACGAACGACAAAAACCTCATCCAACCGACGCCAACAGTTCAAATATGACATTGACACCCTTTTCACTTCTTCACTTTGACAAATGCCTACAAGTGAGAAACTCACACAAATCCACCGTTGAAGAAGTTGAAGAGCTAAAACGCAGCAGAAAATCAAAACCGGCAAAAGTAGACAGATCAGAAAAGGCAGATCGAAACGCATCTTAAAAATTTACTTCAGCGTTTTTAACCCTTTTCGGTTAGATATTCCTATGAACGTTCTACCCACCATTTATATTATTACAGCAATGGTTAAATGGATTTTCCCTCAAAAATACACATATTGTAAAAATAAAAGTGATAGATTATTTATTGTTTCGTCATCGACCTTCTTACAAGACAAATGTGAAATATATTTAATACAAGAAACAAGAAACTACTCTCAATTTACGCTATTAAAAGAACCCTGGAAAAATTATGTTCAAAACTCACTGCTCAAGAACAAATCCCATGTTGGTTGGAATCCTGACTCACTCACTATAAGGGACCAAGGCTTGAAATCAGCAGAAAAGACTTATACTGCTGCTACTTATTCAATATGATAGTAGAGTGTTCGAAATCCCTCCATGAGAGTCGATGGAATAGATGCTCGATTTTCCTCTATCGCCTTTCATGCTAGCCAGTCACGCCAATAAATATATTCTAATTAGCTGTTGAGCGCAGGAACCTTTCTGACTGAACAGCATAGAGAGAACTTGCTGTGATTCGAGCCTGTATAACTAACTTTCAGAAGAACTCCCAAAATTGAACTGAACTCGAAGGACCAATAAGAAAACCTGCTGGAGTATCTCCCACAATTAAAACTGACCCCCCGCAACTGCTGCCCGTTAATACCCTTCCGATTACAAGCATCTAGGTAAAAGATAAAGGCCATGAGTTGAAGTTGGCCAAAGGGTAACTGCTAGATATGTGCTCTTACAACACCGAACAATCGGTTCAACCGGTGCAATTCAATAAAATATGGGAACATTGCAAAAGAGGTCGATTGCCTGGTAATCCGAGGTACTTAATACAAATTTTGCTCTCCAAAAGCCCTAAGAAATACAAACACCTATGACAAATAAATATATGAAGCAAAACATCCCTGTTATCTAAGAAAATCAGAACCCCGAGCTCTAGCACAATTCCGATGATCCTACTCCGATTAGAACATACCAAACAGGTTTTTTTTATTAGCCTATGTTTTAGCATTTTTCAGTTGACAAAATTACAATTGCAAGCGTTTACTATTTTTCATATTTATAACGCCCAAATGTCAAAAGTATTATAAACATAAAATTCCCACGGCTACGCCAGGATTCGAATCCAGGCCGCTAAGCGTGGCACATTCAAGACTGACTCATCTGCCTCCGCGGTCCCCACAAGTGTCCAACCCGAATATTTCATCCATAAAGTTTGCCAAATGAATAATTATACACGAAACATCATTTTGTAAATTCAAATTTGAACAGATTACAGTTTCAATTAGAATTTTTAACAGTCGGACGCCCTAACTACTCAGCCACCACGGTAACACGTAAATATAAAGTATCGTCTAACAGAGGATTTTGTCGATGACGCTGTACAAGCAGTAATAAACTCAATACACGGCGACAGCGTCAATGGACCAGATCTTCTGAGAAGTTCTTCCATGTCATGAACACGGCTGAAGGATGGCCCTTCGATGGTCTGAAACGCAAAAAAAGTGCTCTCGCGTTTGAGATAAGCCAAACGGATTGACACACGGGCAGCTGCCAAATCCCGCGCAGATGTCTTGATATGACATTTGATCAAGGACTGCCAGGCTTTGGCCCATTACAAGGAGTAAATGTGCAAGGCCGGCTATTACCTAGCTGTTTTCCAGCAAAAAGAAAAAAGCGACACCAGCAGCCCTTGGGAATGGTAGTACTTTGTTCGATCTTCTGTTCCGATTTTTAAATGAATCCGAGGCGTTTCCCTATCTTATTTATACAATTATTTGGGTAGCACCCTAAAAGAAAAATACAAAAAGAGGCTACGTGACTACAAAGATGTTTAAAGGGCTATTTACTATTGGTGTTAGGCGGATAAATATATATTTTATCAGTGTGAAGGGAGATTTTGCTGAGAGCAACAGAGATGTGACTCGATTAAGGGTTTATAAAAAAAAATACAAAGCAGTAGACATTTTCGGATTGGATTTGGTAACCACTACCACAAACAGTCCGATTAGATAACCATCGATGACACAACTGACTGGGACAGGTAGTAAAAAAACTACGATTTAATCGCAAAGTCATCCTGATTTCTGAACTACCTCTCATCCGATTTGATCAATTGTTTCGTTGACGAAAGCTACTGATCGGAAAATTAACCCAGCTATCGATTTTTACATATCTGGTTTAAAGTAAGAGAGTTTCATTAGTATTGTACATTTGATATTGTCATGACCGATGACGGTAATCTAAGAGCTTTCCCAATTACCACTCTTTTTATTACTTAATTTATTAGATTCATCAAATTCATTAAAGGGAGAAAATTAAATAAACCACTTAAAAATAATCATAATGAAAGGGGACATAATTATGAATTAGTAGCACTGAATAGGGTGTAAGGACCCATGTATTTGTATATGGATTTGATGATACGTTTTCAATTATTAGATTATTTTTCACTGTAATTAAATCAAACCTTATCAACGGAAATCCAATAATTAATAATATAATTTATGTTCAATCAGGTAGCTACAGAGATCTCAAGCTCCCTGAGGTCGGATATAGACAGGCTGTGACTTTACTCCAAGACTCCTCCGAATTCACTCTAAGCGCTTCAATTCGCCAAGAACTGGCGAATTCCGGGACACTGATCGCCTTTTCACAAGGCGTTAACAGGTAAATATATAAAACGTTAACCTTTCGTTGAAGCGAAAACAACAAAATTTCTTCTTTCTTCGAGGTATTTGGAACTGCAATCCAGCGGTAGAAAGGACGAGGTGAGACTGCACTACACCTCAAGAACTGACTCGGCTGTCCATGTAGAAACGTTTCCGTATCGGCTGGCCGATCGTACGTGGCACAAGGTGGCCCTGTCAGTCAGCGGTTCGCAGGTTCAACTTCTCGTAGACTGTCATCCTGTTTACAGGAGGGTACTGGTCCGACCCCTTGACACCAACTTTACGTTGCCGCAGCTCTCCCTTTGGGTCGGACAAAGAAATAACAGGCATTCCCTGTTCAAGGTATGTCTTTTATTGATTATTAATTATCGAACTAGTGATCTATCAGTGTGTGGTCATCATGTCAGGGCAACTGTTGTAACGTGCGGACTGGTTGAAGTAAATGATTCAATTATCGTTTCCAGTGGCTCATTACGCAGGTCATTTTCACGCAGCGTGCATTATGCAGCATGCGTGAGCATTATCGTATCAATCCGTTCGACGATCGTTACCCTACCGCTGGAGATGTTGACTTTGATTAAACCCGATTACAAAGTCAATCCAGGACAATTCATACTTCACACGATACAAACGAGACAACGATTCACTTTTCGGTTGGATAAACAAACACAATAAAATAACTCATTAGGTTAAACGCATGTAATGTGTTTTTTCATCTTGTAAGCTAACTGCTTACAAACATCAATATTATACAACCCGTTTTAAACAGTATTTATTGATTTTTTTCAATCAATCTTATTGTCAACTTTTAACCCACTGGGTCGGGTAGGTTTACCTTTTTATAAGTACCATTTTCGGAGGGTCTTTTAACCCATTGCTTTCTGGTCTGAGAATATTTTAGCAACAAAGAACGAGGTAAGCAAAATAAGAAGTCAGGCAACCGATTTGGTTAGGTGTTGGCCTATACCAAATAAACAAAGGATAAGTAAAAAGCGCCATAAATTTTAAAGATACGTACAAATGTAAAAATGGATCCTTCAACCAGGCTTAATTGGTTATTCGAAATTGGCTTTTTGGTTCACAAAAAAACAATTTTTTTGTCATCTGTGTTCAAAACTCAACACATGCCCAGGCATCTTAGTGACAGCTTACAGCAAGTACCAGGACTTTTCTGCAAAGCTTAGTCATATCTGATAAGAAGTAGACGGTTGGATAAAGATCTCCACTTATACCAAAATTGAGCACATTCAGGAAAGAGGAAGGCAGCTTAGAGCAAAGAGCATGGCAGTTCCAACAGACACATGTGTTTTTGTTTTGCATAGTTTGGAGATTTATGAAGATAATTGGGTGTTATATTTTAGTGCACTATAATTTTAAGACAGTGACCAAAAAACCTAAACATGCATTCTCACTTATCAAGACGACATCATAGAGCAAGTGTTTCAACAGACATAAGACTTTCTGCACAGATTAGTCAACTGTGATACCAACTGTGATACACTGTGAAAAGTCGAATATATAAATCAGTCTCTACTTGCAAATAAATCAATATGGGTGTGAAACCTCAGCATGTGGCCTAACCAACCCCACTCAGTAATCAGGATAACATGTACCACGACATTTTCAACTGAAATGAGACTTTTTGCAATTTGGTCACCATGATGTACTGGGTGAACTAATAACTGAACATTGGTCAGATAAGGGTGAGACAGGGTATACCCAAAACCAGTTTTGGAACTGGGAGTCAGTAGGAATTCAAGACCACTGATCAGAACGAGTGCCATTAGTATACAAATTAGCCTTTTTGTCAGGGTTCGAATCCCGCTCGTGCCATTAACTTTTTTTCATCTCAACTACAAAACCTTAATAACATTTTGTCATAGTTTAGTCACTTGTGATGGAAGCTATTTTATATAATTATACCATAACAGATGGAGATCTGGCACAAAAATGGTGATAAACGTTATACAAGAAACAAGGCAGGAGTGTAGTACCCAGCATATGATTTATTGGGTTTTTGGAGTAGGGTTCGTTTAGATGTATTTTCTTTGCCAGTCAGAGAAACAATAACTGCTTACGTAAGTTTTACAAAAAAAACCTTCTCTGTTAAACCGAAAAGTACCAGTACTGCTGGGTCAACGTTCGTCCTCCGGTTTTAACGTTGGCTCCCGAAAGCTCAAGAGGTCATTAGACCTTTCCTCAACCAATGTTTTAGGTTTAGGTAACTTTTTAGAAAAGCAAATTAGACTGCAAAATTTCTTCGAATCGTTGTTGAATTAATTTGTGTCATTGAGACTAAATTTCTGTAAATTTTGGATTAAAAGGATAGTTTCAGTTCAAGTGAAGTCATACGAAAATGGAGCTTACTTTGATTACAGAAAGTGAGTTTTATTTTTAATTAATATCATTATTATATTATGTCATATGTTAATACTGAAAAATAAAGTAAATTAAAGTGTATGGACCAAATATGAAATGTCGTGACTGTTTATTGATTTTTAATATATGATTAACACTAAACCGAAATATAAGTAAGTCTCTTCTGAATAACTCAAAAATTTAACTAGTTTTCAAACAAGTATTAACAGTTGATTTCGGAAGCCACTTTGCCAAAGCTGACAAGCTGACGCACCCTTAGCTCTTACACTCCTCTATAGTTCGTTTTTTCGTGAACAATCTTGGATCCCGCATACATTTCCAATTTTTTTTTTTTTTTGTTTCTAAGTGAAATCACGGAATTGTAAAGAAAGTGACGTTTAGCCTCGAAGGGTTTCTAACTTTATATCCCAGGCCAGTCTAATGCTCGCAGCACGCGACCAGTATCGACTGGAAGCATAGACAGGTCGATATCTCTCGTCCTCGGGTTTCTATTGTCTGTATCCAAGGCAATGTCTAGAATTAAAATTAGACTTGAAAAAAGTGCGACACCCTTATAATAATCGATAAAAAAAGTGACATGTGTTCGGTGGAACTTGGTGGTTCATAATTTCAATCGTGTTTTTCGTAGCAGCGGCTCAACATCAAAATCAACTACGATATAAAATAAAGATCCAGTCTTGTCAGATTCTTACCTAATAGTATGTAATTACCGTAAATTGACTGGTTATTTATTTGATAATGATTTCTTCAAAGATCATCATAATCAAGTATGAAACAAGAATTTGGTTGGTTTCGCATCGTAAATGTGCTCAAAATTGAATTGAACCCAAACAATCGTATTGATATACAATTAAACAAAAAAATTTGAATTTTGAAAAATGACAGTAATATACAATTAATAAAAAATGTGCAAGTGAATATTGAAAAATTCCAGGTTAAAATTAGGGTATTCAAGAAACTAAAAAGGTGATTAAATTTATTTATTCATGGTTTCTCTATTACAAATGTATACAATAAAATTATTAGGGGCGTCGGTGGGCGCAAGGGTTAGTGTTTGACACGGCGCTCATCACTGTAAGCGAAAGGTCCCGGGTTCGAATCCAGCGGCTCTGGATTTACAAATATTTTTTATAAAAGATATTTACAATTTTTTTTTAAACACCGGCACCTTGAAAGTTTATATGACTTCTGCTGTAATAAAAAAAAAACAATAAAGCAAACAAACAATTTATAATGAATTTAATCAATTTGGAACGAGTATTAAAATTATATAATTTCCCTTATTAATTACAGTCCAATTCAATATTAATTATATTAATGATGCGAACATCAATATTTTAGAATGAGTTTACAAATTTGTTATTTTTTGCATAAAACTCATTTTGGAATAATTAGTTCTATGGCATAATTTTATTTGACTTCCGGAATGATAGGAAGGAACCTGAAAGTTAATTCGGTGGATCTTTGAAATATTGAGTATGTCGTGAAATAAATCCTAACGTTTCATTTGCTACGGTAACAGTTTTATTAAGTGTTTGTAAGAAATCTGACTGTAAATGATGATACCAAGATCTTTAACAAGTTCTCGTCTAATTAGGAGCGAGTGTGACAGCGGAATTAAGTTCGATACGATATTATATTTTAAGGAAAGTCATAACTGAACATTTGGCAAAATTTAAAAGAATATTATTGTTTGAACACCAATTATTAAGTTTCACTAAGGGTTGAAGATGTAAGCAGTCAGAAACAGAATTAAATTTTTGGTATGGTTTTAAATCATCTGCAAAAAGTAAGGACATAGCGGATGGAACAAAATCAGAAATATTTTCGTATAGATTTTAAAAAGAAAAGACCCTAAGTGCGACCTCTCTCTAGAAATTTTTAGAAAACTATCGGGCAATACCGATTTTAATTTTACTTTATCCATTCGTCCTTCGAAATATGATCCATACCAACGTCATAAGTTACCACGTACGCCTAATTTTTGAAATTTGTGCATGATCAACAAAAGCTTTTGAAAAGTCGGTGTAAATACAATCAACTTGTAGAAATGTTGACTAGAATCCAATTTAAATATTAATACTCGATTTGATCCTATGGCCCTTAATTTCGTTCAAATGTAAAAATAATGATGACTAATAATAAAAATCGAACTTGAAAAAAAGAACAAGTGTATTTCATAAAATATTCAATTCCTCTGTTATTTCCTTTCGAGCGACATCAAGTCGGTAGGAAAACTATTTTACTAAATACGTTTGATTATGTAATATTTAAATTCACTAGTTTTCGAGGCCCGCTTGACCAATTAATGTATTATAATTAATTAAGGTTTTTAGTCGAGATAAAAAAGTCATAGGCACGAGCTGGATTCGAACACACGATTTTCAGCTAGAAACGTCGCTGATCTATCATTTGAGTTATCGTGACCTCGATCCGCTCGGACACCAATTTACACTATACATTCATGGTAATAAATACGTTCATTCACGCTGGGGTATAAAACTACCATTATTATTCACAATAAAACAACCCAGTTTTTCAACAAAAAAAACGGAAAAGAGGGCAACTATCCTGCCGTGTTCAAGCACGATCTCATATCGAGTAGCAATCCTACACGCTTTTTATATAGAGTCAAGGAGTTGCTCCCTTCAATCAGTTGGGACACATGGGGTAACTACAACCGGACACAAACGCGGCTTTCGTCAAAAAGTAAGTGCCCGTATGTCAACCTCGCATGGTCTATTCTTAATTGTATGAAGATAGCAGATAGAAAAGGGGTCTTCCTACGGGCACCCACACAACAGCCGCCTTTTTCCCAAACACTCCACTTTGGATATTTTCAGCAAGAGCAAAACGACGGAGAACACTTCACGTACAGAAGTAACCGCGCTGTGTACAGTTTTATTTATCTTGTATTGACTGTTATGTTCAACGAAGTTGGGTTGAGGGATGTGAAGTCCTACAGAAAACACAGCGCAGTTCTCAATTTTTTTTTAATTTGCCGACGTTTCGAATGGTTTTCATTGTTTTTCTAGGCAACACTGGACTAAAGGTACAACCGCTTCCGGTGTTAGTATTAAATTTGGACGAGATTGGACAGAGTAAAAAATTTCCAAATTAAAAGTGCATCAAATTTAAGCCCTTGACACGTAATTAAAATAGTACCGTCGTGACAAAATACCACTTCGAAACGAATTACGGCTAAGATTTTAACGCTAACACCTGAAAAAATGTACAAAAGCGGCTCTACCTTTATTCCAGCGTTGCCTTGAAGAAGAATTAACACCATTCGAAACTTTTTTCGATTAATTAATTTTTATGTAAAGAATTGGTTGAAATAAAAAAAGTCAGTCACGGGCGGGATTAGAACCCACGACCCTCGGATAAAGACGGCTGCTCTACCACTGAGCTTTCATGATCCACTCCGGCACAACTTCCCACCGCAACCCCACTTTTCGAATTTGCCCTCCTTTTTGCCACTTTTCAAATGTGCAATCTATTCGACTCTCGGCGACAAATGAAATGTCCGAGAGCTTTCGGGAAGATGCACTTCATTTTACTTATTAAATTCTCTCCGTGGTCCGATTCACCAAAAGCTTTTTTCAACTAATTAATCTTTAAGCAAGGAAGCGGTAGAGATAAAAAAGTCAGTGTTACGAGCGGGATTCGATCCCACGAACCTCAGCCAAATACGCCGCTACTCTACCACTTGAGCTAACGTGACTTCAATCCACTCCGCATAAAACAAACTCTAATGAACAATGAAATGTAGGCAGATTAAAGAATTGAGCACCACGCTATTTTCTGTTTGACTGCACATCCCACAGCCCAATTTTATTAATATTATATACAATTTTATTGGCTTTAATTTTATAGTTAAATAACAACATCACAACATTATTTGCCTTTTGATAAACTTAAAATATTTATAAAATAGGCATCTTACAACATCGGAATATAATCTTTATCCTTATTAAAAAATTATCCAAAGAATGACATTTGAAGATTTTCTTTTATTTTCATTCACATTCAAAGGCAGTCCCTTTAAAATCAAACGACTTAAAATGCGGGGCGAAGCGTCTAGTCAGGACCATGCTTGTAATTTACATACGCGGCAGTTCTATCATTTGTAAACTTGTTTCATTTTAAATAAAAATATTTAAATCTATTTATGTTTTATTTTGTAAAATTTTAAATTGGCTGTAGTACTTTGGTTTCCGATTTTGGATATCAATTTGGTAATAACGCTTTATGTTATAATTATGTTTTTGTAACGTAAAATTGTACGAAGAAACCAATAATTTTGTGGTCAGTCCATATCGTGTTTCTGCTTTTGACCAATAAGTTTTTGACTTAGATGGACGACAGTCACCGAGAACAATGAGAATCAAATGACTGATAACCCATATTGTGCTTTCGAACAAACGCGATGTGAGATGTGTTGAGACTTCCAACGTGATGGATAGCTGATCCTACCTGGACAATCAAATTATTTAGACCGTAATAGCAAATGTCAAAATGGGTCTCCATGCTTGAATTTTCCATACGTTAATTCACTAATCCAAAGCTAATTTCGCCTGAAAAAGAAATCTCTAAAAACTTTTTAACTAGAGACTGCCAGTTTGGCTGAATACCAAGAAGAACGTTGTGATTTACAGATACTCGGTCCGGAATCGAGGCTAAATTATTAAAATGCCTAGATAATTGGTAAGACAAGAATCTTAAAAAGGAAATTCTAGATTAGATACAATCAGAAAACCTTGAATTTGCACATTTAAAAGAGCTACATCTAAATCAATAATTACTCCTTTTGGAGACAAACCCCGGGATAGTAACCGCCTGGTTTCTTATGTCTCGGGGTATTATTAATATTGACATCTGCAGATTTCTACAGCAACATTTTCTTTTTCGTCTTGAGTAAACATATTAGGCGAGATAAATTTTTATGATCTGTGTGACTATACGGGATACACACCTCATTAGCCGACGATCAATTTAGAGCGGAAATCTATGCACTGTACCCAGATCATCGTTTAATTTTTACAGATGGTTCTGTACTTGGTGCCTTCTATGATGTTCATAATTGAGTAATGAGTAAACAGAAAATATCACTTGTCCCAGAGATCAAAATAACTTGATTGTTTTTATTAAATATTTTCACTTTACATCGCAATTATTGCAACTTAAAATAAATTTCACTCATATAAAAATAAAAATACACGGACAGGCAAATAGTTCCACTTTTTTTCATTTTTTCGATAAAAGAAAATCCTGCCCTTAATTTGCCTCATTGTTTTGTCAATACATATTTGTTTGTGCTTTGTTTAAATTGGGAATATCAATTAGAGGTAAACACTCTTAATCCTTAATCCAAAACAAGGATAAAGGATTTTTTAATGTTTAATTTTTACGGAACTGAAAATAATAATAAACTGTAATAAGTAAGCAATAAACTGCTTAGTTTTCATGTTTTTCTTAATTTCAATTTTTAAACTTAAAAATCCAACTTAGTGCTGAGGATGTTGCGCGAGGTGGGCTCTTATGACGTTCCATCATGTATGCGGCTATTGCCATCGGAGGTCCTTACAAAACTCTGTGAGACCCTGTCAGACGTTTTCGAGAAGCTGTCCTACCATAGAAAACCCGGTTCTGGATACTCTAGGGCTATAAAACCACAGGATGACCGTTTTTTGAGTTTGAGTATTTTGCGAAACTGGCTCCTTACTGTTGTTAAAGCGATTCATCAGCTGCAGGAAGTTCGAGGTGTGCGAATTTCTGAACGCATTGCTCAAAGAAAATTATTTCAGTATGGACTGATAGCTTATATAAGAAGCCCCGTAAGAGAACCAGAATTAACCAAAACACACAATGTTGCACGTCTCGCATTTAATCGAGAACACAGCCGTTGGTCTTTGGACGATCGGTCTGCTCTAAATTTTACAGATGAGTGTAGATTTGCTCTAAGAATCTTCAGATGGAGGTGAAAGATTGTGAATTGAAAAGTACAAAGCTTGTAATTTTTCCAGGAGCCAACCTTTTCAACGTAGCTCAGAGATGGTGTGGGCGGGAATTACAATGGAGAGTCGCATAGAGTTGGTTGTTGTTCGTGGAGTGTCTTTGGCGGCCACTTTCAATGTGGATGTGTTGCCTATCCTCGATGAAATCAGCGACAATCCTATTCTAATGCACGATAATGCCCGTCCACATATCGCTCGCCTAGCACAATCCTGTACCTTCAACAGCATAACATCAGTCTTTGCCTGGCTGGCCCGATCTCCAGACTTAAACCCCATCGAACATTTATGGGATAACCTCAAAAGTCGAATAAGAGCACGTCCATCACTTCCTGATACATTCCGCGATCAGACTTGTTCTGTCTTAACATAAACAAACATCACTTTTAGCTCAAAGAAACCCATGAGCACCCAACTACACTACTCTAAACGAAAACTACAATAATAAAATATTAGTAAAAAATATCTGCTAAATAAAATAAAGCATACACCTAATTCTGAAGATGGTTTAAAGCCGAAAAGCTGACAGACCAAAACAGCGAGGATAGGTAGGCCTAAAGATAGGTAACGACCAAGCCATTGGTTCAACTCCTGAAGAAATCACCGAATTCATTGTTGTATACTTTCCTTTATTTCTGATTTAGAGATAAGAAATTTTAAGCGCACCGCTGAGATTTGATCCAATGACCGCGTCTGTGGCAAATTTGAAAGGAGATGCCCTATGCATATTGCCACTGGGAATGTACAATCAATTCTCTAATATTTTTGGCATATCCTTAATTAATATTCATGCGATATTCACATATTTATTAGTTCTCACTACTCCCATCTAAAAATAGACATTAACGATAAATAGTATCATGCCACGATGCGAAAATATGTTAATTTTTAATAGTATAAGCCAAAACTGAAGCATTGTAGCATAATGACTTAATAGTCGTCGAAAGCACAATGGACTTTTTTCTGACGTGAGCCCTGACCTATTGTGAATCCGGTTTGATCATTAACCATTGTCATCTGTAAAGAGTGAAGCATTGACAAGAATGATTATCCTCTCGACTCGAAGCTCCCAAGGAAGGAAGTACTCCTTCCCAAATACTCTTCCTGAAGAAATTCTCGTACCTTTACATGAATGTTTGATTTTTTTTCAGGGAGCGCTGCAAGACGTGCGCATCATTCGAGGCGTGCACGGCTACCTCAGCCAATGTCCACAGCTGGACACGTCTTGTCCAACTTGTGGTCAGTTCTCGAGCCTTCAGGCGACCATTGAAAGCCTTTCGAATAGGCTTAGTCAAGTGACGGCGAGGGTAAGCATATTTGGCAGTTGTAGTCAGAAGGGATTTTTTTTCAATTGCTATTATTTTTACAGCTGGAAGCAGCGGAATCTCGCATTTCTGCGGTTGAAGTGTGCGATTGTATAAAATCCTGTCCAGTCAACGGTACAGTCAGGGCCGACGGTGCGTCGTGGCAAGTCGATTGTGATATCTGTTCCTGCGTTGTAAGTATAATCTTTTATTTAGTTTGGAGTGAATAGTGAAAAGTATAATTAAACTTTATTTGTAAGAAGAATTTTTAAACTTTGGTAACATTTGGGATTCTGACCACCGTAAACGGTCCTGCTTCAAACGAAATTTATTTCTTCACCAAGCTCAACATATCACGATTATCTTATACCATCTACTTCGTAAGCACAACTAAGTTTGTTGCGGAGCATGGGCAATTGGAGGTGGCTAGCTCCAGAACTTCAGAACGGACTTGATTTCACTCCAGGTGGAGGGTGTCCAAAACTAAATTACAACCGGATTCTAAAGATTTGTTTTCGTAATTTTGACCTGTCTCATTTCACCTGTTAGCAAAGCCCAAGTATGGAATCTTTCCCACCTCATTGTTTTCAGCACAATACGTACATTTCCATGGCTTTATCACAAACCAAAAAACCACACGACAAATCTTTTTATTAAAATAGATTTGTACATTATAAATAATGAAAAATGGCTACTAGGTTGAGATGGGGAGTTGGTGCCCAAGCGGATCGAAGTCATGAAAGCTCAAGTGGTTGGAGCAGCGGCGTATTTAGCCGAAGGTCTTGGGTTCGAATCCCACTCGTGACACTAGCTTTTTTAATTCCACAAAAGCTATGCTTCTAGATTAAGTAATTGAAAGAAATTATAATCTCGTTTCATTTTCTAAAATACATATTTAGCATTTTAAAAATCTAAAACATTAGCAATCGAGGAGAAAGAAGAGTACAAATCCCCAAACGTACATATTCCACTAAATGTCTTCCAGTCAGGAATCAGTGTGGGACCCAATTGTTTATACCCTAAGGACTTATATCCCAGAAATGTAGATTTTTTTTACTTCCCCTTTGAATAGAATTATAAACCTCAAAGAATCGGTAAATAAAGTTTCTAAAATCTTTTTATTTTAGCCTTATAGAGAGCAGGCGTTGACGTCTGGCCCCCTCTGGCACTTCTTTCGTAATGAATTATTAAAGGAGAATTGAGAATGTCGAGAAAAAATTTTCTCGGAGTCATTGACGACTTTTGATGACCTTTCTTCTACTGCGACATAAAATATCTATAGTGTTTTCTTTTTTTTCAAGCCTCGAAAAGTGCCTTTAAGGTAGTTAGCACTTTTGAAGATTCATCTTAATTTATTTCTTTAGAATGAAATTCTCCTTTCCGAAGAGGCTGTTTCGGGACCAAAACTTTAAAATCATAAAGGACACGCTTCAATGTCTCTTCACGGCAAAGTCAGCAGGTTTCTGTCCCAGTTTATCTCATTGTTTGAAATAGTAATTAAATATACATTGGTCAGTAGAATAACTTACTACTTTCCTTAACTCGTCCCTAAGTGTCTTTTTCGAGTGTGCCTATGCGGTTCCGTCCCAATGAAAGCTTCACCTGCAGGTCGTGGGATTGAGAAGAAACGACTTTGTGAGGATCATATCAACCAGGACTCACATCCGAAGAGCGAAAGTGCTTTTTCATTTGGAGAAGGTCATATAAAAAAACATAAGTTAGAATAATGAATTCGAACGGAAATTTTTATCGATCGCGGTAATGAAAACCTTGTTGATTTTACTTTGGAAAGTATTGACATAGACTTTGACTTTTAAAGTTAGTAGTCCTTGGTAGTTCTTAATGAAGAAACATTTATTTGCCTTAAGTACTTTTAACTTACCGACTAATGTTTTTAGAGTAATAGTCATCGGGAAGAAATTTATAAATTGGAACTTTTATCTCCCTTCTATGTCTTAATCGGGCTTTTTTAAATATGCGCGTTTAAAAGTTAAATCTAATATCGAACAAAATTGATTAATGGTTGCTGTTAACAAACTTAACGGGACATTATCTTTGGATTGAATCTTGTTTGCATTATTCCACCCTTATGCGACAAGTCTATTTTTTACCACCTGTTAGCCAGCACCTTTAAGTTATATTTTCAACAATCAATAAACCCCGAAGAAAAGCTACTTCCGGCGGAGTTAATGTGGATTCATGGAATGTAATCTACACTTGGGATTTTATAGTAAATATTTTGAAATATGGCACTGTAGCTTTTTTCCGTCAAATTAATATGTTCTGACTTCACATGAATCTTCTTTTAAATTCAAATTAATCTTTCTTTACAAAATAAAGGAAACATAAGCATGTAAAGAAAAATTCCTGTACATTTGATTTTTTTAAACCAAATAAAAATGAACTACATTAAAATTAATAAACTCCGATCTCCCATTTTAATAAATCTTTTGCTAAAAAAATAAAATTAAAAGTTACGTAAAATTAAATTTAAAAATAAAGGATTCTTTTTTTACTTAGATAATTTTGCAAAAAAAATGGTGATAATTTTTAAAACTACACGAAAACTAATTAGTTAAAATTAAAAGTTATATGACATTAAATATAAAATAAATTATTTTTCTATAGATTCAACATTTTTTATTTAATAAAATTTTATAGACCATTTATTTTATTTTTTTTTAAATCTGGAATTATATATAATACATTTTCCACGTGGTCTTCTACAAGCCAGATTATTTTATATTCAAGAGATTTTTTAAATATAAAATAATTATTTTATATTTTAAAAACCTCGAAATAATAATAGAAGAATATTTGTTTTTATATATAAGTTTATATCGTTTATAGAAATTATTTTCATGCGGTCTACTAAGGGCATTTTTTCTTTATTATTTTTAGTTCAAAAATATACAGGAATGAATATACAACACAATGCAGGAAAAAATATACACATGCTTACGTTTTATGCCAACTCCTAATATTTCATGCTTTCAAGAAAAGGAAAAGGTTATTTAAAATTAAAAATGGTTGATTTGGAGTTAAAATGGTTCGAATGTTAATTTAAATTTAAAAAAGCCCAATTTAATGTTAAAAATGGTAAATTTTAAGTTAAAAACGGTTAAACCGAAATTAGTGAAAGTTAATTTGACATTAAAAAGAGGTAATTTGGTAGAGAAAAAAGTCATTGTCAAATGAAAAAGGGTTAATTTGAAGGGAAAAAATTGGGTAATTGAAAATTTAAAAAAAAAATGTGACGAGAAAAAATGTAATTCAAAAATGTTAATTTGAAGTGAAAAAGGATTAACATGAAGTTACTTGTTAAATTAAATTTTGAAAAAGATTAATTTGAAGTTAATAAGGGTTCATTTCAAATTTAAAATGGTGAATTTAAAGTTAAAAATGGTTCGTTTAAAATTAAAATGGGTCTATTTTAAGTTAAAAAAGGTTAATTTAAAGTTCAAAATAGTTAATCTGCTTTTAAAAATGGGTAATTTAGTGGAGAAATAGAATTAGTTTCAAATTGAAAAATGGTTAATTTGACGGAAAAAAAGGCTAATTTGAAATTAAAAATGGTTAATTTCAAGTTAAATAAGGGTCGATTTGAAAATAAAACGGTGAATTTAAATTTTAAAACTGTTAATTTGAAATTAAAAGGAGTTTAATTAAATTGAAAATGTGTCAATTTAAATTTACAACGGGTTAATTTTAATTTCAAATGGTTCATTTTAAATTTAAAAAATGAATTTGAAGATAAAAAGAGTTAATTTGAAATTTTAAAAAATGAATTCATAAGTTCAAAAGGGTTAATTTGAAATTAAAAAAATGAGTTTGAAGTTAAAAAGGGTTATTTGAAATTTAAAAAATTGCATTTGAAATTAAAAAGGATTAATTTGACCGGAAAAAATGTATGGTTGTACTGTTAATAAGAATGCTAGAAAAACGTTGAATAGAATAAAAGGATGGGCCACTTACATTATTTTTCTCCAGGTTGCTTCTTTTCTTCTTTCTTGCAGCGATATATTAAGTTCGGTCACGTCTTTTAGCTCTTCGTTGTCTTTGCCTGCCAGCAAGGTTCTCAGCGTGAGTTTAAAAAAAAAAAAAAAAAAAAAACTTTATTTCATAAATGGCGAAAATAATTTTACCGGCGAATGTGAGACCGGGCCAAAGGTTTACAGGGGATCCTTGTTACTAGGATGGGAACAGCTGAAAACAAGGGGTGGGTGTCTAGACCCGCCTGACTTTACTGACTCGCTGGTCATATCGACGCCAGTCTCTGCCATTTGAATTTTTCCATCGTTGTAACATCTAAAAACGAGAATTGCAGATTCGAGGTAGTATTAGAAAAGAATTGTAATACTTTTTCCATAATTTGCGATTAAGCAAATTGACCTTGATGAATTTTTGAACGTAATAAAAAAATTCTGCTCATGGTAAAATAAAACGTCTGTTATGCAATTGAATATTTCAAAAAATGTGTATTTGATGTACTCGTTAATATTATTAATAGTTAATTATTAAAAATTAAAAATTTATATATTAAATTATTGCTAATTAAAACTGAGGATAATTTTATCCAATACTTTCCATTTCGATACTTAATTCCTTAATAGCTATTTTAATTTTCAAATTAATACAGCACTCAGTTAATTATGCTTTAGATAATCTTTTCTGTATAAATCGCGTGACGTGAAAAGAATTTCGTCACCAAATCGTTTCAGGGCAAAAGTCACAGAAGTAAGAGTAAAAACAACTCTAGAATCAAACCGAGAAAGTATTTTACGAGAAGTTGGTTCACGAAAGGTTTTTTTGATATCTTTCATATACAGCCACCAACGGCGAGTCTGTTTTTGATTGATTTTTACGAAATAAATCTTTTAAAAAAACGTACATTTCTCCTTGGGTTTAGAACTTTCAAAACTACTGTTGACAATAAAACTGTTTCCGCCTGTTTTGAAGGCTTTATATTACTGAAAGAAAGATTCTGCGGGCAAGCTCTGTCCTTATTAAAGAACACCCTAACCCATGAGCGTTAAAAAAAAAATATATAGAATAGCATGGAAGACTCTTTAGTACCGTACTAAACCTACATGCTCCATTGAAAGTCCCATCTCTTCTGACATTAGCACTGATATCCTAAGAAAGTGTACACAAAAATACAGTACTGAAAAGTGTTACAAACCTGAGATAATCGATAATCAGGGTCTCCAAAATTCAGGTTCCAATTATAACCAAATATTGATCTGGAGCTAACTACCAAATGACTGGCCGTTTGTTAAAAATACTGAGACGAGATAAGTACAGTATAACCGTAATTAATTCTTAAGGGGAGGTCTAAAAGCTGTCGCAGAATGTAGAGCGAACATTTCCGTTTGTTGAGATGGACATGGATTGGAGTCTTAGAAGACTTGAGAGTAGAAACAACTTTCTTCGTTGCCGCTCACATAAAATATTAGAAGCTCGAATATCATTCATCGTGGCAAGGAAAATATTGTTTTCACTTTGTAAAATATCACAATAGACCTTTAAAGCTAATAGGTTTCCTGGGTTGTTCGTAATGTTTGGATTGAGAGAAAATTCTCACTTTACTGAGAAATGCAAGAAGGAGTGACATCCGAACATCCGAAGAGCTAAAGTGCTTTTTCAGCTGGCGAAGATCATGCAAAGAAGTACAAGGTCGAATATTGTTAAGTGAAAATTTGATCGATAGTGGCGATGAAAATATTGCTTGTACTTGTGAAAGTATCGCAAGACGCCTTGAAATTAGTGGTTTCCTGTGAGGTTCATAATAAACCGGCGTGTGAAGAGTCGAAGATTCTTTCCAGCTGCCGCAAGTCTCCTGAAAAGGTAAAAGTTCAAATATCGTCGTTGGGGGGGGGGGGGCAAATTTGATCGATCGTGGCCATGGAAATTTTGTTTTTACTTTGTAAAATATCGCAATAGACTAAATTTAAAGCGAATAGGTTTCCTGGGTTGTTCGTTTGGATTGAGAGAAAATTTTCACTTTGCCGAGAAATGCAAGAAGGACTGACATCCGAAAAGCTAAAGTGAGTTTTCAGCTGGCCAAGGTCATGTAAAGAAGTACAATTTCGAATAACGTTGTCAAAATGAAAATTTGATCGATCGTGGCAATGAAAATATTGTTTGAACTTTCAAAGTATCACAATAAGACATTTAAAGCTAATAGGTTTCCTGGGTCGTTCCGAATAAAGCCAGTGCAAGAAATGTAACTTTTCTGCTTTCTATTTGAAAATACAATCGATAAACTAAGGCTACAACAACCAATTCTACAGAGAGCAAACATTGCTCTGGAACGCTAACATCCATAAAACTACTTTCATAGGTTTAATCTTCAGCATCCAAATTGTATAAATTGTATCATCCGATATTACTTAATTAACAAATCAATTACTCAGATATCGTGAGATGCGGTCTGGTGTGATGTAGGTATCAGAAAAACATTTTCTTTATCGTGGCAACGTTTCGATCTTTTATTGAGATCATCTTCAGGGCTCAAAGTGTTTGTCTTCTGTGTAATTGTGCCTTTCTTGCGTGTCGTGTTAAGAGTGCACGAAAAAGAAAATGTTTTTCTGATACCTATATCACACCAGACCGCATCTCACGATATCTGAATAATTATCGATTAACGGTCACCAATCTCTACACTAATTAACAAACTTGATTGGGCATAAATAAAAATATATTTCTATGTTTATTCTAAAAGGTGTTTTATGTAAAGAAATGCAGCTTTGAAAGTTTAGTTAGCCGATGAAAGTCTTTTCTAGCATCTTGACAAAAATGAAATCTAAAAGTTCCTTTTGATTTTCCTTGAGATTTTATGTTCGTGTGGCAGTAATCTCCAAATACGGCTAAATTGGGAAAATTCGTACAGCATATTGCAATAACAAACCGCACAGAATGAAAATAATTCCTCCTCCATATTCAGAACCCGTTTAAAAGCACGCATCCGTTCAAAGTAAAATTTCATCATGCGAGCTCATCCTTTATCAATTATTTATCAATGAAGGCCTTTGAAATGGGCCGAATTGAGCCGGAATTTAGTGTTTTTTGCATATTTGAAACCCGACCCCGTGAGGCGAGTTGGGACATGGCATTTTATCGAGTACACTAAAGTCTCATACACAAGTTTTGAATTATTAATTTGAAAACGAAACGAGTTAAGATAGACATGAAAATTACCTAGTTTTTTCGATCGTATCGTTTTATGATTTATGAACCCCGGTAAAAGATGGCTTAACAAGTATAAAAAAATATGCAAGAACACATTTTTTCTTATAATTCTTCCTTCTTTGATATTTATTACCTTAAAAAAGCTATGCTATTATTCTCTCATCGTTCACAATAAGCTACTAGAAAGCCAGACAAGGTGCATCGGGCCAGGGTGAGGATGTCCCGCCCTATTTGGATGTCTGCCGTGGTTCCTTCCATTTAGAGCAATAGTAAATCGAATTCTGAACACAATCAACTGAGACACTAGTTCAAAATATCCCATATTAGTTTGTTCCATAATTTTCCGATCAAACGCTATTGATACCATTCACATAGACTTACAGCACTTGTACACTAAGAAAATTCTTTTTCATCAGATGTTCCACTGGATTTACAAACCAACTGACATTGTTTCCTTGTACAGGGGAAGTACTCGAGCTAATTACAAAACTTTTTTTTAATATGATGTTTATATCAATAGTATAAACTGCGGCTTATAAAAGCTTCCCTCTTCACCTTTCACAGGTTCAGCGGCGAAGTGCAAGGACAAATAATAATAAATTAACGCAATTATGCGTAGTGTTTAGTGACCATTAGTCGATGATTATGCTAAGATGCGGTCTAGTGTGACGTAGGTTTAAAAATAAACATTTTCTTTATCGCCCCAACGTTTCGATCTTTACTGCGATCATCTTCAGTGCTCTAAGTGTTTGCTGTTGTGTTGAGTGTGCCGACAGACAAGAATGACACATTACACGGTAAACAAACACTTTGAGCCTGAAGATGATCTCAATAATCGAAACGTTGGTACGATAAAGAAAATGTTCTAAACCTACATCACGCCAGGCCGCATTTCACGACCTCCAAATAATCATGGTCACTAAACACACGTTTTTTTATTTTTAATAATCGTTCTTAGTTTATTTTTGGACACGTAAGCAACATAGATATGATAAACGAGACGGACGGGAACTGAAAAAATTAGGTTCCTTGATTACCGGGAATTGCAGTTTATGGAACACCCTGGATTTTTTACAGTGTTTTATATTTAAAAAAGCCGTTGTTTCCCTAGAAAGTGGATTCAAGTTCTGACTCGAGTGCGCTAGGTATTTGAGTCATTGGCATTGATCAGTTATTTTTCTCTAATATGAATCGATGGCCTGACCGGTCATGATGTCATGATCACTGAGAAAGCATGCAGTTTCTCCATCTAGTAAAAGCTATCACTCTCAACACAACATGACACAATTACACAGCAGACAAACACTTTGAGCCCTGAAGATGATCTCAATAAAAGATCGAAACATTGGCACGATAAAGAAAATGTTTTTCTGATACCTACATCACACCAGACCGCATTTCACGATATCTGAATAATTAAAAAGCTATCAAAGTTTATCAATAAACAGAAAAAAAAATTCTAAAAACAAAATATTTTTTAAGCAAACTAAGCTATTATTTTTACCTTGAAACTAATGATATTTCGTTCATCAACATCTCTAAATATAAATTTTGGTTTGAATTTAAATTTATTGATTTTGTGACTCCGTGAATTTTTCTAATTTTTGAGAAATCGTTATCGAACTATCTGGTTGAAACGGCTATAATTCCAAAACAGCTAAAAGGAATTTAACCTCAAACAGGCTAAGAAAGAAGCTTTTTAACGACGGGTGTACCATTAAAACACATAAAATACTTCTGTAAGAAAATGGTTGTTTTATGGAATTACATATTCTCATTTTTCCAATACCAACGAGTACTTTATAACTAGACTTAAAGGAATTCTTAATAACAATAAATCGGCTTAATAGGGTTAATGAAGCTTTTGTCAAAATCTAATATTAGCTGCAATTAAATGTGCATAAATCGTTACATAGAGGTTAAAAAAGCATCTTTTTTGATTGATTGATGAATTTTTGATGGAATTTAACTAAAATTTAGATAGAATGTATTTCTGACTCCATTTTGAAACGTACTTTCGAGTCCGATACTTGCCCCAATTTTCGGCTTCGTTTGTCCAATTTGATTTTCGTGTTCCGGTTTTTATAAATAAAGTGAAGTATGTTACATTAATGCTTGTTTTCATAGTGATATTCCCTCCTTCACCTAATTAGGTACTTATCTAACTTTAAATATTTGATTGAGTGGGGTCCGCCTGGGATTTTGCTCTAACATAGGAACTCGCTAGCTAAAAAGTTTTGGAAGCCCTGGTGCAAACATAATCTTAAAACTAGGAAAAATATTTAAAAAACAAAACAGCCTAAAGAAATTTTATATTAAATGTTTTGAAAACGTTTAGTCAAGATGGTTTTTCCACTAATTTTTTAAACTCTTGGCACATTATAAAAATACGGCCTCCCGATGGTTCGAAGGTATGCAATGTATTACAACGAAGTGGATAAATAAACTTGATTATTATTTATCAATAAAATCATTAAAAATAAAAAATCTCTATTATTGGTTCGGATAAAAAAAATATTGCTCAGACAACGGAAGTAATATCTACCATAGGCTATTGAATTTTTACTGCTTCCGTTTATCGTGCAAGGCGCCTTGGATGCAGCCGTTTAATAGCTCTTAGTCTAGACTAGACGATAACTGTAATGCTTCATTAGTATCATGCTTCCTTCATTTTGTGACGATATTTTTTTTTTTTTTCAGCACGGAGAAATCGAGTGCAGGCCCGTGCAATGTCCAAAGGTCAACTGCAAGAAACCCGTTCTGCACCCGGGACAGTGTTGTCCTACCTGCCTCAGTGAGTACTACGACTACCAGCCATAAAATAAGACGTATTAACCGGGATAATTTCCACAGAGCAATGCTACCTTCGAGGGACTCTGTACGAGCACAGCGAAGTAGTGAGTTTGAAACAATGCGTTCAGTGCGAGTGCCATGACGGATCCATGCACTGCACGAGGATCGACCCTGAGACCATGTGCCCATCTCTTGAGTGTTCGGAAAGCGAACAATTTAGTGTACCTGATGAATGCTGCAAATTTTGTCCTGGTATGTATCTCGCATGACCTTCCTTGCTACTGGCAATTAATACATTTACTCATACTTAGCAGAAATTAAATCTCACCGTATCCGTGGACTCATTTTTTATTTAATTATGTTTATCTCAATGTTGAACTTATTTTAGGTACTAGTTTAAGTTTGGAGCTTATTTAAGTCTTCTGCATTTCATTTACAGCAATACAACAAGAAATTAATTATTTATATAGCTTATTTCCGTCATAACCCTTTTCCCATCATGAACCTTTATTAATTAGAAATTAACCTTTTTTTCGCTTAACTTTTTTTTCAAATTATCCTTTCATATAATATCTATAAATACACCTTCTTTAACTTCAAATTAACCATTTTTATCTTGAAATTATCCCTTTTTCCCGTTAAATTAACCCCTTTTTGATTTCAAATTAACCTCTTTTTTCATTCCAAATTAACAACAATTTTAACTGTAAATTTCTCTCTTTTTAACTTCATATTAACCATTTTGAGCAACAAATTTACCCTTCTTTATTTCGACTTAACCTTTGTTAACCTTAAATTAACTATTTTTAACTGCAAATTTACCTTTTTTAAATTCCGAATTAACCTTTGTTAACTTTAATTTAACTCTTTTTAACTTCAAATTAACCTATTTTAATTTCCAATTAACTCTTTTTAACTTAATACTAACCATTTTGAACTACAAATGTACCTTTTTTTTTATTTGCACTTAACTTTTGTTAACATTAAATTAACTCTTTTTAACATCATATAATCCATTTTGAATTGCAATTTCGCCTTTTTTAATTTCGAATTAACCTTTATTAACGTTAAATTAATTCTTTTTAACTACAAATTTGTTTCTGTCAAATTACCCATTTTTAATTTCAAATGAAATCCGTTTATCATTTTTAAATTTCAAATTGTCCATTTTTATCTTTTAATTATTTCTTTTTAAGGTCAAATTACCCCTTTTCCCACTGACCACCAAATAACTATGTTTAGTTTCAAATTAACGCCGTTTAACTTCGAATTATCATTTTTTAATTTTCATGTAGTCACATTGAAGATGGTGAAATGATGAAGTACATTTTTTCTGGTAAATTTCAATAATAAAAATATGTATGTACATTTTATTATAGGTGTTGACTACTGCAGTAAGGGTCATGATTGTCATGACAATGCCACCTGCCTTAATTTGGAAACGAGATACGCTTGCCATTGCAATACAGGCTATAAAGGAGATGGGTATGATTGTAAAGGTAATTTTTTTTAAACTTCTTTTTCGATGTTTTCATTTGCAAGTTCTTAATTTATAATTTTTTAGATATTGATGAATGCCTGAACCAGGGAGGGTTAGAAGGACATCACTGTCATAGTAATTCTCAGTGCAAAAATACTGAAGGGAGTTATGAGTGTGAATGTTTACCAGGTCATCGGAGAGTTGATAGGTAATTTATGAACTAAATATCACTAAATTAGAAATACATAGTTTTATTCTTGCTGAATGCTTCACAGACTGGTGATAAATGTTGACCATTTTATACCAAATAACATTGCTTGATAGAAGTTTTTTTTTTCAGATTTAACTGTGCTGAGATAGATGAATGTGCAACAGATGCACACTCTTGTGATAAACATGCAACTTGCATAAACACCCAAGGCTCATATCACTGCACCTGCCAAGAGGGTTACACCGGTGATGGGTACTCCTGCATTCGTAAGTATTTCATAACATACTGTGGTTTTTGTCTGAATTCAAACAATTGTTTTAGCTGTCTGTGAATTGCCTTGTGAGAATGGTGGCACCTGTATAGATGGAGGCATATGCTCCTGCCGGCCTGGGTACCAAGGCATCTCGTGTGCTGAAGATCTCAATGAATGTTCAACTGGTTTGCATTCATGCGATAATTCTTCCCTTTGCGTAAATATGCCAGGATGGTATTACTGCACATGCAACAAAGGATATCAACCTTCCTTCCCCCATATCCAACACCAAAAACTTTGTCAAGGTAAGGTTATCCTGCTCACCTTTTCAAGTAAACATGTTCTAATCAGAGTTCATACTTTAGATTTTGACGAGTGTACTTCGGGGAATCATACATGTCATGAGAGCGCATTGTGTGTAAATTTAGACGGAGGCTACAAATGCATTTGCCCTCCTAATAATGATAATACAACTGACTGTAAATTGAGTAAGTCGTCTAATTCAGTTAAAACTGATAATAAATTTTAAATTTACTTGAGATAGATTTTACCTTTTAAAACCAATTAATTTCCATTGAAATGAATACGTTTAATTTTTTAAGGCTGCATAGTTAAGGGATTTGGCGAAATACCCGATGGTGAGACAGCACCTTCAGCCGATTGTGAAACGTGCGTGTGCATCGAAGGCCAATTAGTCTGCACCCAGAGGTCGTGCAATTGTTCCTCTAATCCTCCCCCACATTGCTGCCCCCATTGTTACCCAGCCACGTACTGCACACATCAGGAGTTCGCCCATGTCAAGTTTGCATCAGGAGACAAATGGATATACCAGTGTCAAACCTGTGAATGCCTTGTATGTTTTTCTATGACCACCGCTAAATTGGCACAATAAATCACGCAATAATTTCTAGATGGGTGAAATAGACTGTTGGGAGGTGGAATGCCCACCAGTCTGGTGTGATTCAACCATATTATCGACAAGCGATTGCTGTCCGAGGTGTCCGTCTGAGCCACCGTGTAATATGAGCAGTGGTGGTTGTAGGGCAGGCCCGGGTATTCCTGGCCGCTACTTCCAACCCAGGCCATGGTCAGACATCAACACCTGTTCATCATGTAACTGTAAGGTATGATCAGATACTGCCATTGTGTATATAACTGTTCTTACAATATTTAAATTAATTATCGCTTGATTGACAAGTCTGCCAATTTTCATGGCTTTATTTCACTTATTGCACTAGACAAAAGTAACAGATCAAACACACGATTACAGTTTATAGCTCAAATCTGCTAAAATTTTTGTACTTTATATTAATTTTCATGTCCAATTTTAGGAAACAAATGTTTTCAAAATGTTTTAACAAATTTATAGTGTCATAGTTTTCTAAACAACTCACAGGTAAAATTTTTTAACCCTTTGGTAAATTTCATAATTTTTAATTAATTTAAATAATCTTTAATCATGTTTAAGTAATTTCAAGACATAATAAATAAACCAATTATTATAAAACATATACAACCTGGTATATATTTGCCTGAGAGTGTTATTTATCAGAGTTTATATAATTAATTGAATATTCTATGTTTCAGGTGCCGTTTTGTGACCTTTTGGTGAGCAATTCTGCGTTTTGTGTGCATCGGTAATTCACGTACCCTTCACTTTAAATACGGGCCTGACAGCTTTGATTTTCATATGTAAAAATCAATGAATAAACAATATCCAGTATCAAGTTGGATGTTGATAATTCAAGGTGGCAGGCTCGGCTACTTCTAAAGTAGTGTCTTGTTAATTCACTAATATAAAATGTTGACGCACTTTGAATGATGACATTTCAGTATACATTTTTCCGTCTGTTATGGCATGCAAATGGACAAACAAAAATATGATGCACTTTTGTCAAAGACAAGAGGAGCTGCAACATTTTTTATTTTATATATAACCACTTTTTTTTTTTTTTTTTTTTTTTTTTTTTTTTGTCTTAAGTGTTATTATGTACTGTGATCACTGAAATCATGGATACGCAGTATAGCTTGCATACTTAGATGTAATTGAGGCATGCGATTCCAACCGCTTTGATTTTAAATTGTCTGATTCAAGAATGTCAGTGATTCCTTCGTTTGTGTATATTTTAGATTTGAGTATGTGCTCGGTTTTCATTAGAAAAATGATTTCAAAGCATGTTCTTAAAAATAACATTAACATTTTTAATCGATATTAATGTCAAGAATTATTAATATAGCGATTTATAAAGTGTATGTTTTCTTGACACTTTGATCGTTTATGATAGGAAAATTTTATCGATGTATTACTACTGTACATTAATTTCATTTCATAGAGTATATATTTGCATAGCTATCAAACATAAAAATAGGCAGTTTATAATTTAATCGTAGGCATTACCTGAGAGTTATACCAATTTGTTTATTTTTTTATTTATTTTTTTTTCAATAGTAGTCCCATTAAAGTAAAAATGGCTGCATGTTTTATTCAAATAAATAAGAGTGACATAGACCAAGTAAATAAATAGCAGAGTAGTACAGGTTGGGTTGGTAGAAAGAACAAAAACTCGAGGAACAAAAAAAATTCATGAAATTCATATTTTCTGATATTCTGTATTGCTTACGCAGCGATGGGAGTGCTTTGGATAAAGGTTAGACATTCTGTGCTGGCTTCCTGGCTTATACAACGAACACTAAAGTGGTAATTATTTGTCGGGACCATTTCACACTTATCAATTTTTTTCGCCATATTTTCCTTCATATTGCTTGCCCCTTTCCATACATTTTAACAATTGTTTATTTGTTACTATTTTTTTTAACTTTTCTGTTGTTAATTAATTGATTTCAAACATAAATAGATAATTCATAAATTATTCAAAATAAGTAAAATTTCTTTTTCTTTTCTAATAAATCTACCTTCTATCTAATAAACAGTTCAAGTTAGAGTGATAAGCTTAACATTATGATTATTCAGATATCGTGAGATGCGGTCTGGTGTGATGTAAATTTCAGAAAAACATCACACCAGACTGCATCTCACGATACCTTAATAATTATCGATTAACAGTCACTAATATCTACACATTTTAATATTATAATTTAGGTAAAATCAAAAAGCTTTTAGTTTCAGCATATTTTTATTTATTTGTGTAAGACGCCTATCACTCTTTTTTCTTCTTTTTTTTTTTTTTTTTTTTCTCTGGTGAATGAAAACCGTCTTACATAAATAAACCAAATATGCTGGAAAGCTTTCTGAATTTTCCTAGACAATAATACATAATGAAGTTCCATTGCAAAGAAGTGCAAACTTTAAAAATATATTATGTTTGTGTTTTTTTGTTTTTTAATAATACTTCCCTTGTTCATTTGTTTTGTCAAGTAAAACTTTTTTTATAATAATAACTATAACAAATTTTACCTATAAATCAGCATACTTGACAGATCCTTTAGGCATGCTTTGCAAAATTTGCTTTTTCTGGCTTTATGAGAATACAACAAACATTGCTTTCGGTATTTGCAACAGTTATAAGATTTTGTTGCATTCTGCTATCTTACCCTGGCTTATTAGATATTAATGTAGATACAATTTTATGAATAGTATATACAACCATGAACAATATCATTTGTCACTTATCCGTGTAAATTTTGTTAACATTTGTAATAGCTATCTTAATTAACGACTGTAATAACAATTGAAAGTTGTTAGTTTGCAAGCCCAGCCGGGTCAGAACGGTCAGAAAATTCTCAGAATAATTTTAGCACAAGAAACTTCTCTGCACAAACTTAACAAATAGCTCAGTCATTTCTGATCAGTTTAATCAGCCTATTCTCATTGTTTTCTTCTGTCAGACATGTTTTGGTTTTTCATTATCTTCAGTTTTACACTGTTCCCCTGCAAATTGCAAGAGGAAATCCCAAAATTCACTATCAGTTTTTGTTACTATTAGAACTAGATTAAAAAACCTACCACCAAAGATACAAACACATTTGACAGACAAAACAGCAAGGATGGACAGTTGGAATGATCAGAAACAACCAAGCTACAGGTTCATCAACCCACACACCTCAAAAAAGGGTTTCACAGTTTGACAAAAATCTGTCTCTGGCTACATTAAGTTACATTAAAAATGAAATTATTTAACAAATTTTGTTGCTTAACTGTCATTTTTAAATTATTAATTTAATGTGTGGTAATTAGTGACCGTTAATCGCAGTCTCAACATGACACGCACCAATGGCACAATTACACAGAAGACAAACACTTTGAGCCCTGAAGATGATCTGAATAAAGATTGAAATGTTGGCACGATAAAGAAAATGTTTTTCTGAAACCAACATCACACCAGACCGCATCTCACGATATCTGAATAATTATTAATTTAATTTTATCTAGATTAAAATGCCAAGTTTGCTTATCGTAATAGGAATGCGGTTCATTTAGCCTGTTTTCCAAATCCGTAGGACTATAGCAAGAAGTAGCAATTAATGCATAAAATAATTTCATGAGATTAATGAATTATGTGTTATAATTTATTAATTTTGTTGAAGTAGTGAGGAGCAGTCAGGACGAAGTAGTTTAGAAAAACACCTTTTTCATATTTTTCAAAGCGTAATGAAAAATATGAAAATAGTTTTTTTTCTAAAATACTTCATTCCTGACCGCTCCTCACTAATTCAACAAAATTAATAAATTATAATTATTACATTATTGGATATACTTCTTCCAAATCATTGGCAAATAGTACAAAAATTAAGGACTTAAAAGAATCATTGTATGACTTTTAAGCTGCAAACTATTCAGAAATTTGAACTACTGTAGTCGATGATTTCTAAGATTCAAACAATCCTGTAGATGTTTCAAGGCAAAGCAATAGTACAAAGCTTGTCCATCAAAACTGCTTTTTTTTCTTTTTTTTTTTTTTTTCAAAATCATGCATGTACCATTAGTCTTTTCTGGGGAAGGAAGTAGGCAAACATTAATTTGTACATACCCTGTTTAAAACCCAGTCTGGCATCCTTTCAACAAATTATTTTCGCCCATTTCTCAAGTCTTCTGGACATATTCTAGTAAAGAACTTGTAATAGTTTTCTGAAGTGAGATCATACTAGAATTTAATAGATTTAAAAAAAAAATTAATTATTGAGTGCTGATTTGAATAAGCTAACACCGGCAATTTTAAATTTTTTTCAATTATAATAAATCATTGGTAGGCATCAAGAATTGGCCACCCCATGTATTGGCAGTCCAGAGTCAGACCTCAGTCATTTTCTTCCAGTCACTGAGGTTGGGCTCGGACATGTTTATCGACAGCTAGGTCAATTCGACACCCAACACAATCAGTACTTAAATTCAAACTGACTCTTCACTCACTCTTAAATACGTTATTTTTTCATTAAATACTATTTACTCAGTTTGGTGGTGGAGTACTCAATATTCCTCCATCACTCTTACACATACACCTACTATATAACTAACCTAAAGTTCATGCTAATAAATTCATTCATTATTGACATACACGCTGGGGACACAAAATTATCATTGTTATACATAATAAAACAACCATGTTTCCTCATGAAATTAGAGACCAGATACTTTATGCCATGCTTAAGCACGATTCTCATACTGGGTGGAATTTGAATTGCACCATTCAATTAGGAAGTCACATTGATCAACTGCGAATCTGCATGCCAGACAAATACGCAGGCTTTGGTTCAAAAGTTAGGGTCCGTGTGTCAACCTCATTTGGCCTATTCTTAATCGGTGACGATGACCCCTCTTCTACAATTCAGATCCTTTGACAGCCACCTATCAACAGTGCTCTTGAACCATGACAGCTTCTGTGTCGACCTGCCACTTTCTTTTAATCATGTTTTCTATTGAATTTTTGAAATTGCAGTAGTTAATACAGTGGTTGGGACGATCGAGCCTTAGCCACCTATCTGCCTTTTCCCCTGTCTTTGTACCCAGACAACAACCACCATTTTGCCGAGATCCTCTACCTCGTGATTTCTTTTATAAAAGTGGAATTTATAGAACTGTAAAAACATTCAGGTTCCTTTTCCATCTGAAAAATCATACACAATAATTTTATTTTGTGGGTTCTAATTTTTCCTGTCATTTTATTATGCTTGGCTTTACTGCTTTCTCCTTATTCTAACTTGATAGGTCAGACATGTCAATTTCTATAACATATATTGTGCTGAACGATGCATGTGTCTATGAAGGGTACAAAATATAAAATTTATTAATTATTACTCCTCTTCCTATACTGGTTGATTGTCTTTTTCTTCGATGATAGATCTGGACAACTAGTCAGTAGTTTGTCCGAATTTATCGAAAAAATGTATTAACATTTTAAACAACTTTAGTACTTTCAAGAATTCTGTCATCTCCCAGCAATTTTTCAAATGTAAAATCAATTCCAATTAATTATACTTTTATTTAAGATCTCGTTTCGGATGAAAAAGTAAGTGTCACAAGAGGGATTCGAACCCATGACCCTCGGCTTCACCCCGTCGTGGGTTTGAATCTCACTCGTGACACTAATTTTTTTTTTCAACTCAACCCCAAGACTTTACATAAAAGTATAATTAATTGAAATAATTACATAGGTCAATTATAATGGCTAAACTTATAGGAGTATAAAAACAATGTTAATGATGGAATATTCCGAATATAACTGAAATATAGTTGTTGTACAATACAAAAAGTTTTGCTAAATTTCTTCACTTTGTAATAAATTTAATAAAAACTTATTATTTCAAGAACAGTGGTCTACTAGAATGTGTCCACTAGTTGTAAAACAGTTTCATTTTGCAAAATATACATTTATTCTCAAATTAAAATATGTAATGGCAAAAAATTTTTTGACAGAGAAGATGTACACTCACTGAGATACATGCATAATACATTATATAATAATAAATTATAAAAAAAAATTAAAATTTCAACAATCGGTTCAATCTGTTTCTGCAACAAATAATATTAACTTATTAATTATTTAAAATTAAAATAAAACAAATATTGTATCTGATGTGCTAAACTTAATTAAAATAGTATGACTCTCAGGTTGACTTAAAATGTCTCTCTATATCTATGATAATAATATAGTTTTTTATGTTGATAGTATTGTTGTACTGATATAATAATTATTTCCAGGAGGGCGAATTATGCTGCAGCCTTGATTCTGGGTGTGAAGGGCCTACTTGGACTTGCACCGTTTCGGCTTCATCTTCTTTATATCGAAAGGGAGTACCTCACTTTGATTCTACTCCTGTTTGCAGTCGCAACTGTAGTCAGAATATAAGCGGCTAATACTTCCTTCAGAAAGAAACCAACTTCTAGTCCATTCAGGTTGTTTTATAATATAAATATCTCATTTTAGATATTTGTAAATAGTTTGTTAATAAGGGCCAAGGTTTGTTTTTTGATTTATTTTTCTTAAATAAATTCATTTGTCTGTGTTTTGTAAAAAGTAAAACGGTGTAATAACAGAAGCTTGTTATCCTAATAAAATGTTTGAGACTGACTAGAGGTACAGCTGTTTATTATGAGGAATGATAAGTATTGAGAAGAACAAGAACAATTTTTCGCTTTCTTAAAAGAAAATAAATCTGTTAAATAAATAGTTAAATAAAAATATTTAAAAAAAAACGGATAAGCTGTACCTACTGTGTACTGTGTACCTACTGCTTTTGATATCATTACAACATGTCTTCCAACATAATGATGAAACTGATTTTAGTAATCGGATATTTATGATTGTAATAGACTTTGCGCTTTTGCCATTATGTAAAAAAATGGTTTGCCTTGTTGCCTTGTAATTGCATAAATTTGTCTGATATTGCCTAACTCTTTACAGTCATTGAATTTGTAACCCGTAGTCATTGTATTGTTAAAAAGCCTAAGAAATCTAATGTTAATTAAACAAAAACGTATTATTTTCAACAGCAACTAAATATTTATAGTCAATTTGAGAAAATTTATAGTTTTTACTTTATTAGAATGCATATTACCATAGAAAAATTGTTTTAAAAAAAATATTGACTAGTTTTAAAAATTAAAGTTTAAATTGTCGTAAAAACTATGTTTTTTCGTATTGGGCTTAGACATTGCTTGTAAGTTTCTTCATAATATACAAAAATAATCATTTTAATTTTCAAATATTAAAATGTTATAGTATATCAATTTAAATTTTCCTTTCTAGAATCAACAGAAAAAATATAAGGCACTGATATAACTTTTAGAAATTTGTGAATATATGAGTTATTTTAATAGTAAAAATTAGAAAAACGCAACCACTATTTTTTAAACTGTCTTGGTTCATTCAGTGTTGCTGGCAATATATTAACGTATTATTTTAAGATGTAATTTTAAAGTTTTTTTTTTTTTTATTTATTGTTTGTAATCCAAAAGAAAAGTGTATATAAATTACATCATAATATTTTCAATTTATAAATTTTTCTAATCCTACCCTTCTTAAAAAAATATTGATAACTACTATAACATTTTATTCAAATGTAATCAGTGCATTAAAAAAAATCTAGTCTGTTGTTATGATATTAGTGAACTACTTGTCTGGTACTGAAAAAAATAACTAAAAGTAAGCACATATAAGCAATGGAAAGTGATTTTGAAATTTATGTTGACTATTTATTTGAAGCATTAAGAAGAGGTTGATTCTCCTTTTTCTGAAAGACTTTATTCAGAATGAAAGTAAAACCTGATGAAAAAAAAAAATAATTTAACACTTGTGAGAGTTAGTGGGTGACAAAAGAAATATAACAATAAATACTTTCAAATGTAGTTCCTTTAAATTAGACACCACTTTGTGTATGTGTTTGTGTGTAAATATAGTTAAAGAAAAACTCACTTTTAACGTTGTACTATATATTTTGCATATATGTATATATGTATTTACTGAATTATATACATATAACATGTTTAAGATGCAGCTCTTGACAATATAATTACAATTATAATCGACACAAAAGATTCTTTTGACATAAAATCGTAATATAGAATGTAATTGTGTAATTTGTGTTGTTGAAATGTATTTTGACAATTTAGCATTGTAAAAAAACTATTCTTGTAATGGCTTCTTTTAAAAAGCCTCTCGAACTCGAGTGATTCAGACTAAAACTGTAGATAGCTGTCTTCTTCAGTTTAATAATTAAATTTAATAAACTAAAGCACAAAATATTTATGTAAATCAATGCCTAATTTGAATAAAGAGAAATAAAATTACATAGATCTTAGGAAAAGAGTGACAGTTTTTTTGTTGTTTTTTTTAATATAAAATAAGTGTAAACAAAATTACTTGAGATAGAAGAACAAAAAAATGTAGCCAGTAATATAGAGGTGCAATTGTATAATTGTTGTATTGCATACTGTTACATATTGGTCAGTTATCGAGATAAGTCACCGTTTCAAGCATTTTCTCTCGATTTGGACCACACTATTTTCTTAGAAACTATTTGTGATTTGAGGACAAGAAAATTGTGATGAAATTTTTATTCAAAATCATGATAGAAAGAAATGTTATAGTCTGTATTGCCACAGTGTGTTAATATAAATATCACACAAACTTGTAAGGAATGCCTAACTTAAGTATATTAATCAAAACATTGTCCTCGGCGTAATTTCTTGGTATTTTAATATGTGCTGTCTGATGATATGTAAGACAAATAAATGTTTGTCTTTTTAGACAATCTTCAGCGGAAGTGTACACTGCCTTCATTATCAGGATGTATTCCCAAGTTACCTGCTTTCGCTTTAGACGATTAAATTTAAAAAATGGATAGAAAATTATAATTTTTTTTTCTTCTGTTAATAAAAATAGTTAACAAAAAAATTTTATTTGTATTTTAGGAAAACAAGAAACTGTTAAAGTCTTGGCCTTGCTACTATTGCATTAGTTTAAAATTTAAATCTATGAAAGTATATAGACAAAAGTATTGTAATTTTAAGCACTGAATTTTGTATATAATAATTATTAGTAAACAGAATTTCATGAAATTGTAAAAAAAAAAGTTAGATAAATTGTTGTGGAAATTTATTGTTCAAGTGTTTTATTTATTTTCTTAGAATCATGTTCAATTTTAATTATATAAGTTGCAACATCGTAATCAGAACATTCCTATATTTTGTACTAAAGTGAAAAAATTAAGATAAATAAAACAATCATGTAGATATACAGCAAGAAAATGAATTTGAAAAAATACGTGTGACCATCGAATAATATGTTGATATTTGTATTTCACAGCAGTATTAATTTTTGTTCTGACAGTAAAAATTCCAAATAGAAACGCTGCAGTTTTGTGTTCTTTTCTAATGAAAATATATACAAATTTTAGTGTGTGTACTTTTTCATTTTATTCAACTAAACATACCAGTTCCGCATTCTTTACAGTTACACAAGAAAAGTGTATATCTGTATATCCTTCTGACAATGTAAATACAATAAAACCATGATGAAAAAAAAATGTGGCAATGTCAGTTGGCTGGATGAGCAGAGAAACTCTCACATGTCAAAAGCGTTGTTGAAAGGTGGCACTAAGAGAATCTGATCCTTAGAAGAAAGGTCATCCTCACCCGAGTAAGGATAAGCCACACAAGGTTGACACATGGACAGTTACATTTGTACCAAAGCTCGCCTATCTGTCCAGCATGCTGAGAAAGGTTGCTCGACATGTCCCACCTAACTGAAGGGTACAATTCCTCGGCTAGCATATACAAATGCTACCTTAGATGAGAATTGTGTTGACGACAGCAGTACCTGCATTCCTTATTCTTGGATGAAACAGGGTTGTTTTATTTATATAATTATGACAGTTTTGTGTCCCTAGCTTGATTCTGTTGAGAGTAACTTGAAGAGTTTAACTTTAAATAAAGGCATCAAAAAATTAGATCTTTTAGTAAAATTAAAGTAATTATAAGTAGGCATGTTACATCATAATTTAATTTTAATCCTTATTGGCTTCGGCCCAAAATTAAGTTGAGGTTGACAAAATCAAAATACAAAATATCGTAAAATCAACTTTTTTTATAATCAATCTGCATTGTAATCCCAGTCTTTCCATAAACATATTCTTATGATACTTTAATGAAAATTATAGTCTTAGAATAGTAAAACTGTACTAACTATACCATTTCGTAATTATTTTGATTGTTGTAATGTACAAAAACAAAGCCAATAAATACTGAATACGTCATCATCCCTTAAGGGGGACGAGTTACAGTCCAATTATTAGTTTAAAATTGGAGTGATTAGTCAATTTTTTGTTAAATACCTGCATGTATATAATATATTATGTATAATGTTCATTATACATACAGTATATATTATTATAGAGAAATCATAACGGAGTCAATGCTTATACTTGAGTTTATAGGTTCTTTCTCCTCTATTGCAATAATACATAATAATAACTATATAAATGACTGTATTTATTGTATAAACTGTATTTATTGGCTAGAATGGATAAGCATCTGTAGTCAAGTTTGTGACGGAATGTCAAGTGCCTGAGAGCCGCCAAGTAACCTAGGTTAATAAATATTTGTATGAAAGGAAGGGCCAAAGCGTTACATGTAATATTGAAAACCTTGTGCTTGCTCATTTGTAAATAAATGTATTTATAAGTGTGAAGGGTTGTGTGTGTGTGTGTGTGTGTGTGTGTGAGAGAGAGAGAGAGAGAGAGAGAGAGAGAGAGAGAGAGAGAGAGAAAGAGTAATTATTACGTGAATGCGCATATTGTGACTAGCAGGCGAACCACCAAATATAATCTAATCAAGGTGGTTCCGTGACTTTTAATTGTAGGTATGATTTGAAAGATTCTATGCAGTGTCATGTACTTACTGGTGTGAACGATGAGATGGTGTCAACATTACTAACACCCTGCTGGCTTATAACCTTTATATCAGTTTTAAGGTTAATTATGTATGTTGAGTAGATGACCATTGTGACTAAATTCGTTTGAAGACTGGCTCAGGTATAGATGTAGAAGAAAATAAAGAAAAACTAAATTTCTAAGTATGGCGACGTTTTGGCAAATTTATTGACATCGTCAAGGCGGGACTAATTGAGCTTGAGCTTTTCAGTCAATCTTCAAAGATCGAAGGTCGAAACCTGTTTAGCCGTAACTCTGCTTTATTTCTTATTTACAGACAATTAATCACATCCAGATACAGATTCAACCAAGGGCTGGTGGGCAAAGAATCCATGTCACATCTAGAAGAGATGGATCCGTCAATTCATGAGCACCGATCAGGATATACTCGTAATAAGGAACAAATATTTAATTGTAGATATGGATTGAAAGGTTTTCCCCATATGAATGTATTTATTGCTGTGAATGCAAGAGCGTCAAGGATACGAACATCATGCTGGCGTAAAACTTTTATATGCAGGATTCACCAAATGCCAAGCAAAAGTACACTGAATCCTGGCTAGTGAGGACAGGTGCACGGTTATTCACCAAGCAGTATGAACAATATTCAGTGCTTGCCTTGCTCGGCTAACTGTTGGTTTTTTTGTCCCGTTCAAAATGCACAGATATTCATGTATTAGCTGAATTCAAAGCATCCACACATTTGGGACTCAACTGTATTCCATGTAAATCAACTGTAATCATCTATCAACATGTAATTTCTTATATTTACTGCTATTTATTTTTCCATAATGCTATTTATTTCTAACCAGCATAGATGAATTGATGAAAAACAGTTGTTTCTGTTGGTGCAGTATGGATTGATCCTACAATAATCCAAATCACAAAAATCTGTTTTCAATGCATGGAAATGGATCGAAAGTAAGATAGCGCAACGGTAATTTATGACAGTTTGTAGCCACTACACAAAACAGTAAGGAACAATGGATCAAGTTACGGTCTTAAAGAAGACAAAAATTCAGCTGTTACTGGCAAGCTTTCTGTTTTAAAGTCATCATCCAGGTAAAACAATCTTAAATGTCTACATATTAACATCTCACTACCTCAAATTTCCTTTAAGACTGACTTGGTCCCAATGTTGCCAACGGATGGTTGCTAATGTAACTGATCACAGTTCTTAAAATAGATTGGAAGCTAGGCAGTAACAAGTGAATTTTTCTTCTTCTTTCTTGATTCAGTGTTCATGAATAAAAAAGCGGTCGATATTTCTAATACTGAAAACAAAACAGTAACAGTTGCAGCAATGAGTTTTACCGTTGTTCATCACAATTGGTAGTAATTTGAGAACTCGTATATTTGACAAATACGTATTTGCTGTTTCCTCACAAACTGGGTGGTTGTACAAACCCTGCATGTGTAAACACGCTATTTGGTGAATGCCAAGACCACATGTCTGGAGCCACCTTTCAGGGGTGGTTACCCAGAGGTACTTCGACTACTCTGAGACTCAATGAAGTTAGATTAAGTTATTGTTCGTAAAATGTTATTACTTACAAAATATAAAACTAGGTCGTGTAGCCACAACTGACATGTGGAAGGGTTACATATTGCAAACAGATAGAAGGAAGAATTATTGTCACATCACAAGATCGCCTGGCTGTTCTTTACAAGTGCCGTTTAGCAGAGAACGCATAATAAGAACACACACACGCAAAAACAAACATGAGATGAAAAAAATGCGAGCCAGAAATAGCCCAATTGTCAGCCAGGCAGAAAAAAAGTAACTTTATAAACGTAGTGTATATGTGCTATATGAATGTATACAGTTACACATTTTTATATATTTTTTAAATCAAATTCAATATAGGTATGTAAACAGCATTAAATAATTATAAGTTAAAACTGAAATGTGAACATAATTCATACTTTTAATAGTTTTTGTTTTCATAAAAGGGTTAAGAAAAGCATCAATTAAAATTATTTAATATATATTGTACAGTATTGAATATCTTACTCCAATCAGGTCAGTACAAGAATAACAATTTATTAGTTTATTTCATGAAAGAGATTAAGTACACCAAATTTTACATTAACTCCATATTGTGCACATTTATTAATAAAAAAAAAAACATAGAACTTTTACAAAATGAAACATGTCAATAAGCACTTATGTAAATGAATAATAAAAACACATATGATTACTTTATAAAAAACACGGAACGACTATTATAGTTGTAAATTGTGCAAATTATGTATACAACAGTATTTAGACAGGAACATTGAAATTATATATTCAGATTATTATAGCAATTGAATCAAATGTCATTCGCTATGGAAAACTGGATGTAAAATTAAAAATATAATTTCAAAAAACTTATCTCCTTTTGTTATATCACACGCATTCAAATGTTCATTTTTCACCCTGTATACTTTGAAATGTCAACACACATAGAAATTTAAAAACTTGAGAGAGAGAAAGCCTGCTTTCTTCAATCAAAATACAAATCTCACGAAATGAGAAATTGATAAGAGGAACTAAGTGAAGAGGCAAACATCAACTTTTTTGTTTATTTTTTGCAGATGGGACACAGAAGTGCAATAAAAGTCCGTGAAGGATAATAAATCGGTTTTAATTGTCAGTGCAATACAGTATTCAACACAGTCAATAACCTAATGTATGCGTGTTCATATGAAAGAGAAGATTCCCTTTGAGAGGAAAAGACTTCAAACAGACATGGCACGTATAATTGTTTTGCGAGTGTATCGGCGGTGGAGGGTGAGGCACTATTAATTGTCCTTGCACCTGTTGGTGCGCCTCGCCGGGTTGGTGCGCCTGCAGCTGAGACAGCGAAGACTGGGAAGGTACGGAGTGCTGTGGAGTATGATGACGTATATGATTCGCCAAGTGATCACGCCTCGTAAATGATTTTGGGCAGAAATGGCATTTGTACGGCGATTCACCTATTTCAAAAATTCGGTTTTGTTTCAAACTCAAGACTTATTTTTAAATTATTTTATTAAATTTTAAGTAAGGTGTTTTACATTAGATTTAATTACAAAAAAAAAATAAAAATAAAAAATACAGAACAGGCAAACGCTACATAAGCAAAATTACTATTTGGAAAAATAAAAACATGCATGGTAAATGCAATTTTTCAAGGAAAACTACTATAAGAAATCTTATGAATTATTTTGTTATAATATCTTAAATATGTTAACTCAAGACAAGGTAGAATACTTCAACGAAAATTATTATAAATCACAATTTCATTCAAATTCATAAAATCACAAATTCAGATATTTTACTGGAAGGGAAAATCTTTAATACAGTTGAATTCAAAAGATTTCTCTAAATACAATCTAATTAATTTTAATAAACTATTTAAAAGCAGCAACCTTGGCAAATGGTTTCTCAAAGTAAGCAAAATGTGCCTTTTTGTTTTTTACCTTACCTTCTAAAAATTGAACAGTTAGAAAATCAATAATTAAATGAATATATATAATTTTTTCCACTTAATAAAATCATGCAAAATAAATTTAAGGGAAAAATATGGTGTACTAAAATCATCCAGAATAGGAAGATGAGCATGCCCAATGTCATCCTTGATTATTGTCATCACAATGTTTTTAGAACAGTAAAAAATATGAATGTGAAAATTTCCATACCGATCTTCCTATTGTACTTTGTTAACTTTTACTTGAATTTCACAGCAGATATTAATGTTAAAACTTATAAATTAGTACATCTTGATCTGATAAGTAGTCAAATTGTCTAATCTATTTTTTAAAGCCTATATTAACAATTCATAAAAGTTTCAAAGGAGAAAAGAAATTATAAACTTCTAAGCTCTAAAATCATAAAATATATTTTTTTTTCATTGACATAACAATAAAATAAAAGTTAATGATGCAAAATAAAATAAGCCATATTTACATTTACATAATAACCATTAATTCAGAAACTAATTTCATTAGGATAATATTATGTTAGTATAATTGGATATACAATTTCACTTTTATAGGTACATACATTTAGCACTATTGCCCCTTTGTTAAAATTTAAACTTTACTCTTCCATTTGTGATCTTAAAAATCATAAAAACCTTTCAAAACTGAATCTACAAAAAAAAAAAAAAAAAAAAACCTTTACCTTCAATTTGGTCATTTCCTATTATCCTGGTCAGTCTATACTTTGATCCTCTTTCAGAAGTGGGTGAAATTAACGAACCACACCCTTACCCAAACCAGCAAGAATCTGAAGATCAGGATGATCAGAAATGACTAAATTACAAGATTGTCAACCGAAAGTCCTCAACAAGAAATCTCACAAATAAAACATTTATCGATAAAAATGAAAATTAAAAGTAAGAATGTAGTATAAAAAAATATTTATAATTTTAGAAGATTGTAACATTATTTAATGACAACCAGTTAAAAAAAATCATATAATCAAATTTTTAACCATAACATATGCATGGTATATTATAATTTGCAAACTGATAAAATAAATGCTAAGATGTTTCTGGTCCTTCTGACTGAACTAAAATTTCAACTGTACGGACTGGCTTTTTAGATTTAGATTTTGTTTTCGGCACAACTTCCCCTAGAAAAAGAAAAAGAAAGAAAAAATAAAAACCTTATAAAATAATAAAAAGTAAGTAATTAAATGTTGATGGCCCAATTATAAGACTAAATTACAATTTTTTTTTGTTAGAATATGATTAAAAATAATATTTATATATACCCTAAGGAAGTATGTGCTTATCAATTTGATTTTAACTTGCATAAATAAATTTTTCCTGTATTTATTATATCCATGAATGATTTAATAAGCTAAATATTAGAGTGACTAAAAAAAGTTTTTAAAATAAAAATTCAGCTTTTCTTATCTTTACAAAGGTTAATTGAGTTTACCCGTCTCTTCCAATATTACTGAAATCATTTCAATCGTGTCAATTTCAATTTATAATTTTGTCAATATAATGCCCCCAATTGTTCAGTATTTGTTTTATACAATTAAAAAAAAATATGAAATTGTCATATCAGTGATTAGGGAAGGAAATTTACAACCACCAACAATTTACGTTTAGTCAATGTTTGGTGGAAGTTAGAAATACATGCCTACAAAAAATTTAAGATTCAGGGCAATTGGATGTAGTAAAACAGTAAGCCACCTAAACTTAAAAAATGTTTTCAAACAATCTTTTTTTTTGTATTAATCTTACACGTTAAAGAGAATGTGTAAGAAGTCGGGCTGGCCTCACTCCAAAATCATATAACGGGAAGATGCTCAATGTTTAATACAACATATGAAGAAATTCCCAAAACTGGATGTTGTGCTTCTACTGCATCCACCCTGATTTTTTCTTCTTCACACTATTTCTTCTGAGATATGTAGAAGAAATGTTAAAAATTAATTTTTTGAATACAATATACAATATCATATAATATCCACACTAGAGCATGAACACTAGATTCATCTGTCGATAAATGACCTTTAAAAAGAAAAAACATTTTATATATTGAAAGGCTTAATAGCTTTACTGGGCTTGAGTTTTTGTGGTCTTTTTTGAAATTTTAAAATTCTACACTTTTTTTCATCTATTAATCCATATAAAAGTAAAATTAAAATAAAATTAAAAGCAATTTTATATAATAAATTTGATTTTAATAATAAGCCTTAATCTAATACCTAATATTTTAACATCTTTGTTAAGCAACCTTAAGAAATGGAAGTTATTTGATAAAAAATGTGAGTTAACTTTTTTTGTAAATTGTAATTTCCTTTTCATTAATTGAGAAAATTACTTTTTGAGGTTTTCATTTCATTGAACCGTTGCCAAGTATCAAGTACATTTATATTTATTTATATATTTATAAATTTACTTTTACCCTTTTGTAACTTTTTTTAATGTTTGTAAAACATAATGTGAAACAAGCTTATACAACATCAAACAAAACTATTTATGATATTGATTTGATAATCTCAATTTGAGACCTGATCTACCCGAAACTATTTTGAAAGTAGAACACAAATAAATATAAACAATAAGCAATATAATTCAATGCAAAATGTAAAAGATTTGCAGTTGTTATATTCTTGTTTTCTTATTTTAAAAAAATGATAATAGTTGAAATTGGAGGCTAAATGGCAGAGATCATTTACTAATAATTACCAAAACACAAAAACGATCAACCTGAAAAATTAGGAAACAATACAAAAATTAAAAGCTCTAAATAAAATAAACAACATGCAGAATTCATGCACTAGAATAAAACTATGTATTAGTGACCTGTATGTTGTCTCGTGTGATTCACCAAGTGCTCCCTTCTCGCAAAAGACTTTCCACATTCTGAACATTTATATGGAGTCTCGCCTGTGTGCTGCCGGGTGTGCACGACGAGGTGGTCCCGCCTCGAGAAAGCCCTCGGGCACACTGAACACTTAAAAGGCGTCTCCCCAGTGTGAGAACGTTCGTGGTTAACAACGTGTTCCCGTCTGGTAAACGACTTGGCGCAAAAACGGCACACGTGTGGTGATTCACCGGTGTGCTGTCGGACGTGGGCGAGGAGATGTTCCCTTCTGGTAAAAGATTTCCGGCAATGGTTGCAGCGGTGGGGTGAGGCGCCTGTGTGCCACTGCACATGAGCAACAAGGTGTTCCTTGCGAGAAAATGATTTTAAGCAAACGTGACATTTAAAATCGGAATCGTGTGCCCTGAGGTGAGAGTCAAGATGGTCTTTCCTAGAGAAACGTTTTGGACAAAGATGGCACTCATGAGGGTTCAAACCTACAAATCCAAAACAGTCCACTTATTTATTTGCAATAATGCTTTATTAATTAATTATTAAATTTAAATTTTGATTGCTATTGAGAATTTTATTGAAATATCAAATAATATCAAAAAGATGGTTCAATCTATGCATCCAACTTGAATAAATATTTTGCAGTTTGCTGCTTCATTTACTATGAGGGATGCAACTCTGGCACCAAATAATTTTTTATCAGTTTGGTAATTTTTTAAAAAATCATTTAAATTATTCTTTGGTACCAGAGAACTGATTTATACGACAAGTTGGATTCTGCAGTGGCAACCAAAATGGTCAAGCATAGGACACACTCAACATATCAAGAACTTAAAAAAATAGTTATAAAGTAGGATAAGAAAATATTTAATCGTGAAAATTTTTTATGAAAGCTAAGTAGTAGAAGCTATTATTCATTAATATTAAAAATGGGTATAACATTTCTTTTATTCATACAGAAAATATTAATTATCACCACAAAAGGACCAAAATCCACGATCTGCATGGCACTGTAGCTACGAAGGAGTTTAGTACCATAATCTATGATCAGAAAACCAATACTAACTCAAGCAAAAAAGTAATGAACATCAAACATATTTACCTTTACCTGTATGCTTGTTCATATGGTTGGTCAAATGCTCTTTTCTAGTGAATCCTCGACCGCACAAATTACAAACATGCGGCTTTGTCGCCGTCTCGGGAGTTGAAGTAGCCCGTCCTCCCAAAAGTGCGCCTGCTAACAGATTGCTGACTGTTCCGGGCTCATCCTTGAGTTCGAGACTTTTCCCAAGGAGGCCCCAGTCTTTATCATTGCCGCCTTCAGTTTCCTGCAATAAAGTGTCTCAAATCATTTTTTCCAGGGATAGCGGACAGGTGGAATTAAAGAACCTCACATTTGGTAATGTATGGTATCTAGCATGCACGATCAACTGGTAGCGGTAGGGGAAAGACTTTCCACAAATTGTGCAATCATGACCACTTTTCAAGGGGCCGAAGACTTCATGACAAAAAAGTGTGTTCAGTTCCTCTGGACTCATCTGAGAAAAAATATTAAAACATATATATGATAAAAGGTCGATTATAATTATTACATAATTAAAAAGATGAACAATTTAAAAGTACTTAAGCATTTACTAATACTTTTTAAGAACTGAAATCAAATTTCAAATATATCACAAGTTTTACATGTAGAAAAAATAAATTATAAAAGCAAAATTAAGAAAGTTTTAGTTACGCAAAAAATGGAAAGTGAAACGAAATCATTTACATGATAGTGTGATGATGATTATATATTCACTCCTATACAAATCATCAAGAAAATCTAAAAAGGAATGTAAGGAATTAGACAAATCCTGAATGAATTGCAAAAGGATGTGTCTTGAGACCACTCCATTGTGTATAATGACTTTCCCATTGACAACAGAATTGAAGTTGCACATGATAAACTAGGTCGGTCACAAAATAGCGACTTCCAGAGTAATTGATATTCCTTGAGGCAGATTTAAATTCCCATTTATGCTAACAAATTACTTCTATCTCCAGAAATCACACTCTCGCCTCAGAGTACACGATATACTCTAAAGTGGGGTAGTTCCCTCATTCATTATAAAAACCAATTTTTTACTTTCAATATTCTTAAACTGTAAGGGTCATATTTTGTAACCTTGTAAATCACACAAAAGAAAATATTTATGAACATGCTTTTTCAGTATTACTAACTGTATTTATTTTTTAAATTCAGGTATTTTTAGATTTTGTTAGTTTAAAAATTAAAAAAATACCTTTTTAAAATAAAAAATGTAATATATATAAAAAATAATCACTTTTGAGTATGAGATAAAATGTTATATAAAGTAAATGAAAAATCTTGAAACAGATGTGTTACTTTCTCTTACACTCTCCAATCTTCTCAGTTTGTTCATAATAAAGCATTTAACAGGTCTTGAGGAATTGTTAAGGTTGTAGAAAGATTATTTCTTCATTTTAGCCGATGTCTAGGCTGAATCAATGGGACTCATATCATGGCTACAAGCCGGCCATCTTAGATTATGAATATTGACATCACAAAGGTACTTCATAACACTAGTAATTTCTAGCAAGTTCTTGCATTGTTATGCATAACCAAGAACTGCTCACCAATAAAAGGAGTAAATGCACTACATATTCCTCAAGAATATATGTCGCATATATTTCCGCATTAAGTAACAAGTCTATTAATTTTTGCCTCCAAAGAAATTCTGCCCACGCATAACCGAACCACCTCCGACTGGCACTCTTGTAAATGTAATTGTAGCACTCTCTAACTGCTCGATAAACTCAAAAATGTCTAGTGACTGACTTGTCCAAACATTCTGTTTTTAAACAATATTGGTTTTTCTCTTGCCAACTCTATGCTGTCTCTATGTCACTACTCTCTAGGAAGTGATGAACCCATTGTAGATTCATTTCTGACAATCATTTTTTCCCTTTCAACACGAATAGTCACGTCTTAAGACAGTTTGAAGTCTGAGAAATTTCAGAAGCATGGTAAAGCGATTTTCAGGCTATCCAATTTCACCTTGGGAGTACACCTTCCAGTTTCCTTGTATCGCTCAATTGCCCGAATGAACTGTTATTTCAGGCTAACCTAAAATGTTATATGCAGCCATGTTCTGCTGACTTCCATCCTCAACCAGTGCAATGGCACTCTGATACAGAACAAATACATAAAAAACACCTTATCAGAAATGAAGAGGGCATTCACAGGTCAGAGCTTGATTTGACACATCAGTAATTTGACCATTTAAGGAAATGTAATTTTTTGAACTTGGGAATTTTTTAAGATTGTATAATTTTAATATAAGCTTATACTTAACTCATTATAATATAACATTTTTTATTAATTATATATATTATCTTTATGAAGATCTTACGCTATTTCAACTCAAGGTAATAAGAACCCTCATGGTGTTTGTGTTTTGAAAGAAAATCTGTAAGTTGAAATGATCAATGATGGAGAGAGTGTGGGGTTCAATCCTTTTTAAAAAGATAGTTCATACTCACAGTAAGTTTTTTTTGGGGGGAGGGGGGGGTTAATTGATGTTATTTAGCTCTTTTATCAGTTCTAAAGAATTGTGGATACCGAATGTAGGATTGAATTTGATGTTGAATTATTTTGTCAATTTGTACATGCAAGTTTATGCCATGGGAAATTATAAAGGACATTACTGGTCTTATAGGTTTGTTTTCCTTACGAATTTTGACTGTACCGTATAATATTTGGGGTTTCGGGTTCATTGGTATTAGTTTTTTAACTGCATATTGGTCAACTGAGAATAAAAAATCACTATTTTTTGCGGCTGGTTGAACTTGAAGTTTTAGCTTTAAGGTGGGATATTTTTATATTTTTTTTACATTCATTGTTATCTATGCATTCTTCAACTTTAGAACTTTAGAAATATAATTTTGATGTTCAATGATAATTATACTATTCCCTTTATCGGCTATTAAAATAACTTTTTTTTTTTTTATTAATTTTTTATCAATAGACCTAATTGCATGTGGGATATTTAATGTTTTTACATTTAGATTTACCAAGTTTTGTTTGATTATTTCAGCATTTATATTTTATATTTGTATTGATGTTACTACAATCCACCGAAGAACCAAGGGACAGTAGTTTTTTGTATCCAATTCTGTTTTAGGGGCAAATTTTAAGCCTTTGTTTAATAAATTGTTTTCTTTTTTAGTTAGTAACATATTTGTTAAGTTTGTAACCCTTGAGTAAAATTTAAATGGAGTTTTTGGATCTTTATGTGTATTTTTATTTTTAAGTGTTCCATACATTAAGCTTTTGATTTTTTTTTTTTTTAAATCTAATATACTTTGTTTTTTTATCAGTGATTAATTTAATTTTTGATCGCGTATCATAAACAAATTCATCCCATTCTACTGGGGACAATAATGACGCAAGCCTATGTGTACAATATATTGATAAAAAAAAGTTTTATATCTCTTTGACTGTACAATTTATTTAATTGATTATTTAAAATGGTCTTTTGGCATTTACTTTGTAAGAGAGTTGAGCAGTTCTTAATATTTAATTTAGCATAATCAATTACTGCTTTTACTAAAAAATTAATAGAAATGATCAATGATGGAGTGAGGGTGTACTTAGAGTGAGTATGAACTATTCTTTTTAGAAAGAATTTGTAAGTATGTCAGGTTTCGAAACTTTTGCCTTACAGTGATGAGTTGCTGTGTCCACACCTTAACCATTGCAATCACTGACCCCCCTCCTCCCTAAAAATCAGGCCAGATTTTTCAATACTTTTTTCAAATTTTTTCAAATATCAAAGAAACTCTCACGAGCAATAATTAGATTCAAAACTAGAACCATGCTTGACAAACATGAGAAACAGACCATTTAAAAAGCTCAGAAACTGTTGCCCCATTCAAAAATCAAACTCCTTGTGTCAATAACAACTTTTGTATTTACAAAACACGCCTCTGTTTATAGAAAAAAAAAATAAATACCAAGTCTTGTCTATTATATAATTAAAACTAAATTGGGCTGAATTTGTCAAGATGGACCGGGGTATGTTAACTATTATATTATAGGCAATGCACAAACAAAGAAACAGGCACTGACATGTTATTTGATCTGTAACAATCATCTTGATCCACCAATCCTCACTTGGTCTGTCACGCATGTTTTAGCATTTTGCCATCTTCAGAATGTATGGTGATTAGTAACCGTTAATCGATAATTATTTAGAAGTAGCGAGATGCGGTCTGGTGTGATGAAATTTTCAGAAAAACATTTTCTATGATTGAAAAAAACCCCAGGCAAAATCCTGCAGCACTCACTGAACTCCAACACAATTTCGACTTCAAAAATCCAAAATTTCTACACATAGAACAAAACAAACATAAACGTAATTTCTTATATCGACAGAGATGAACAACTCAGTCGCAGCTACGCCAATATCATTAATCAAATGCAATACAGATAACATACCTACATTACAGTCCACAAATCAAATGTTTTTCACATAGTCTAATTACCCAACAATTTAGCTTTCCTTTTCCTATTTATCCCTTTCTATATAATCCTGAAAGGATAATCTGGCTGAACCATTACTGACATATTTTTTCCCTTCGTCGACTCTTTTCACCACAAAGAAGCCGACGCCTTATACAAAATTGTCTTTTCGATACCGACTTCCTTCCCCATCCCTTAACATACTTATATAAACGTAAAACAGCAAAATTTCCCTGGCGCTCTCAACATGACAAGCAAGAATGGCTCAATTACACAGAAGATTTTGAGTGAGTGGAAATACTTTGGTTGAATATGCAAAAAAATATATTTTGCAATGTAAAAATTCACTTTTCCACATCCAAATTGTATTTGCTAAATGTTAACAATGTTTGTAAATCCCAGGCGCGGAAGATGAACTCGAGAAAAGATCAAAACGTTGGCACAATAAAGAAAATGTTTTTCTGAAACCTGCATCACACCAGACCGCATTTCACAATTTCTAAATAACCATATTCAGAATGTGGTAGATACTCGGTAAACATGATGAAGATGGCAAAATACCAAAAACGCTTGTCCCACGAACCAACTCTGCAGGAGGTTGGGCAGAACGAGATGACTGTTAAGGATCAGATTACACCTTCATCATCGAACAGACCGCAGAAGGAAATCTCAGGATTAGAACAGTATAAACCCACAAGCGTGTAACTTTGTGACTTTTCAAAATTATTATTTGTCGAAATTGAATCTGGACCAAAATGACAAGGGTTTCAGAGATAAATCACACCCTGGTTTATATACGAAGCTCAGATTTTTCTGAACATTTGACTGCATCTATTATCCAAAGCATAGTGTCTGTACATGACTAATTTAAAATTCAAAGCAATTTAAAATTGCAATCATTATAAATTATGGAAAATAGAAAATAAGTTTTGTGCGACCATCATTAATTACTGTCATTCGGCAGCCAAGGTGTCACCAATTCGACCATTAAATACTTCCAACAGGCGTAACTTTTTTATCATTTGATGACATGATCAACATACGGTAATGATTGAACGATGAACATTTTTGGCAAAACGTTTAGCTATTGTTTTAAATAAGAAATTGCAAATTTTGTTTTCGTACCTTGAGGGCATTCGCTGCCATCGCGTCGTTTTTTGAACTGTTGGCAGGAAATCCCCCCAAGAAGCTGAAATCGAAAAATAAACTTAAAATCGTGGAGCTATTCTAATGGTATAATCGTTAAAAAAAAAAAAAAAAATCAAAAAAAGGCCGTCCAACCTCGACGCTGGAACCTCTTCCTTGCCATTTTTTGAGGGGCTACCCTGAAAAGACAGCGTTGATAAATCAATTTTGTCAATTGTAACGCGTGTATAATTAAAATAAGGTCACAGATGCCAAAAACCGATTGTGTTAGGGTTTGAACAATTTCAAAATCTTGACCCAAAGGGGGAAACAGTCGGGCAAATCGACTTACGTCTAGCGTCAAAGGATTTTCCATTGTTTCCGTGAGGCCAGGAACTTTTGATTAGCAGTATTAAATAAACGTACGACCATTTCACAGCTACTTGAGGTTATAGATTAACCAAGTATCGACAACATATTCCCTCCCCCCCACCTTAAGTCGCCACTCCCACTAAATCCGGGTTTAAACACAAAAAAAAATGGGAATTGTTGCAAGAAGAAAAGTCACGTTTTAAGAAATTCAACGAAAATTACAACATGGCATTTTTTAAATAATTCCATCCTTGTTTCTTCTTGTACCATTCTTACAAAAAATGTCTAAACTAAAAACGTTGGAAAATTGGAGTATTTTCTTGACATCAGGCCGACCAACTCCAAGTGGGTATAATTTAATCATACAAACAATCCTTTTGTTTTATCGACATAGTTGTTTTTTTAATAATAAAACAATCATTAGATTAATTTAAACAGAAAACTGACTTGCTGGATTAAATTTTGTTTATTAATCGGCGTGAATTGACATTTTAGGAAGGGCGTAAAGAAGAGGCGGTGTCAAGCACTTAAAAAAGTAAGTTCTCTACTTCACAAACATTACATACATAATCGATAATATGTTTAATGTTTATAACAATTTAAATCAAAATACAATCATCAATTTCGTTGTAAACATTGTAAAAGTTATGTTATTCGGAAAATAGTTTAACTCAATTAACAATGTTAAACGAACAAACAAATCAATTTACAAACTGTAGGGGCTTGGTACTTCGATAAATTTCTTGAAACCATCTCTCTGGCGGAAGTTTTACAGTCAAGTGTAGTGCAAATTCTAATTCATATCCTGTGGTTAGTGAAGTTCTGCAAGGATCGCTCATGTGTCCAATTCTATTCATCCTGCATATAAGTGATAACTACAAAACATGGAATGAGCGGTGTCGACTGCCGATGTATGAGTTGCCATTCCATTTAAATATTAGCATAGGCTAGCAGATTTATTGGGTGAGGAATTCTCTTCTGTGCCTCAAGCCCATGCCTTTTTTTTTTTTTTTTTTAATTTCAAAAGCTTTATAAAATTAATATTCAAATGATTGCTTATATTACGCCAACTCAGGAGGTGCAAAATGTCAATATCTGTAATAAAAATAAAAAAATTACTCAAACATTCCACATGATATAATCTACCTAGATTTCTCCAGGGCATTTGATCATCTCACACTCAGTTTCCAAACTGGAGGGGCTTGGGATCCATCGTACTTTCCTTTTCTTTGATTTCTCGAATTCTTCGAAATCTCTTCCTTCTCATTCCTCGAAACCATCTCTCTGATAGGAGTTTTGAAGTCAAGGTTGATCAAGCATATCGAGTGGTTGGCAAAGTTCAGCAAGGATCAGTTCTGGGCCCGATTCTATTCATCGTGTACATCAATGATAACTATGATACTTGGATTAAGCGGTGTCAACTGTCGATGTATGAATTGCCATTCCATTTAATTATTAGCATAGATTAGAAGATTTATTTGGTGAGGAATTCTATTCTGTATATCATAAAGACCCATGCTTGAAATTATGGAAATACAAAAATTTAGGTTACCTATGTTTGACCCATACAATAATTTTGTAAGTAGCATTTAGAGCCCCTACTTTCAAAAAGACATTTAAAAAAGCCTTTAAAATTGTAAAAAATATCTTTCTTTTTTTACAACCTCAAAATAAAACCATACTGCTACCGGCTTAAATTACTAAATTTAACAATTCTTCAAGATTGTAGAGAAATGTGTAGAGATTAGTGACCGTTAATTGATAATTATTCTATTGTGAGATGCAGTCTGGTCACCAGGTCATCTCACGATATCTGAATAATTGTAGAGAAAAGCAAGATGCCGTTGAAATGCACAAATATGACCCTTCATCAGATCTCACTTAATTAGTGGTCATAGCATGAAATTTCATCTTAATTAATCTAAATTCAATTTAATAATGGGTCATCATAGTTACTGTTTTAAAAATTTACAAATAAATATAAATATGTGCAAAAGTGTGATATAAGTAGATGTTTCCGGCTCGCTGTCTGTATACTATCGAATAATAAGTTGTACAATTTAAAAATAACTAATTATTCAGATACAATTTATATTTACCAAATTCGTAATTAAGAAAACTAGATTTTGTTTTCTGGCAAAAATGAAGCTTTAAAATTTTAAATTTAATGAAAATATGGCGGCAATTTATAGGGTGGACAGAAAGTTTGGTGTCCAGTGAAAAGGGCTTTCTCGTTTTAATCAATATTCACCACAAACTGATTATTGACACGAAAAACGTATTCTTGACAGCATGTTCACCAGGAAATATGAAAATAAGTGTAAAAGACTAAACTACAGAGAAAGGTTTGGTAGCTGCAAAAGTGCTTTGCTCACTCTCTCCCACTAATCAATATTGTCCAAAAACTCTTCTTTTTTTTACGCGAAAAACGCATTCTTGACAATTTAGGCAGGAGATCTAAAAATACGGGTAAAAGGTTTATAACCATGGGGTGGGCAGAGCTTGGAAGCCGGAGAGCCACCCTGACCGTTAAAACTACAAGAGAAAAAAAAATTAACGCATACAAATCCATATTGATCACAAGCTGATTATTGACACGAAAAACGTATTATTGACAACAAGCCGACCAGGAAATATAAAAATTTGAGTGATTAGTGACGGTTAATCGATAATTATTCGGAAATCGTGAGGTACGGTCTGGTGTGATGTAGATTTCAGTAAAACGTTTCCTTTATCGTGCCAACATTTCAATCTTTTATTGAGATCATCTTCAGGGCCTGGGATTTACAAACATAGTTTACATTTAGAAAATACATATAGGATGTGGAAAAGTGAATTTATACATTGCAAAATATATTTTCTTGCATATTCCATCAAAGTATTTCTGACTTAAAAATAGCTATTTATTTATAAAGGTAAAAATAAAATACCTTAACATAATTTAAGAGTTACCTTAAAACAAAATATCTTTGAAATGTTTATGTTTATATCTTTTGTATTGTAGTGAGGCTGCATTATAGTTCAAAATACTTTTAATATGTGGGTGACCATTATTGGAACACAGTTGGAAATAAAACATTTAGTAACAGTGTAAACTTGTGTTGATCTACTAGCAAAGTTTAATACGGAATGTACATATCCATAGAAATCCACCTAGGAAAGGAACCAGTCTATCTTAGACATTTGTTTTGAACAATTTGTAACTTAGAATGTTTGACCATGCCGGTATTTCGGAGCTGTATACAGTTTTACTGATCTAATGTAAAGTTAATAAATTAAGTTTTTATTTGTTGTGCTAAACTTTGAGTTCTTGTTTAAGAGAAGGAATAAACTGCAGTTATATCCAATCCTTGTCATACGCTTTATTAACTTGCTTAGTAAATGTTTTGCGATTACAAAATTACCACTAGATATTTAATTTTTTTTTTCCATGGGAGTATCCTGCCATTTACAACAACTCTATTAATATTTGGCCTACATTTAGTAAACAATGTAATTTCTGCTTTAGTTTCATTGGGTCTAATCCGCCATTTGTGAAAGTTTTTGAAGCTTTTCTTGAGAACTTTAGAGAGATGATTAGCAATAACTTCTCTTCTATGTGATGAGAAAAAGAATATATCATGCATTTCATTTATGAATATGTTAAATAAAATAGGTCCCAGAATGGATCCCTGCAGTACCCCGGCTGAGGTAAATATACTCATGATACAGCATTACCAGCCTCTACATGGAATTGTCTATTTCCTAAATAGCTTTTATAAAATAAACTAGATGTTTGGGAAAATTTGCTCGAATTCATTTGAAAAAAAACCTTGTGCCTTTTCAACTTCTATTAGTTTCATCCTAGTATGCTTGTTCAGGTTAAAGTTGTGTTCAACAATGTCAGTCACTCTAGCTAACTGTTCAACAGTAGAATTAGGCCATGTTGTATATTGTTTAATTAAATGATATTGTTATGTTCTATAAACAAGATCAACCTTTTCATTATGTTTAGTAGTTAGTGATGGTTAATCAATAATTATTCAGAGTCTGTGAGATGCGGTCTTGTAGGTATTGTGCCAATATTTCGATCTTTATTTAGATAATCTTCAGGGCCTGGGATTAACAAACACTGATTACATTACACAAATACATGTAAGATGTAAAAATGAATTTATATAAAGATTTACATATAAAATGTTGGGACAATAAGGAAAACATTTTTCTAAATCTACATCACACAAGACAGTGAACTGACAGTGAAATTCACGATCTCCAAATAATCTTTTCACTACTTTGCTTATACACATCAGAAGAGAAATAGAGCAAAGTTTGTTTTGTCTTAAGAAATGGTTTGTAAAAGATCTTGTATCTTATAAATAATCAAATTAATTGTTCTTTTCATCGAAGGTTTTTGGTCAAGATGAAAAATTAGTTTCACAAGTGGGATTTGAAACCACGACCCCTGCTCTAAGCCTCTAACCACTTGAGCTATCGTGACTTTGATCCCCCCGGACACCAACTTTCAATCTCAACATTCATTTGGAATTTTCCCCAATTTGCCATATTTTCAAATGTCGTGTAATCGGGATTCAATTCCCAGCGACTTATGAATTCGCCGTGGGAAGCTATTAGTGAAATAATTACTTCTTTGGATTATTAAAATAATCCGTATTTGTTTAGAGGCCATAATTGATCATATTAATTATTCAAATTCATCTAAGGTGTTTGGTTGAGATGAAAAATTAGTTTCACCAGTGGGATTGGAACTCATTACTTTTGGCTCAATAAGCCGCTGCTATCCCCTCGGACACCAATGTCCCATCTCAACCTACAACCGATCGAATTTTCCCTCTTTTTCCAAATTTTCATATTTTTTGGTGTCTGAGGAGATGGAAGTTGTTGGAGCAACGGTGTGTTGAGCTGAAGGTCGTGGGTTCGAATCGCATTCTTGATACTAATTTTTCATCTCTACCTTAGATGAAAAGAATAATAAATTGGGATAATTAATATGATTAAACTACTAAACAAATACGTTATACTATTTATAAATAGTAAAGATTAAAGACTTTCTTAATATAAGAAGTTTATATTAAAAAAGACTTCTTAATAATAAAATTAAAAGACTTCTTAATATTAGACTTTTATATACAATAAAGGCTTTCAAAAAAGAATACACTATGTCTATGTTTATAAGAAGAAAATGAATGATAAGTTGGCTAGCCTGTTTTTTAATTATCAATTATAATTGTTAATTAATTAAAATTTAATTTTATATATATTTAACTTGAATTTTAAAATATTGTGATTATTGAAAAATTAGCTGTTGATAGAATTGATTCTAACGTTTAATCGAAAGAATGTGGACATGTTGAATGTGGCGGTGAAGCGACGGCAGAGCCGTCTCGAGGTGAGATGGGGAATTAAGTTCAAGTCCGGCTGTGTGAGGGACCCTTTGGGAATGGGATTCGCCAGTTGTGTGTAAGACGTGTGCTCCGCCCTTCTCCAACGAATCTCGAAGGATCTCCCGTCCGTTTCCGGCAAACTGTGGATTACCACACCTGAAAATCGACCCGAGGGGAGCCCGCTTTAAGGTGAGTGAATCGTATGTCGAGGAAGCCTCCGGCCCTGGTACGTCCCCGACGTCCGACATCCACGTCCATCCGCGGCCCATTGAAAAGAGGGGTGTGTCACCCGGAGTCGCGTCCGGGCCCGGCGTTCGATTCGGCCGGCGAAACGCGTCCGACGCCCCTTTTACGAGACGCCGACGCCAGTTTTTTTACAGGCGGACGGAAAACGGGCCCGGACCACTTTACGGCCCCGTCCGACGGCGAAGGGACAAGCGTTGCTTTTCCAAGCCGCCATGGAACAGAATGGCCGACTCGCGCCTCTCTCACACTCCGCCGTTTCCCGTCTAGGCCCCTTTCCTAATTCTCCGATCCCCTTTTCTCATTCACACCGGCCGCCTTTTATATCGACTAGACGAATTATTCCCTACCGATAACTATTTTTCTCCTACGCCCTGGCCAGTTCTATATTTAGACGTTTTAATTTCAAGTACCCATCCTGGTATTTACCGCGGTATTCCACCCTCTGTCAAACTCGAAACACCCACAGAAAAAATATTTCCTAAACGTTATAAATCAAACATAAAATACGACGAGCGGAATATTCGTTCAAATCAATTTATAAAACTTTAGCTTGATTTAGATATATAAAATTACCAGTATTCGACCTAACCACTCGATTTGTATAAAATGAAAAATAATTTTATACGAATTTCCTTCATGCAAGGCAAAGTATTCAAGTTGGGCAAAGGCTTGGTAGCAGCAAAAGTGCTCTGCTCACTTTCTCCCACTAATCAATATTGACCAAAAACTTATTTTTGACGCGAAAAACTCATTATTGACAAGTTGAGCAGGAAATCTATAAATATGAGTAAAATGTCTATAACCGTGGGGTTGGCAGTTTTAAGAACAACCAAACCTGACACTTAAAACTGTAAGAGAAAAAAATCTAAGGACACAAATAAGTGCATGTTGTACATATTTACAATTTACATTTACCAAATTCGTAATTAAAAAAACTAGATTTTGTTTTCTGGCAAAAGTGAAGCTTTAAAATTTTAAATTTAATGAAAATATGGCGGCAATTTATAGGGTGGACAGAAAGTTTGGTGTCCAGTGAAAAGGGCTTTCCCGTTTTAATCAATATTCACCACAAACTGATTATTGACACGAAAAACGTATTCTTGACAGCATGTTCACCAGGAAATATGAAAATAAGTGTAAAAGACTAAACTACAGAGAAAGGTTTGGTAGCTGCAAAAGTGCTTTGCTCACTCTCTCCCACTAATCAATATTGTCCAAAAACTCTTCTTTTTTTTGACGCGAAAAACGCATTCTTGACAATTTAGGCAGGAGATCTAAAAATACGGGTAAAAGGTTTATAACCATGGGGTGGGCAGAGCTTGGAAGCCGGAGAGCCACCCTGACCGTTAAAACTACAAGAGAAAAAAAATTAACGCACACAAATCCATATTGATCACAAGCTGATTATTGACACGAAAAACGTATTATTGACAACAAGCCGACCAGGAAACATAAAAATTTGAGTGGAGATTAGTGACGGTTAATCGATAATTATTCAGAAATCGTGAGGTACGGTCTGGTGTGATGTAGGTTTAAGAAAAACGTTTTCTTTTTCGTGCCAACGTTTCGATCTTTATTGAGATCATCTTCAGGGCCTTGTGTTGTCTGCATTTCAACAAAAAAAGGTTGATCTGAATAAAGATCGAAACGTTGGCACGACAAAGAAAATGTTTTTCTTAAACCTACATCACACCAGACCGCATCTCACGATTTTTTAATACTCAAATAAAAATGTACGTAAGAGGATGGAGGGTAGATAAAGGTTTGGTGTTGCTACCCCCCCCCCCCCAATTAATATATATTGGCCAAAAATTTATTTTTGACACGAAAAACTACTGACTGGTTAAGCAGGAAATCTTATCATGTATGTGAAATTCCCATACTCATGGGCTTTGAAGTTGATTTAAAGCAGGGTAGTCCTGACCCTTAAACCTGCAATGAAAATATGTTAAAAACTCAAATAATTGCATATTTACAATTTTTATTTAACCAAGTACATAATGAATGACCAGATATTGTTGTTTGTAAAAAGTATAAAATTAAATTTAATACAATTAATTAAGGTTTTTAGTTGAGATAAAAAAGTCAATCACACAAGGGGATTCGAACCCACGATCTTCGGCTCTTGAACGCCGCTGCTCTACCACTTGAGCTATCGTGACCTTGACTCGGACACCAACTTCCCATCTCAACCACACCTTTTGAATTTTCGAATCCCGCTCGTGCCATTGGCTTTTTTATCTCGACTAAAAATTTAATTAACCGTATTATATTATTATATGTATTATTGGTCAAGCGAACCACGAAATAAGTGAACTTAAATTTAATGAAAATGTGATGGCAAATTTCCTAGTCCGGGATAAATGAATTTTGTTACAGTTCGGGTTGGACAAAACGTATCCCGCCCATCGAACAGCGTTTTCCGACTTTCTCCCGCTAATTAATATTGACCACAAACCTGGTTATTGACACGAAAAACGTATTATTGACAGCGCGCTGACCAGGACTTCTCCCACTAATCAATATTGACATAAAACCTATTGTTGAAAGGATAAAGTCACAATTGACAAGTTCAGCAGAAAATCTTTAGATATGTATGAAACGTCCTAGACTCCATGAACTTAGTGTTTCGAAGCAGGATAGACAATCCTTACACTTCCAACGCAAAAAAAAAAAAAAAAATTAACAGCACTAATAAATACGTATTTAACTAAATTCATAATGAAAGTCTAAGATTTGATGTCTGAAAAAATACAGATTTAAATTTTAAATTTAATAAATAAGTGGCCGCAATTTGTTTGTCCAGGAAATGTGAATTTTATTACTGAAGGTGAAGAGATGGTATGGTTCTCAATTAAAAACGTTTTCCCACTTTCTCTCGCTAATCTGTATTGATCGAAATCATATTTTGACACGAAAGACGCATCCGTGATAGCAAGTGGACTGGTGAATTTGAAAAAATGTTTAATAGGATCAAGGGTGAACAGGAAAAGGTCCCACCAATCAATATTGACCCAAAAAAACAGAAAACAAACACGAAAGATACCGGCCGGGGTTACGTATTTTCGCGTATATTCGCCTATGGGAAATTCGATCTCAATGGGAAAGTAGTCAATTTTGTCTGAGTTAAGGTTTGGAACAAAAGGTTTGGTGGGTAAAGTAAAAGGTTTTCCCACTTTCTCCCTCTAATCAATATTGACCTGTCTTAATTTGACACGAAAAACACATTATTGGTAAGTTGAGCACGAAATCTTTACGTACGTGTGAAATCTCTTTGGCCAATGGGGTTTTGAACCAGGTTAACCAATTTCCATGGGAGAATAGTCAATTTTGTCAATGTCAAAGGAGGACAAATGGTTTGGTGAGCAACCCAAGAAGTTTTCCACCTTTCTCCCATTAATCAATATTAACCAAAGCTTATTCTATCGCGAAAAACCCATCATTGATGACGAAACACTCTCAAGATTTGATGAAAGTAGTATATATACAAATATATAAAAATATACAGTGGTATTATAAAAATAAGAAAGTACATTTAAGCTTTGCTTTAACTACCTTTAAGTCAGTCTGAGCTTGCGTTTATAGAAAAAAATAGATATTGTGAGATTTGTCTGCAGAGAAAGCGCATGAAATTTAGTCATTAACGATCATTTTGGTCAGCCTACCATCGCTGGGTTGGTTTGTCAGATGCCTTCTCGCCATCTTCACTGTGACTATACCATCACACTAAATATGTGCGATAGACGCCTACATAGGCGGAATAAAATGAAGATAACGGCCTAATTTCAAAAATTATATTTGTCAGATGTATACTTAGTTTTTTTAAATTTTTTATTTAGGTTTAGTTCAGAATTTTCCTTCTCATTTTACATTCGATGAATTTCATGTGGAAAATAGACTAAATTTGCTTTTAAATTGATTACGAATTAGCTTGCAGCCCCAATATAAGTCTTGTATAAATTGGCTCAAAAAAATTTATTAAAAAATATGTTGGACCAGAAGAAACTAGGTAAACCAAATTCAAAGTTTAAATATTTACTTTTAAATGTTGTATTACTAAAAGTGAAATTATGGCGCTTTTCTCCATTTGTCTTGTTTCTGTTTGAACACCAAGGCTACAAAAGTCAAGTAGTTCGATTCTACTTCAAAGCAAACTGTATGATACATTTTTGTCATTAGGATGATTAATAACTAAACTTCGAGAAACCACAGTCGATAATGGCAGACACTAAACTTAAAACAAAAATAAAATAAAAAATAATTTTTCAACGCCCTTTCGCGGGTTGTTAGGATTGAGAAAAAAAAACTTTCACCAAATAATTTTCTATTTAGCAGACTTATGATGATCTATAATTCTATGAAATAAAATGTTAAGAACCCCTTGCGGTTATCGCTCGTTATTTCCCGTATCGATTCTTTAAATTATCGATCTAAATTTCACTTTTATAAATAATTTATTATTATCGAAATAAATAAATTTTGTAATAATAACGAGAAATATTTAGAAAAAGATTATATTATCCCAATTGATATCTTTTATTTTTAATCGGGGGACAAATTAATATGCTGTTTTCCAATATATCTGTTTGTGAAACAAATAGATAAAAGTTTACTTTAGATAAAACGGTTTGGAGACGTGTAAACGCGATAAGCACTTTAAAAAAAATCTTTTACCCCACGAGAGAGGGGGAGCGAGGAAAAAGTACAAATTTGAACAAATTGTTTATTAACAATTTAACGTGATAATTTAATTATGAACGGTTAAAAGACAGTTGGACAGTTTTTATCTTATCATGATACCCATTTTGACCCAAGCCCTTCTGTGTGATTTGTGTTCAAATTAATCTCGGCCAATTTTCTTCAATTTTGAGATATTTATTTATGACGGGGTTATACAATCTTTGACGTCGCGTTATAAATATAAGTTTATCTCCAACGCGGACGTGTGTACAAAGTAGAAGATAAAACATTTTCTATCGGCTAAAAGTTCAAATGTATCCTCCGACGACAAACGACAAGTGTATGATACAATTTGGCTCTTGTTTCTTTTGGCTTATTTTTATAAAACTGAGTACTAATCACTGGTCTAATTAGGTTTTTAACGACCCTATTAAAATATATAAAAAAACGACTCAATAAAAATTTTTCTACAATTATTCAGGCGATTTAATTATTGAAAATATTTTACGATTTAACTCTCTCTGTAGGTAATAGTGGCGAAAAAGCGACTATCTTTCTCCTCTCACTATAAGACATTATTAAAATAATAATAATTTCAAGATTACTCGAGTAATGGCAAGGCTTATAGAACGATAATAAAATATTTCTTTTCTTTTATTGAAAGGCTAGAATCGTAGATTAACTTTTTCATGTAAGAACTATTTAAAACTATGGACGAAATATAAATTGTTTAGTATATAGAAAAAATTCATAAATTTATAAAGGCAACCTTATTATTATTAATATAAAAAACTTTATTTGTTTATTTGTTTTTACGAGGGTTCGCAACAGCAGAGGTCATATAAACCCTCAGAGTGCCGGTGTTTTTGAAAAAAAAAGCCCACTTGTAAGAGTGTCGGGTTCGAATGTAGAGCCACTGGATTCGAACCCGGGACCTTTACCTTACAGTGATGAGCGCCGTGCCATACATTAAACCTCGCGACCACCGTCGCCTCCCCCCCCTTTTTTTTGTTACAAAATTCTTGTTCTTTAAAATAATGGTCTTTTAAGCATCAAAAGCACCTATAACATGTACTTTTTATTATATGTATAATAATATAACTAACGAGCTTGCCTTGTACGTTGTAAATCTTGTTAACAATGTCTTAGATGTAGTACAGGAAGATGCAAGTTTAATGGATGGTTTATACAAGTCTAAGCAATCTGGGTTAATTATGCATATGTTTGACTATATCATTATTACTGTAGGTACATTATTGCTGAGTTGGCCCACGGCGAAAGGTTGTTAGCTTGGCTTATGCATTTGTACTCCACAACTATTGGAATCAGATAACTTAGTTCATCTTTCAGTATCTGCACCTCAGCTGGTGAACGATCAAAGTTAACTTACGTCAGTTTTTTTATTTGAGATAAAAAAAAAGTCAATGACACGAACGGGATTCGAACCCACGATCTTCGACTCGACCACTTGACTATCATTTCCTCGATCCAGAGAGGTAGAGGAGCGGCGTATCCAGCCGAAGATCGTGGATTCGAATCCTACTTGTGCCATTGACTTTTTTTATCTCAACTAAAACCCTTAATTAATTGTAATATATTAAATGGTCAAGCTGACCACGAAATTAGTGAATTTATATCAGAGTATTGAGTATGTGTGGATGAGTTGTGGCGGAATATCGAACACATCTCAGACCCACCAAACCAGGTTAGCTTCAGGCTAGGTGTTTAAAGAGTGAAAGGTGGGAAGGCAAGGGCGTAATATTAATACCCCAGAGATTCCTCAATTTTTAGCTGCACGTATGATACGAAAGGTTATAATCAGTAAGACCGTATTTATTAGCGTGAAGGAGGGCGGGCCTTGTGCGGAAATCGAGTACTCTGAAATCCGCCGAACTATGGTTAGGTTAGCAATAAGTTTGAATGTATTGGTAGTAATAACTTAAGCGGCCAGGGAGAAAAGTAATACTACAGATAGAATGGTTGGAACGGATTAGATTATCTTTCCCAAAGATGTACTAGTTGGTCTCTTTCAAGCCAGTATTGTTTGAAAATGAGGTTCTATTTGTTAGGGATATTGAGGTTCTTTTTATTGTAAAACCCTACTTTTTCATATCTGTATCACTGTTTTCAAGCTTCGATATCCCTTCCCCTCAGACTGTTTTTGAACGACGTTAGGTTTCGTGAACAGCGATTTGGATCCAATTTTCGCCAATTTGTCCACATTTTCACTACCTTTTATTTCCCGGCAAGAGGCACCCCAGAAGTTTGAATTTTTTTTTTTAATAAAGTGCATTTCGCTATATATAGGACTCCACATATAAATACGAATGTCTATTAAGTTGCCGTTAGGAAGGAGGCATTTAATCTGCTAAACTTAAAAAAAAAATTGGCTTAGAATGTAATCGATTAGAATAAAAATATCCCTTTCTTCAAGGGAAAAGTTACAATCCAGAGTATATATAAGAGATGACCACTGCCTCATGATTATTCCAAACAACTGGGGAGAAATGACATTTCGTACTTCAGTTATATACGGGGAACGTTTAAAAAGGGGAAACGCCTTCAGATTTATAGTTAGAAAGGTTATTAATGGTTCGAAGGAAATTGTTGGAACAAGAATAAAACGGTGCTACAGGCATCCATTCGGATTGATTTCACCCCTGTCTGAAATGTCGATAACCCTATACGGAACCCATTCTACGATAAAAAAAATCCATTCTTGCCAGAAAATAAAAATTCAGAAAGCTTTTCTTTTTTCCATAGTTATTTCTTTTGTATTTTGATAGACGTAATGTCCGAATTATGATAATCTGAACGGTTTAATTGCATATTCGGGAAATTTTCCATCGCTCTGCCCCTCTGGGTTAGTGTACACCTGACGATTTTCATATTACGGCATAACATATAAAAAATGATGAGTAAGTTTTTTTTATAATAACGAAACTTTAAAAGCTGTAATTGTGCATTCGTAGCATTTACCGCCGTTTAATAGAAACAAGAGGTAAGTAAAACAGGTCTACCCACACACAGCATTGCATTTCATTCCTTCAGTTGAGACGTTCACTTCCTCCTCATGTTATTCTAGACAAATAATTAATTTGTCGGTATATTCGGTATATTAATTACCAACACTATACAACATCCGCTTACAATCGGATGCAGCGGTGAGCATTCACAACCCAGGACGATATCAACCTAACAAAACCAGATATGGTAAAGGATGACCACAATAGCGGCTAGTTGTTCAAAACCACTAACGTATCCTTTGCCTTATTAAGTCGTTTAAAGAGTAAACGTACCGTGTCATATCTGATAATTATCCAAACGTCCAGATTATTTTCTTTGTTGGGAGTTTTTTTATTTAAATTAAAAATTAATGATTATAAGGAAAAATTTGTTCTAGGATAATTCATGTTATTTGAACGAGCTTTAGGTTTTACTTTTCAGCCACAATATGGCCACTTTTAGCTTACTTAAAAAAAAGTTAAGATTTATTTGTTTAGAATGATTCAGTTCGTCATTTTTTTCCTGAAATATTCCCTGGTGGCCGTTTATTTCAAAGATATTATAAACATGATTGCAAAAGAGCAAGGGATAACAAAAGACATTTCGTCATTGTTTTGATAGTAAAATTAATAACGGCTATTTTCTCCTAAGGGTGTTTATTTCTAATTTTATCCATTATTATTTCTCTTTTCTACAGTAAACGTTTCTCACAAGCCAAAAACTATCAGTAATGCATAGAAGGGATGGGCAGTAACATTTGAAAGTAATTTTTTCGGTGTTAAAATATGTAAACTCAGAAGGCAAACACTTTGAGCCCAGAAGATGATCTCAATAAAGATCGAAACTTTGGCACGATAAAAAAAATGTTTTTCTGAAATCTACATCACATCGCATCTCACGATTTCTAAACAATTATATTTTTAAAGGTCCTCTCTCCCCTCTTTCTTTCTCTTTCTTTCTTTTTTTGTTCTTCTGCTCTTGTCATTCTACCTTTCTGTCTATCTGGCTAATCTATCTACACATTTCAGTAGTAGTAGTAGTGCCTCAGAGAAAAGGCAAATTTGGTTTGAGATTTTATTGGTATGTAGTCCTTCAATGAATCATACACTGTATTATGGGCGGGCAACTTATAATACAGTGTACGATTCATTGAAGGACCACATACCCAATAACATCCCAATATAATCAAAGTTGGTCGATAATTGAACAACCTCTCAAAGGCAAATTGAACATGAGTAATCGGTGGAATTCACTCATTGGACATAAACAAACCAACAACCGTCTGGAGCATTTGGAAGGAAAGAAATGACAGAATGTATCAAAGGAAGCAAGAAAAACTTAGGATACTGAATGGTTTCCTCACAGGTCTCGGTAGACTAAATGGACATCTAGGATTGGTATAACACAACGTGGCACGTGCAGATTCTGTAAAGAAGCGAATACACCGACGAACATACCATCAAACTTTGATACACCACAATTAAAACTTAGCATCCTGAATGGTTTCCTCACAGGTCTCGGTAGACTAAATGGACATCTAAGATCGATATAACCCAACACGGCACGTGCAGATTCTGTTAAGAAGGAAAGACTACACATACTACCAAACTCTGATACACAATATTTGCGCGAGGATTTATTTTGTTGAACGACTCATCACAAGCTAAAAGTCACTGCCACCAGATTATACATCCCTATCATGTACATATGTCGGGGACATTATCACTGATTGCCAATCTCGTCACAATTTCATTTTTATATGTCAAATCGGTGAAAGTAAAGATAGAAAAGTAGAAATGCAAACGAAGGCCGTTTTGTGTTTTCCTCTGTCGTTTCATTGCTGACCCAGATTGCAAAATTCCACTGGGGTTGCATTTCATGTCAATTGTTGACCTAGTACTTACGAGAGTGGAGGCGGCTGAAAATCCTACTGCTTTGGTCCATCAAATGAAATATTAGCAAAATAGGGAAATGTTTAGCCTTTAGGCGCCTTTTTTTAAGTAGATAACTTTTATCTAGCGATAAAATTATCTAAATAATATTCCAAACTTCAAAGCCTTGGGAACCTGTTTAAAATAAAATTAAAATTAGCTCATACTTTTTTTTTTCTCCAAGCATGGCCATAATTTATTATTGCCTTTTTTATTTGTATCAGTTTATATATTTACTATGAAATAATCTTTTTATCTAGAACAAACAGAAACAAGTATGGTGTATAGGGATCAATACATTTTTATTGACTTCTACAATATTACATAATAATTTAAGCTATTACCTTTACCAGCTAGGGGAGAACTGACTTAACGATTCAAAAAAGGGGGCTAGGGGCTATGATTCATACTGTTGTAGACGCACTCACTATTTTAAAGGAACATGCACAAAAGTAAATATTAATTGAGAATGTTAGCTTTTCATTTATGATATACGGGAAGTTTTAATTAGTTGCAGAAATAGAACTAATTCAACGTGGTCAACTGTTAAATGATAGTTGTATTAAATCGTATAAAGCATTGCAATTACAAACGAAAAACGAAGGAAATTAGAATTTGTTGGAAGGTAAATTGTTTCAACAATGACTTAATCGATTTGTTTTCTTGCTTTAACAAGTTAAAGGTAGCATTTTCCTCATGCTAAAGGTCTATTCACCTTTAAAAGAAATTACTCCTGTTAAATTATAGATTGTGAACAGTTAGAATGACAAATTGTTATACGTTTGAGTGGGGCTAGTGCAGTTGAAGCCCTCTCTTCCAACTGAAGTAATAGTCATGGCTAGTGTGGGGAAAGAATGCTATACAGGCCATTAACACAAATAAACTGTTAAGTAGGGGTAATGGAGCCCAATTGAACCAACAAGACGGCCTCTTTCGTAGAAACGATGATAAAGCTAGTTTGGTGGAATATCGCCCGGAGGATATAAAGTGGACCTCGCCAATCATGGGATCATTAATCATTTATCGGTTTGAACTTTATCACGTCGGTTTTTAATGCGAAGTTTAAACGAGCTGGTTTCTTAGACTCGCGATCATTACAACCTACCTTTGTTCTATTCTTTATCAATGCTGATTAATTTTTTTGGTAAGGGCTATGGAATTTGTTTTGTTGCGTGTTCGTTATCGGTACCAAGAAATTCGAGCTACAGTTTAGAAAATAATAAGGAGGATAATTCAATTTTTTCCCCATACATTCCGTCCTTTGACCATCTTTCGACGTTTGTCAATGAATTGATTTTAAGCAGTGATTGAAACAAGGGAATATATAAATCACTAAATCACACGAACCCCCCCCCCCAAAAAAAAAAAAAAAAAAAGCTGAAATCCGTCGAACGTGAGGGATAGAGTGTATTAAAGGCGTTTTGATCTCTATTTAATCAAAACAGTTGATCTTCACAATGGCGTCTTTTGAGGGGTGAAATATTTATTTCGGTATTGGAAAATGAAAATTCCTTATCAATGTTCGTTTGTCAATTACCGGATAGCGTCACTAACGTGGAATTTGACGTCGAATTGCAACGTGGCTGAATAACAATTAAGCAGACAATGCAGCCATTGTGAATAACTGACGTATCAGATATTAAAAAGAAAATAACGTCTCGACGCTAACTTAACAAGTTCGTCTAGTCGGGTTGGATTGTTGAGTATAAAAGGCCTACACCGACCATTCTATAGAAATAAAATGGCAAGTATTTAGAAAAGCCTGCACAGACAACCCAACAAAGAAAAATGCTAATTGTAAAGACCTGCGCTGACTAATCTATAGAAAAAATGCTCAGTACAAAAGGATTGTACATATTAACCCCTGGAAAGTAAATGCTAATTAATATGGAGACCAGTACAATCTAACTCCAAAAAGCGAACGCTGAGTAGAGAGATCTGCAGAGACAAATTCCAAGAGTCCTGCGTAGATTTAACCCTAGAAAGTGAACGCTGAGTATGCTATGAGTGCTAAGAGACATGCACAAAATAGACCTAAAAATGGATGCTAAGTAAAGAGGCCTGCATAGATAAACTCTAGAAAGTGAATGCATAGTGTTTACTCGAACAGACTAGACTGTAGAAAGTAAATTCTAGGTACAGAGATCTGCGTAGATAAGCCCTAGAACGTGAATGCTTAGTATAGAGACCTGTATAGATAAACCCTAGAAAGTGAATGCTAAGTATAGAGACCTGCACAAATTAGACCTAGAAAGTAAATGCTAAGTAAAGAGGTC
>CM077104.1:25226263-25236545 GCA_039619505.1 Cimex hemipterus | reverse complement strand
GACCTGCACAAATTAGACCTAGAAAGTAAATGCTAAGTAAAGAGGTCTGCATAGATAAACCCTAGAAAGTGAATGCATAGTGTTTACCCGAACAGACTAGACCATAGAAAGTAAATGCTAGGTATAGAGACCTGCGTAGATAAACCCTAGAAAGTGAATGCTAGGTGTAAAGACCTGCGCAGACTAAATCTATGAAAGTGAATTCTAGGCGTATGGGCCTGAACAGACCAAACCATAAAAAGTGAATGCTTAGTGCAGAGCCCTGCACAGATTAAAACCTAGATAGTGAATGCTAAGTACCTCCGCATACTTAATAGCGATATAGAATGCTAAAAAGTAGATAGTGACTGCTAATATATATATCTGCACAGACAAAAACCTAGAAAGTAAATGCTAAGGACTTTTTCGTGCATATTCTTGTTCCGCTTGAGGTTATTTTTCCTAAATAGCGTGAAATTGCTTATTTCAATTCTTACATGATTTTGTGACAGAGCATTGCGAAATTAGTCTGACTCACTGTTTAAAATTAAACAGATTGTTGTTGATAAATCTCATCTTCTGGGTGATTACATCAAGGAAACGAATGTAATAAATCTATTTTTTAAACATAAATTAAAAAAGAGGCAATGTTGACTATTGATTCTTCTTATTAAAACATTAACATATTTTGAATTAATTATTTAATTTTCATTGTATAACCTATTTTGATGTTATTAGAAATATATTTGTGATATTATTACTCTGTTTTTTCGATAAAAGAATTGTGATAAGTTGATTACAAATAGAAACTAGTGTAATATTTCTGTGAAATGGCCTATATTATCTTTCAGAATATTTTTTCTCTTTTTTCTCCTTCAATGATTTGTGATTAATAGAGCGCACGTTCAAAGAGTTGTTATGTCATCGGTTTTGAGTGTATATTTTAAACGATATGTCAAGCCAATATTTTCCTCGTCGCGACAAGCAAAAAGTGGGGGAGAGAAGGTTTTTTTTTATTCAGAAGCTGTAGACAATGAGACGTTGAATGTAAATTGACTTTCGGAGGACACGAAGAAGAGTGGGGCCAGATGCTACAACGGTACATTTGTGATGAGATCATTCCTTCTCTCCTCTCTCGGCCGACCCGACGCATGCTATTATGCTCGAGATCTATATCGGGGGAGAAAGTGGATACAGAAACCACTTTGACCAATCTAACACCAAAAGAAAAATTCGCACCACGGGACACTGAATATCGCACCTATTGTATTAAAGATGAATATTTAGTGTTTTTTTTTTGCTTTGTTTCTAAAAAAAGAAAACTTCATCAAAGGTGCCAGTTTTTCCATTAGCCCCTGGAGTTTTCTCTGCATCGTCAACTCTCTAAAAATAGAACAGTTTTTGTTTGACCTGTTTCCAATGGAATAGCATAAAAATGAAAATTATATAACTCCTACATTTTATTCATGAGAAACGATTGAACTTACAATTGTGTTGGGGGACTTTTTTTTTATCGTTGGTCTCTCGGTTGCCGAATTCATCTCCACTGTATGATCAAACCTGATCATTAAAAATAAAACGTTTAAATTTGTGATGAGGCAAAATTCATTCTTTACTCTATTTTTTCCAAAATTTCCCTGAATAGTCATAACACATTTTAATTTTTCTTTAAATGACAGGATTGTTTGTTTTTCAAAAATCAGTCCATAATGTTATTTTTTATTATTTATTGTTATATATTACACAAAGTACAAAATAATAGTAGTAATTCGGTTAACTAGTGGTTGTTAGTTTTAATACATTTTTTTATATACTAAAAACAGTTCAAAATAATAGTAGTAATGGAAGAGTTTTTACGCGAATGTCAAAAACGGCCAATTTCCAATCAATTATAAGGGCTTAAATCATTAGGATCATTAGCATACTCTAAAAAAATGGAACCTTTGATATGCTGCCCGGATATTTGTTAACCTCTGGTGACATCAAATGGACCATTGGAGAGTGGTATTCATCAATGGTAGATTATCAAGGTTCGGTTTCAATCGATTAAATTCCGTTCCACAAACCGTCAAGTCACTTTCTTATGCATCATAAATGATTTGATGATTGACCTTCAAGTTGTTGACCCCCTTGTCCGCAGGTCATTAGTAGTTAAAACAGTTTAATTTTGGAAAAATTACACTTTTCACTTTTCTTTCGTTTCCGATAAAAGGAATACTTAAAATAATCTACGTGTCGTTGAACTTTCGTAAGGTGTTTAAGTTTTTAATAGAAATTCTGTAAGTAGTTCTAAACGAAACTTTTGTTGTATATTATTCGCTGAAAAGTGTATGATTTTCGTCAAATCTGCGGCGGCATTGTATAGGTGTATAAAGACAGTGAAACTGAAATCTTGGTCCTTTTCTATGTATAAGTGTTTGTAGTTGGTTTCCTATGTTGAACCCTTTTTTTTCCCAATGTTTGGCCTTTGACATCACTATCGCATATAGATAGAATTGTGTGTTCCAATTCGAATTGTACATTCTTATAATATTGGTTGTCCAAAACGTACTCGATTTACGATGGTGGGGCACTTGTGTGTTACTCTTGCTTCGTAAAATCGATAGATGCCTGTTTTATCAATAAAGAGAGGGCGGCAGTTATGACTGACAATGGGTGTTTTAAACGTGACCCAACACACATTTTCCCCAGTTTTACACTTTTGTTCAATTCCATGAGGATATCCTGTGTCTAGGTTTATGAAAAAATTCGAACGCGCGCGTCTCTTCACGTCATGTGCCATTCCGTTTTAGAAAGAATAGGAAGGACGAAAAACCTTTCATCTGGCATATTCACATCAGAAAATTCATACACCCTCTATCCTCCTGGCCTCAGTTAAAATAACAAACCAGTTCTGATATCCCTTCGGGAATGCACGGCCGGTTTCGCATAGTTCACGACCCTCCGGGCTAATCTGACAGCATAAAAGCCTTGCCTTTTTTATTCAACGGCGTCCAACAAAGTAATTATTGTCTTAAAATTTTAAACGTGGGAGGAAATAAATTTGATTCTCGGACAAACGTGTTGTGAGTTGTGACTGCCGGACCGGAAACACTTCCGTCACTGTTATTCCTTCGTTTGGACGTGGACGTGGCATCATTGGCTTAATTGACACCCCTACACTATTTGCATTTTGGGTTGGAATTAATTTGGACGGAATTCGGGTGAAGTACATACCAGTATGTTACACACACAGACGCATTTTTTGAATATTGGGTATGAAAATTAATGACATTTTGTGTTATATTTTTATTACCTGTTTCATCTTAAAGAAATGTTATAGCCAATTTGGATATAATGTACCCAACACTGTGTACTGTATTCACTTTTAGATAGATTATGTCAAATTCGACTCAAATTTATATTTGTAAAAAATTTTAATCGTTAAAATCTCGTATTAAATACAATATTATATTTGTCGTAGGCTGTGTCCAACGTTCTATGTAATAGGGTCTATAAAACATAATTTTTTTTTCTCAAAAGGTATATTTATTTTTCCATTAAAAAAGTCAAAATATAGCCCGTTCTGAAGCACTGCCATTTATCACCTTTCAGCTAGTTGCTCGATCCCCAACTGGTGCCACTTCTGATGGCTGTCGAAGTACACTTACACGGCAATTTAAGTTTGCTGTTAATTTTTTGAAATGAGCTATGGATTGAAACAAGTGACCTGTAGAAGCAAGCACTGATAAAAAGTGAATGTGACAAAATTCGAACATTTACATTATTACAAGTAATTAAGGTTTTTAGTTGAGAAAAGTCAAGTGTTGAGTCCTCGATCCACTCGGACGCCAATTTCCCATTTCAACCCCCGCTCGTGCCATTGACTTTTTTTATCTCAACTAAAAACCCTAATTATTTGTAGTAAATTAATAGGTCAAGCGGACCACGAAATTAGTGAATTTACATTATTAAAATTCTGTCACGTTTACAACTATTTTTTGGTAAACTAAAACTAGTTTATTAAGCCCATGGTGAATTAAATCGCATGATTTGTTGTTATAAAAAAAACCTTTTTCCATAAAGATCCTTTCACGTTTCCTTGAAAACGCCTCATTTTTTGGGTAAAGTATAGCTAGTTCAGCTGTATTTTTGTAATTTTTCATTAGGGTTCCTTGAAAGTCATCATGTTCCAGTCCATGATATATTGCTCCTTCGTGGTTGTAAAAAACTACTTTTCATGAAGAACCTTTAACGTTTCTTTGAATACAGCTCATTTTTTGATAACCTGAAGCTATAGTTTAGCTGCATTTTTCATTACGGTTGCTTGAAAATCATCATGGACAAGCCCATGATGAATTGCATCTTCGTAATTATAAAAAAACTTCTTTTGTAGAAATGAAACAAGTTATTCCGTGGGAGGTGAGGTTTCAGAAGTCATAGTTCGTTACAATGCATAATCAGTCACCCACACACACAGTGGAAATCTCGATGCTCGGAGCTCTTTCCTGCACCCCGCAGCAAAAAAAAAAAGCGTATCCTAGGATCAAAACTACTACGATCCTTTTCGAAACGTCAATTGCTTTATTTAATTCACAATAATGTTGAAGGTTATTCCTTATTCGATATATTTTCACGAAATTATTAGTTTAGCTTCAGATTCGATCCCTCACCGTTGTTTATTCGTAGGCTTTGAAAAATTGCCGAAAGTTCACTTTCTAGAAATAGAAAACGTTTTCGTCAAAAAGGAAATGCCTATTTGTTCTTCTGGCATAGGGCGGACACCACGCCCTTTTAGCTTCGTTGGGGCTTCATTTTTCTTTCCTTATTTGCCAAGTTCCAACTTATCTTTTAAATCTCGTTGTCTTATTTCTTTTTTAATATTGCACATTACCATAATTGTAAAGATATGCTTCAAACGATTTTACTGACATTTTATAACCATAGAAAGATCATACCTTTGATTTATGGATTGATGTGGACCGTTTAGCGTTTATTGGTTTCTTTCCTCTGTTCAAAATTACCATATTGTTTTCTAATTGTTTGCTAATTAAGTTAAAATTCAACGACTATTCAATGCTTATTTTTCTTCTAAAACATTAATTATGTCGAATTTGACTTGAACTTTTAAAAATTCATTTGTAAAATTTATCGCTTCTTATTTTTAAACTGACATTTCAACGGTTAAATAATTATTATTTTCCTATAATATAAGTTACTAAAGTGTAAAAACATTTGTACGAAGAAAAACTGTAAAAATGTGAGTCAAACCAGGGTAGTAAAATAGATAAAAATGCTCTATATTAATTTATACGTAGTAAAATAATTCATGGTGAAACGTCTAGGATAATAATAACCGTGTGACGCGGTTTTATTTTTATTCCCACGACTAAACTGAACCAGAATTTTATCAATTTGATACTCGTTGAGACGTAATAACGAATGTAAAGAAATTTTAAACACAACTTCGTCGCCGTCGTCTTCGAGTCCTAGTTTTCCTTCTAACGCGAAATGGAAAGTGACACTTTGTCGGTCAAGTAGAGACCTAGTACCGTTGGAACCGCTGGGTTGTCCGGTATTACTATGCACATGTGGATCCCAAGTGTTAACTAGCCTAGTTTCGTGTTTTGTCGTAAAGTGGATTGGGTTCAATTAGGTAAGCAAATAGACGTGAGGTTTGGGTTTTATCAAACCGACCGAAAGATTCGTGCAGGAAGAAACCGTCAAAATGCGCCTCGACCACACCCAAATACATAGTTAATAGTTTCTTAAAGCTGCATCTGAATGATTTATATCTGTAGGAGGAAAAACACAACTTAAAAATGAATTTTTAACTTGTAAACATTTCTTTCCTGTAATAAATATGTATTTGATTGTTTATGTCTCAGTGCTAAATAACATATTTTCTTGCGTCCGGCTTTGACTATGTGGCACAATCATTTTTAGTCAAAATATCCCTTGAACTAGTGGTGGTTTTGTTTATTTGTATGATTTTCATTCATTTTGGCATAGACAACATGTTTTTCATTTGTGTTTAAGGAAAATAGTTCCATATTTTTTTCATGCCTGCCTGTCTATCTCTCTCTCTCCCTCCCTCTCTTTCTCTGTTCTCCCTCTCCCCCTCTCTCTCTTTCTCTGTTCTCCCTCCCTCCCTCTCCTCCTCTCTCTTTCTGTTCTCTCTCCCTCCCTCTCCTCCTCTCTCTTTCTGTTCTCTCTCCCTCCCTCTCCTCCTCTCTCTCTTTCTCTGTTCTCCCCCCATGAAAATCACATGTTTTTGCTTATTATAGATAAATATTTTATGTATTTTCAAAATACAATCTTTTTCAATTATATTTCGCCCAAATGTATGCTCACAATGCATGTTTTGTTTTTTTTTCTTCAAAACTTAGTTTTATTTGTTTAGAGACATATATTTTTTTACATTACTATTTTAAATCACGATTCTTATTATGCTTTTGTTTAGTTTCTTTCTTTTTAACAAATGTTTTTGGTCATTTTCTATAAAGAGGGTGTTTTGTTCATTTGTTTTTAGTCAAAATGTCATGTTTGTTTGTTACTAGTCCATATGTTTGCGTTTGTCTTTTAATATTATTTGTAACTAATTATCCTAAATATTTGAAAATTGTCTATTACCGTTTTACATTTGCAATTAGCCAACATCATGTTTTTATTGGCTTACACTACTCTAAATGTCATGGTTTTTATGACTTTTTGACAAAAGGTCGTGCTTTTTTTCGTTTTTATAGCGTAATAATTATGGCTTTTAATCGATCTTACCCAGTAAGTCAAGTTATTGGTGTTGTCTATACAAATTGCAAACAATTTTTCTAAATTTTTGTTTGTATCCATTTTTCTTCTCAATTGATAGTAAGAAGAGTCATAATTCCTACTACGTTGAACTCCAGCGCTTGAAATGTTTCAACATCTGTCATTGTTAACGCATTCAAGCGATAGCTCCTTTTTGGTACAACTGAAGATTTTACTTGAGGATGATCCAGAGCGTTGGAACCTCTCTGGAATTTGGAAAAGTCCTGTGAAGGATAGTCGTTGAAAGAACTCGTCCATCATCTTTCCCTCCTTATGGCCTGGTATTATCTTGCTGAATTGATTTAATTTTGTATATTTTGATATTTTCGTCACGGAATTGGTAATATTTATTGGTTTTTTACCCTTATGGTTCTAGTTCGCTTCATTCAATTTTTTTATATTTCCATGGGTCATTGGTTTAGCCTGAGAAATGGTGAGGTTGAAAAATAGAGAACCGTTTGGAAATATCAGGGGCTGAGGGGCGAACAAGAGACCGAGGGTGCACGGCCAAGGACAAGGTCCAAAATATATATGGTGTCCAAATGTTGTTGGTGATTTACCAGAAAATTTGATTCAGTCGTAAGGAAAATGTTGCTCTAGATGTTCTGCGATTAATGTGACCAGTCTAGTGCTGAGATCTATATCATTAGTTAATAATGAAGAACGGAAATCTCTCCGGCTTGGTCACGAATTGCCATTTTGTCAGATTACGTTTTTCAACATTGGGGATGTGTTTACTTTCAGACGGAAGATAATCACTCCTTTTCAGTCACGAAGTTTCCACCGTGGAAAAAAGACAAAACTTGAACTCTGTTTAAATCCCAAGGGTCTTAATTTTTTCTATCGAAGCCTTTCGTCCGTCTATTTTCCCGCCAAGTTATTTGAACAGGAAACGAAAAATGATTTGGCAAGCTTTTGTTTACCAATATTCTTGTTATTGATAGAACGAATAAACTCACCCGGCCTGTTGAATTAATTACAAATGGATTTTGTTTATAAACTCCAATCAGCTATATTTAGACTACATGGGAAGTTAATTTTATTACCGATATCAAAATCGTTGTCTATGCCTTAAACAGCTCTATCTTCTGATTAGTTCAAGACATGCGATGAAGACATGAATCACAATTTTTTGTTATTCCCCTTTTTTCAGGCCTTTGATCGTCTTCTTCCGCAACCGCCCTAAAATTGATCGATATATTGTAATAAACACTACCCAGAATTGATTAATGCAATATCAGATAGCCGTTTAAAACACTGTTTCTAACAAAAAATATGAAGAGCAAAACTCAATTCGACCTAGATTTAAAAATACGCATGGCGTAAGAGGGAACTTGAAGTCAGGAATAGAACTATGTTCGCTTCGGGGGGAAAGATTCACTTCTGAAATGAACTCTTACAAGAAAAACTTGTTTCCTGAAACTATATATTAAAACTCGTAGATTCAATTCAATCAAAAAAATTTTAATACAGCTTTAAATTTGATTGTACTTTTTGCACACATTAGTAAAAATTGCAAAACTACAAACGCATTCAGGGAGGATGTAATAAACTAAGTCGTAGGATTTGTGCGATTTTTAGAATATTTTTGAAAGAAGGGCTTAAAAAAGCATGTATGGTCGTACGTGATGTATGCCAAGTGACATGTCAGCCCGCCAAGCCACAACAACATTTAGATCAGGCCATTCACGATTTCTTGAATTTGGAGATCAGCTGCGGTTGCTGATCTTAGAGTAATGGAGTTGAATTTAGATTTCTTCATTAAAGTATCTTCCTTCCGTTAGAACAGTTCCTAAGAGCAGCGTAAGCACAGACGTGGGACGAAATCATATTTTCTGAAAAGCACCTACATTTTTGTTCAAAATTGCAAACACCAGACGACAATTGAATCCTTTCAAGTGCCTTGAGAGTGGTTGTTTCCTATCATTATGCTTTGCCTATTCACTGGTTTGGTCTGATTGACAAGTGCTTTCCCTCTCTTCTAGTGCTGGGTCTTTGTGGTACTCTACATAAAAATTATCGATGGATTTAAATATTTTGGTTAAATTACTAAAAACAGATGGGTTACTCTAAAGTTTAACTTCGTCTTGGGCCTAGCTAGATCATCCTGTGCCAAAGAACGTTTTGCCAATAAGGTCATGTGTGTTTGGTGCAAATTTTTCAGAGGTGATTCACTTTCAGTTTGTTCCTGACCGTGAGACGATAAATTATAACTTACATTCAGCCCGTATCGACGTTGAAATGTTATGAAAAGTATTATGCATGTGTCAACGCAAGCCCTCACATTAAATATCGAACCCCCCCCCCCCCCAAATGACTAGAATTACAACTTGTCGATGGTTCGTTACACAGCTCTGACCTCCCTTCTTCAGATTGCCCGTTATTCAAGACAGGAGAGTAGCATCATGAACTGTTACTATTGGGGTTTTTTAACCTTTAAACACCACTCCTGGTAAAGTTGATTGCAAATAACGACATACGTGAAAACCTTAAATTTAAGGTCTTAATAGTTACAGGCCTTTTCTTTCTCTCTCTCTCTCTCTCTTTCTCTTTCACCTTACTTCTTTTCACCCTGTCAGACCATTTTCCCATTATTTCTAATTCATATCATCTTTTCCCTTGGTTAGTATATATATATACCGCCGAAACGAGTACAGACGAATCCCCGTTCTCGCAAATATAATATAAATAGTTAACAGGAGAAAGTTGATTACTGCATTTGCTGCTGATGTCTAAAAGTGGGTCAACATCTAGGATAGTTGGATCTGATAAGTCGATTAAACTGCTGTCAGTTGATCTGCTCGCAGGCTACACAATACAACTTCCCAATTTGCCTTTGTTGGTAAAATACCGGACACGCTAATGGTGTCTAACGTTACACTTCTCGTTGAAACTTGAGCGTTTTTCTCCAGTTCGCCCATTTTCCGAGGAACCGGTAATTGAGGGTAAACGTCTTCCTTGAGAGTTTCACACGCATTTTCCTACTCGACGTCTTTTGTTTTGTTCCCATGGTTTGAGACCTAGATTTTTTCCTTCCGGATTTTTATCAGACGTTTCCCTGTGTATCCAGACGCCCACGGACTCGCTAAATAACAAGCGACCTAATCAAGGCAGGTTGTGGCAGGCCGACACCACATTAATTGTAATGGGAGGAAATCATTCTAAGGCCGTGACACACTTTTTTACTTTGCGGAGTGCAATCGCTTCAACTCACCACAGCCTCTATCATTATTGGTATTTCACCATTTGGCCTCCGGCGAAACTCCAAAATGTTGTAAAAAAATATTTTCCTCCAAAACAATTTAACAGTTTAATGTTTTTTCTTTCAATTTTTAGGCTTAATGGTTTAAAATTGTTAAATCAAAACATTAATCATGAACCATATCAGAGCACTATAAACAATAGAAACTACTTGAATGGATTATAATTCATACGTTCTTCCTTTTCACTCTCTCTTTTCCGTCTCTCCTCTCTCTCTCTCTCTCTCTCTCTCTCTCTCTCACTCTCTCTCTCTCTC
>CM077104.1:25106616-25224866 GCA_039619505.1 Cimex hemipterus | reverse complement strand
TCCCTCTCTCCCTCCCTCCCTCTCTCTCCTTTTCTTTTATTATACAGTTTATTAGAATTTTAAAAAATCCATCCAAGTGGTAAATACATATTTAAAATGCGGCGAATTTTCTATTTTGCCCTTGACGGTTAATTTCTTTTGGTGACAGGACAACGTTCATATTCAGCCTTCATGGATAAATGGCTAGGCAAATATAATGAACGTGGTTTTCTTGATTTGAAAGTAGTTAAAGGTCAGCCGCATCGAAACTGTCCGACGATGAACCAAGATGGCAAAGAATGTCATCGTACTTGGTGACTAATTGAGGTCGAACATTCAGCCGGGACAAGTAGTCGTTTAATGTACTAAATTTAAAATTCTTGAAGTTACGATATTTCCTTTTATAAAATAAGATGGTAATACAGTTAAATCCCGAAATGGCGAATATTCAAGGGAAGAAGGATAAAGGTCATTTATCGACCTGTTCACTATATAGAGATTATGGTACATCGAAGGCAAAAAAATAGAAATACGTTATACCGAAAGTGTTAATTCTGTACATACGTATGTATATATGTAAATACCTTTTTTGTATGTATGTACGTTATTTTTATAAAAATGTATTTTTGAAAATATTGATCAATTGTTGATAACAACAAAGAAATTTATTTAACCGTGTGCTATCTATTGCTATTCAGAAGTGTGAATTGCCCAGAACATATTTTCAACCGCTATTCTATTCCTGAAAAAAATGTACGCGATTTTATCAATTTCATGGCCTCTTTGGGACTGATACTCGGAATTTCTTCTTCTGGTCCTAAGGCTTCTTCAGCATCCCCGACGTCTCTTTCAGTTAAAAGTGCATTCAACTGCATCCTCACCGTTACAATTAAAGAAGTCCTGATATGAGGCGGGAATTTCTTCATTTTGTGATAGGCGATACCATCCGACGATTTTCCGTTTCCGTGCGTTATTTGGTCGGCAATATTTATTGCAGTAAGCAATGTGGTTTATGTTGAGTTAGTGGCAGCGAGTGCATCCTGGAAACACCCACCACTAGACACATAATAGGGGTCACAATAGGCCCTTTTCATCTATTTGACATGAACCTCGGCCCATGCTTATAAGGAAACGCTTACCACTCTAGTCATTCGTTTAATCTGGATTTCAGACGTTCGTCGACCAAAGGAGGAAAAACTACGTTACACCGAGGAACTGAAATGCATTGATTTTGTACAATTTGTCCAGTTTTTTTTTTTTTTTTTTTTTTTTTTTTTTTTTTTCAATGGAGCACTTTCTTACGATATATCGGGATTTAACTGTTTGAAAAATTCGTGACCTATCCTATGCACCAAAAAGTCCTGAGCCATTCACGCTTAAAAATTTATAGCTAATCTTTTACTACACGTGTGTTATTTTTATTAAATTTATATTGTAAGAATGAGCATCAGCAGAAATGCAATTAAAAAATTCAACTTAGTATAATTAAAAATCGCTGAACCGCACCAAACTCATTAACATTACCAAATAAGCTCATTCTCGCGTATAACTTTCACCTCGTTGAGATCTTCACAAAAGCGTTAACGACTTTAATACCGAAAGCAACAAAAAAAAAAGCACCGGTCGACCCGGTCGTAGTATAAAAGGACAAAAGGACGGTATCGACAAAGATACCGACGATGACGTGCATTAAAGAAAAGCACTTTAAAAGGATCACCAGGGCGTTATATATATGGGGGGGGGGTTATAAATAAGCGTCAAAAATGCTGTGATGGTAAATCAGCGAGGACCAGCAGGCCCTTGGACGTTGCTTACTGTGCACAGTTCTCCAGACCCCCTTCCCTCACGAAAACAGAAACTACAGTCATTATTGCATTAATTAAAGTGCTAGCCTAAATTTAAAAAATAATTAACCATTACGGTCTACAATCGTTCCCATATATATAAAAAAGGAAAAAATCTACTCAAGCCGAAACAAGCCTGATGATCAATATTGACCACGACTTAGCTATTCACCTTATATACACTTAGCCATAGGACAGCGACAATACGGAAGAAAAAATTCAAAAACAAAAGGTGGTTAATACTGTGTAGATATCGTCGGCCTAGTTTGTCTCCAAAAAAGGAAAAAAAAAGATAAACGGATACGCAGCTACCCAATTAAAGAAAGCATTAAGCCGAAACGGAATAAACAATAGACACAACAGATAATCTATATTACATATAATTCAATAGAAAATAATTAAATTCAACTAAACCATCTATTTTAATTAGGTGAAATTTTTTAATTAATTGTGATCGATTAATTTCGACAAGATGTGATTTTATTTCGGCTTGGAAGGACTAACTCCACCGGCACTCAGGAAACTAGGCTAGGAGAATCAACTGGAATAACCTCAATTGACATTCACGCCGAGTCCTCTGCAGTAACTTAAAATTGAGCCTCTGATGTCACCAATTCACAAACGGAGTGCTACTACTGGCTGAATTGCAGCCTAACCGGGCACTTTAGAAAAATTACTTTAGAAATATTTACGATTGGGTACAGGGTTGTGCTTTACTCCCCGTCAACCCCCAAAGGCAATCATTTACTTCCGCCATTCGCTTCACCTATCACAGGGTTCCCGTTTGCCCTCGTTCCTTAAAAGTTACACCGCGAAACCTCAGATGAGGATGAAAAACTATTATAATTACCTCTAATAATCTTGGTAAATAATTATTGTTTGAAGCGTTAGACCGAGAGTATTGTTACTTTTTGTAAATATTTTACAGCCGTAATGACAATCATGTCCCAATAATTATTGAGGCCTCCTATTGCATACAATACATACATAATCAAACGGTTTCATAAAAAATGAAACTCATCACTTAATTCTTTTTAGTATTTTCCTTGTTTGAAAGCGAAATATTTTCAAACCGTTAGTCTATTCTGTATTTTTTTGTATGGTCTTACTATGTATAACCGTTTCCTACGTGCGAATAGTGTTGTAAGCATCGGACGTGATATGCCGGGCGGTTCAAACAATTTAAGCCCTGCCTTCAGGGTAGATATATCCTTGAAAAAATAAGTCTTTGGAGACAATAGTTTTAGTCGAAATTTCTACATTAAATAATTCACTTTTGAATTTCATGATTCTATATTATTCGCTATTTAAAAAATAATAATTAGTCCATTTTTCTTCGTTTCAGGTCCCACCGCAGGCACGGTAACCGCAAGGACAGTGTAGTTTTTAAAAGTGAGTACTGATTCTTCATTTTAAAAGTATACTATAACATGACACGAAATTGTATCATTTTTTTCTGACGTTAATTTTTCACCTTCTCTACTAAAGATATTTCTGAAAAGAAGGTACTATGTCATATTGTCGCATTTTGTCCTAAAATTCAAATTATGTCTAATCTTGCCGCAAACGGCTCCTCAGTGTTGAAATAATAATTGTTTGGCTGGTATTATTAAGGCTAAGTATGTATGAAGGCGGACATCCTGCATTCTGTCTCTATTAATCTTTATTGGTTTTCAAGGCGATTCATATGCAATTTCAATATAACCTTTTTATGGTCAAAGAAAGAATATAAATGTTTATGAAAATCATGACTATTTTAATAATAATAATTTAGGAATTAGTATGTCGTCGCCGGCCATCTGCGTGTTTTTACTTATTTAACCTGCAACCAATTTGAATCTGCAATTTGAGTGTCTCGATCTGTTCTGACCCACTGCTTTTGTATGAAAACTACATCAATATCCTAAAATGCTAACCTCTTGTTATTAACTTAGGTAATCAACTACAGAATAGATATAAAACATAAATCATACAAAATACAACTCTGGCCATATTCACTCCTCCAAAGTACTCGATATTACTCGGGGCGAGGCCAGCCCGCTATATTCTCGCTAATAACTTCCTTTACTGTCCAGACGTCACACACTCACCTCATTTTCCCGGTATTCCTTAAACCGGATTAAACCAACCCCTTCATTTCGCATTAAAAAAAAATATATTCATTCTAGTACGTTGAATTGAAGTTATAAAAATCCTCAAAGTCATGAATTTTATTCCTCATAGATCATTTATGCCCACTTTGAAGCTGTCATAAAACCCTTTACCATTAAGAGTCGGTACTATTCATTTGGTATATTTGAAAGTAGATAATTTTCTAAGTGTTGTTTCGTAACTCTGCCTACACAAATCCATCTTTTCACAAGTTTCTGCTAATAGACAATCTAGAGTATTTCCTGTAATAATATTCTTGTCGATATAGTGTTTTCTCCTCTTTTCTAGCTACCATAGCCCATGAAGATAAAATTTCCTGATCCTTTGGAATTTCCATCCTATCTTTTGGATTAATTGATGAGATATAGGTTCTATCAGTCACTTTGTCCATGTTCATTATTGAGGACTATAATTTTTTTTCTAAGTTATTATCATCAGGACCAATTGGTACCACAGTTTTCATAAATAAATAAATAATAAATTTAAACTGCTTCAGTTTAATTTAATTTCAGTATAATTTAAGACAAAAGTTATAAAAATTATTATAATGAAATGTAGGATAACCCCAGAAGAAATAAAAACGATTATACTATTATGTGCCTAAAATAACTGTAATATGGCAATAAAAAAAGAAGGACAAGGAAGATAAACCTTATACGAAGTCAGACTTCCAGATGCATGAGATTTTCTTTGAAACCTGTTCAAAAATTGATAACTGAATTTCTCTTCATTTATTATTTAAAATCTAAAGATAATTCTTAAAACCCTCTTATTATTGAAGAATTAAACTTTCTTAAACTTTCAAATCGTAAACCTTTTATGGTTTAATATATAGAAAGGTAAGCAAACAAGTAATACGTACAAAGTTACTTTATTTGCAAAACAGGTGAAACTATAGCTACGCTAATAATATGTTAATTAATAGAAAAGGAGAAACAAGAATAGTTTGTCAATTATGTAAAGTGTATGTTTAATCAAAATTGTATCCAGTAATATGAATATAAAATTGGAAGAAAAAAAAGCAATGTGTTCCTTGGCAAATAGGGCATAACCTAATTAATAATTATATGGTGTTTCATTTATTTCCATGATGTTGATTCAAAAATGACATTTTTATTAGTGATTTGAAGGGCTATCATTTTAAAACTTTTATTGCTTTGATGTTGGATGTTTCAATATGTTTAGACAATACTCTATGAACAAAAATACAAAAAAAACGTTTTTTTTTACTTCGAATTCTTTTGTAGATACATACTATCACGAAATAAAATTTAGTTAATCAAATCTGTAGGTCCTAATTATCAATTAAATGTCTTTGAAAAATTACTAAGGACATGTCCTATCCTGCAGTATAATTGTTATCTAATTTGGGCAAAAACCCAATATTAAATCATGTAATTATCAGAATAATTTTGTATTTTACTAAAAGTCTTTCCATATCGATCACCAAATGAAAAGTAATACGTTCAAATAAATTTCAAAATAATTCGGTTTTTACTTAATATTAAAACCTTTTACAGTAAAATCCTACTTGACATTTTATTGACATATCATCCTATCTGTATTTTTATTTATTTATTTTTTTATATAGAAAAGATAACGAAAGGATGACGCCTGTCAGTTGTTACCGATCTTCAAGAATAAACCCGTATCTCTCAGACAGTTGCATTTTATAAGATATCAATTTTCTTTTGGCCTTTGTCAAGAGGGAATGAGATCCGACTCAAACCTGATTTTCTGTTCAGTTATTTAAATTTAAACTTTATTTTTCTATCGACGGTTGCTTCGTAAAAACAGTGATAACTTTCTTCCAGCTTATTGTTTGAACATGTATACAAATCAGGATTTAACAGTATATATAAAAGTTGGTTTAAATTCTATAGTGTATTTATTCTTTGCGTTCTCCGCTTCCGTGAGAACTCGAGCACCTGTTTCGCCGTAATACAGTTCTAAAAGGGAAGAATAAACGGTGTCGACGTTGAGCAAACAATGCAAGGAAGTACAAAAAAAAGATTCTTTCTGCACATTTAAAAGGATTCTTGGACAATTCTTGGAATTAGTAGGAGTGATAGAAATCCCGGCGCGAGATATGATAGAACCTTTTCTGGACCGCATCAGTCTTTACGAGTAAGAGACGTACAGAAAGAAGGTTGGATTTGTCGTCTTTCTCGTTTATATAAATCAAGAATAATATCCGAGGCCGGGGGAAAAGTAATATGACTGGAGATATCAGATTAGATCCTTTTTGGAGATTGGGTGCCCGTTTTTGATCAGTAGATATCTGTTTGCATGTTACAGAAAAATCCTGCTGAATCTGATTTTATAAAAAGTTAGAATTACATTTAAATACTTGTTGATTCTTGCGATATTTATTCATTTCCCTTTCTGTTTTTGTTGTGTTGTAAATTATTGAATGACTTTCTTGCTTCTTTAAATTGTACTATTTAAGTTTGCTAAGGGTATGCCTGTGCCGGACCAACGTCTCATTCTGGTGGGTCATGTCTTATTAATGTATTGTCATTTGATACTCGCCATCGATGGTGCCCTGTGTGACATCGCCTACATGGCGTCTCCGCCCCAAAGCCGGTTTCTTTTCCATGGGTAATATCTTTGATTGGGGTTTAGTTGTATAAAAACGAGAACAGAAAGCTCATGTTTATTGCCCGGGACTTCGTGGCGCCCAAGCCCTCGTATATCGAACAGCTGGTTTCCATGGAGATCCCACCCCCCTATGTAATTGCAATCGATTCGCTAACCGGGTCAACAAAGCAGCCTTGTTGCTTCGAGTCGAGGATACCTGCCATCGATTTTAACCATCGAAAACTGTCAAGGTGTATCTTTTCCCCAGAAGGTATAAATAGGTCAAGTGTAGCCCTTTCCTGGGGTTACCTGTAAGTGACAGAGGTATGTAGCTTAAACTGACATGCTACAGTCTTTTTTGTCAGATATTTCTCGCCGGTCAGGAGTTGTTATATCTCGCACCCTTGTATAAAATTATAACCTGGTTATATTCATACCAGTAACTGCCGGTGGCTTGGTGTCAGACCTGTGGTAGAGCCTGTACGTGACCACTTGCGACCGTTCTCTTAGAGGCTTTAGGTAAGAGAGGTCTTCTCAGGATTTTTTCTAATAATGCCATCTGACTTCATCATCAGTGGTTTCATCTATGCGTTATCTCCTATTTCGTCCTCTTGAAAGCCCTGAGTAAATTAGATGTTCTGTGGTGTCTAAGTGTTTAGTGTTATGAAGTTTGAAATGAAGTAAATTTCCCACCTATTGTTCTCTTGGCGTAACAATTTACACGCTATCTTGAACAGTTGAGCCTATGTGTCCTATCTTGAATTCATCCATTTCAAGGTTGTCAGATAGTCTATTCTCGGCGGTGACTTTGGGTGATAAATTTAATTTGTCGTTATGTTCTTTATTTTTCGTGGTCCGCTTGACCAGTTAATATCATACAATTAATTAAGGTTTTAAGTTGAGATAAAAAAATCAGTGACACGAGCGGAATTCGAACCCACGACCTTCGGCTTTGTCGTTATGCTTATATTTTCTGATCTTTCGGTGGTTAAGTCGCGTTTTGTACGTCATGTAACAATTTTTAAAACTTGCCGTTAAGCTTGATCGACTTGGATCTTGCAAGTCCCCATTCTCGCGTATTTGTCGGCCCGTTGCAATTCGACGTTTCACCTTTCTCGGTGGTTAATTTTACCGCGTGCGGTTGTACGTGTTTGCCCTTTCTATAGATTATATTTTGGTAAAATGGAGTCGTAAGTAAGTTCCTGTTAATCTATATTTTGTTTAAATTATAAACCTCAGGTATTCGTTAACTTCGAGTTGACAATTTAAACCATATTTAAAAGACATCGTATTGCCATTTTGACCCATTCGTACTGGTCTTTATTGCATCCAGTTGGTACAATCTATAAATTCAGAAATGGAAACGAAGAAAAGAAACCGAAAAGATTATACATTTGAGCGGTATCGGGTCACAACGATCTCTTTCCAAAAATGTTACCATAGGTCTTCATTTTCAGCTCCGGCGTATTCAATTGACCTTCCTCCATCCCCCTATTATCTGTTTCTCCATCGTGTCCTGACCGTGACGTTTCATCTTTCATCATACCAGATTCAAGATCAGAACATTTTCTTAGCCTCCGCAACCCAGTCACAAACTTCATTTTTTTTTTCACTTTTTGTTTTTGACCAAAGGTCACAATTAGTGCAAAAAAGGAGAGAATTTGTCATTTAGTCAATGAATTCATCGGATAGTTTATCCTTTTAGACTAGTAAAAATCAAAACCGGAAATGGCCAGGATCTCACTTATCAGGACAAGGCGGTCTAACCAAAATATAGAAGTGCACAATAGACCCAGGAAGGTCATAGTGTATAAAGGTGTGGTGGATGACCTCTACCTACGCTTTTCCTTTTTTTTCGTCGGTTAAATACGATTTCCTATTGACAGCGTTCCTCAACGCATCAGATTTACCTGATAAAGCGAACAACAATATTTTATAATTTTGTGAATGAAATTAAATTCAAACAGGTCCAGCCCGGATATACTATTGTGAAAAGCGATTTTCACACATTTAGATTCCTCGGGCATTTTTCGCAACATTCATCATGGCGGGTTTTTTCCCTTTAGAACTTGTGGGCATTAAATTTGCGAGGCTTTAAAAATCAATTCCAGGGGATGAGTGCTTACCATGCTATGCGCCTTTGTCCAATCACCCTACCAAATAACATTTTGTCATAAATCGTCTTTTGACAGGAAAAGTAAATGTTAATTTCGTTTCGCTATGTCTTGATGTATTTCTTATAATCGACTTCAAACATCTTGAGTGCAAGTGTCAGAAAAAGATAAAAGATAATCAATTGAATAAATAATAATTGCGACGAAATGAACAGTTTTTAATATGCACTGCTGAATTATTTTAAACATTTTTCCAAAGATATTTTTGTAGTTGGCTTTTGTTGATCATCATGTTGATGTTGTCCGTCTATCCTCGCTGTTTTGATCTTTCAGTTGAGTTTCGGCATTCCGTTAGCTTAAGTGTAGTGGGTTTTTGTGATTTCGATTTGGTCCAGTCTCTTTTGTATAAGCTAGTGGAAAATCAAAGGAGTGCTATATTTGTCGTATATTCACTGTGTGTTTTTGTGTATGTCCTTTGTTCATTATGTTGCTAATTTGGCCTATATTGCATCGGTCGTTGTGTATTGTTAGTTTATTGTTACTATTTTATTTATTTTTTACATTATTTTGTGATATTGCATAAATCTGTCTAACATGTATTTGAATTTGTCAGACTTCAAGAGTGAAGTTTATACTAACGCCCCGTTCAGTTGATTCTGTATATGATCAAAAACAGGTCTGACTCTCAGGTTTTGACCCCTTCCGTTAGGAATAGAGACAATCAAGCACAAATCTATTGAACTAAACGTGACATTAAATCTAGCATAATCCGATAATTTCTGACATAAAACAAGACTTACCCAGGGGAAAAATTAAGTTGCCGGAAATGCATGCAAATAGAAGACAGGTAGAAATATTTTTCTTCAAATTTTGTCTGAACCTGAGGCTATGGCACTTTTCTGGTTACTCTACAATCTACAGTACATCAGTTGATGTTAAATTGTTGACTATTGGCTACGAAGTTTTTGTTTTTAGAGGGAGATTTTTTTAAATAAACGCGATCCCAGACAGTTCAGTTTGACCTCTACATCACAGACTAAAACCTATTTTTGTAACGTGCCGTCAATTGGACGCGTTTCGGTTTCAAGCCAATTTTCAATTGAAGTTCACAAAAAAGTACATTTCCCTTTACTTGTTATATATTAAAACACAATCTATTGGCCACAAATTGTAGTGGAGGGAAACGCCGGGAAATTTAATAAAGAAAGTTAATAGGGAGAAATAGGAAAAGCTGGCGTAGGGTGGTGGCCTTGTGTTATGGTGTTGGTCACTGTGGGTATTGCTTGTTGCTAGCAAACGAATGAATTAACTCGACGTTGTGGAGGCTACGGTTAACCAAGCGTTAAGCCGAATGCAGCCAGATCCAGGTGTCGGTTACTATTGTTCTTTGCGATATACACACGGGTGTAAATTTCAAAATAAAATGTTCACTTTTTTAAAACAAAAATATAAACGCTTGTCATCGTGTTGATCTTGACCGAGTGGCTGGCTTATTTGCGGTAGTCAACGGATGGACGAGAAAATTGGGATGAACTGGACATCGTTTTTTATCCAAGGGCCACAACACTTCATTCCTTTTTTATACCCTGGTGGTACTTTTGTAATAAACTTAATTCACTTAGTCTACTAGTTTTAATCGAGTTAATTGTATTAGGTAGCCATTTTTTATAGTCTAGACAGGGTCGCGGAGTATTTGGTATATGGAGAACAAGTTGGCCTTCCCTTTAATAATCAGATATTATCCAATAAACTTTGAATTTTTTTTGTTATTAACTAATATAACCGTAAAAACAATGTTAAACCTACTGGATGTTTCATGTTGAGGCCTGAACTTACAGATGGGGATGGTTTTGCAAGTTTTGCAGTTAGGTAATTTCCGGTCATCGAGGTCCGCCTATTCTCGCTTGCTTTCTCTATTTTACGAACTTACAAAATGTACAAGACTGACAGAATAGCACACAAACCAAATTCTGTTAGACCTAAACAGGGACAATAATCAGGCCGGTATAATAAGAAATTATCACATTACAATATTTCCGATATTTCTTATCAATACTGCCATTGGCTTTTTTCCTCGTAGAAAAGAAAAGTGGGGAAAATTCTTGATCCATTGAATTACAGGGATTACAGAAAAAAAAACATATTAGCTCACTGGTGTACGCGCGCGGGTTTGGTGTAAAATTTTGAATAATAAAAAAATCTAGGTACTACACTTATTACGTAAAAACTAAATTGACGAATAATTGAGTTTTTCCATAAACTGCTCTTGCCTAACCCAATCAATTCCCAAAAATGTAACAAACTACAGAAGTTTTCTAACGTTAAGGTTAACCAAATTTATTCTTCACGCTGTCCATTATGAGAAAAGAAGAATATTTAAAATGATTAATAGTAGACAAATATTTCCTAGGGTGCAAAGAATAAGGTGCATGCATAATTTACAAGCAAATGTGCTATTTTCATTGTTAACATCCAACCATTTGGCCTAATTTAGTTAGAAAAAGTCAAGAGAATAAGGCAAAATGGTTTGAAATTATATAAATCCATCTTAATAAATCTATCGATAAATATATCGATTCTATAAAATTCAAGCGTTTATATTTGGAAAGATAATTAGACATTAATCTTACACTGAATATCTAAGAAGGAAATGTGTAGAATATAATTATTTAGGTTGAATATATAAATTATAAACAAAGATACATTTTTCTACTTAATACAACGTATTAAATATAAATTATTTCCGAATAAATAAATTAACTCTTGTAAGAAAAATAACACCCACCACATTGATGTCGACAGACCGAAACGTATCTGAGGCCTGACAAAAAAAAAAAAAAAAAAAAAAAAAAAAAAAAAAAAAAAAAAAAAAAACAGGGAGGCTTGCCTAGATTAGATTGTTTGTAACTAAGAACTGCAAGTTGATCTGACCACAGAGCCGGAGAAGATATCAAACAATTTAAAATTCTTCGGTTAACTAGGAAAGTGCTTATATAAACGCTTACATTTCCACCGTAATATCTAGGCAATTCATTATTTTTAAAAAGATATTAAAGCCTTAAATTTTTGTTTATTGGTAAATTATTGAGTTTTCTCTGTAATATGTGTCACTCAATGCAATGTAAGTCACCATTTCGTCCAATTTCAACAAATCCACGCGGTCCATTGTGCTTTAGAATTTTAGCTGTAGAAGGCAAGAGTGGGGTGGAGTTTGAAATTATTAATTCTTAAAAGCAGACCTTTCTCTGTATTACTTAAATATAATAAATAAAGTGAAATTGATTTAACAATTTGTTTCAATATTCAGGTCTAGTAAAAATAAAAATTTTACCCTTTGCATTTCACTTTCTAAGAAAAACGTGAGGAAGATGGTTTGATAAGATATAACGATTAAGTTAAGTAATGCTTAGTATTAAATGCAACGTACGATATCAGTGCACTACTCCAGTGTTAAATATGGATATTTGATTAGTTATATAGTTCAGTTCAAACTTCGCACAGTCTGGAAAATATACATAAGTAGTTAAAAATAATTATGTATATAATAGTATGTTGTCGAAAAACGTCAAAAAGAAGAGAAAATTCGAAAGGTAAGTGGAAACGGGAAGTTGGTGACCGAGTAGATCGAAGTCGCTAAAGCTAAAGTGGTTGAACACCGGCGTATTTCAGGCCGTGGGTTCGAATCCCGCTCGTGACACTGGTTTTTTTCATTTCACCCAATACATTACATAAACATTAATTAGTCAATCGGACCAAGAAAAAGAATGGATTCAGATTAGTATTGTTATCGTTTAAACCTAAGCAATAAATCGAAAATAAGACAAATGTCCCAAAGGTCATCAACTTCGGATAATATATGAAGGAGAAGATTCATTGAGAAAAGATAGCTAAGAATATTGTTTGATAATACATGCTAATAAACAAAGGTTAAATTTTCTATATAATACTTAAGTTAACAACACAATGGAAGACGTCAATTTTTCATTGAATTAATGTAATTTACTAGGGGAGAAACAAAATTTTGTATGTTTGTCGGCTTCCTTGAGAAGATGTGGTTGAAAATTTAAATTACTAAATGCTAGATTCCAATAAATTCTTGTGATTTCTTTGACCCAGAATAATAAAAGGCAATCTTTACACCGACGCCTTTTCAAAAGGAAATTACAAATGCTATTTCACGGTATGAATTACAAAAAGTATTACCCCTGGGGTACAAAGGAAAAGGGTACTAGGAAGCGGGGTTTGTATTCCCCAGGCACTGCAGCCTTCTGGCTTATTGTACCATCCTATTTCCTTAGTAGACTAAATCCTTCTTCTTAGAGAAGTATCAGGTAAGTGACTGCTGTTGCTGCAATTTGATTCCCTAAGTTCTTTTTTGTGCGTTAGGTTAAACCTCCATTGAGCTGTTGCTTCGCATTCGAAGATGATACGAGTGGTTGTTTCCTCCTCCTCATTACATAATCTGCAAATGAGATCATCGCTGTATATACCCATGTTTTGTAGATGTTTTCTCAGATACCAGTGTCCGGTTAGTAATCCTACCACTCCTCTGAGTTTGGCCCTCTCCAATTGCAGCAGTGTTTCTGCCTATCTTGGTGAGGGTTGTTTCATCATAAGTTCACTATGTGTAGCACTGCTGGACTTTATCTACTTCTCCTTTTTTGTTTTGCTTGGATCCATTCTGCGATGGAGGATGCTATATTTATTTTTGCTATCCCAAGCATAGATTCGGGGCTTATGTAAGGTCTTGCCAGATTCTCCTCCGGCCAGTCTGTCTGCCTTATCGTACCCAAACTTCCCCTGTGCTCTGGCACCCAAGAATCATCAAGTTTGCTGTGTTTCCACAGGTTCTGGAAATTTTGAATGCATTCACTGACAAATTTTGATGTGATTCTTTTACATGCTAATGTTTTAATGACTGCTTGGCTATCGATCTTGAGGATAGTTTTTATCATTGTAACCTCTTGTAAGATTTTCCAGGGCACAAGCATTGATGGCATGTATTTCCGCTTGAAAGACCAAAGTGAACTTCCCTAATGAGTTTGATTGGAGTTAGCTTGTACAGAAAATGGTTCATTCGTTTGTTTTGGAATCATCTGTGGTTTTATAAGTATTGAGGGATTGAAATAAGAAGGTATCGGCGAAACGTCGAAATGTAGTGGACGGCCGAGGGAGCAAGTCGATGTAAGGCTCCTTCATCACCGTGGTAGAGCCATCTGTTTACCATATAATTGTATATGATGCTCTCCTTTGTAGTCTGTTGAGACTTTATAGGAAGTTTTGAAGATTGTTTCCGGGATCACCTCTGTGTAAGACGTACGCTGTATTTTACACGAACAGATTCGCATCTGGCAATTAACATGAAAACAAGAGTAGCATATAATAGAATTCAGGCCCCACACCGACTCCGCAATGCGATGAGAATAAAACAAATGGTCCGTAAGGAAAAGTAAACAGAAATTAAATTAACCTCTTTTGTAATTTGTTAGAACGAGTGAATTCAGACCTACGCTGACGTTGATTAATAACTTCTATCCATTTCGATCCATTTGGGAGGAAGTGAAAATATGTTACCCAGGGCAAATTTGCCGGTTTGTGTTTTACATTTAAAAAAAAAAAAAAACTTGTAAACCTCCATGCCGTGAATAAACGTATACACGTGGAAATTAATTATGCAGATTGAAACGGAGATCGTCAAAAATGACACCTATAATCTTGAGTTTATTCAACTTTCAGTATGTATCCGAACTTTCCTCATTGGTATGAAGTCTTCTGATCGCTTTGTTTATGGAGACTACATATAATGCAGTTGATAGGTCGGTGACATTTTTTTTTAATTTCTGAATTTCTGTTTTTTACTTGAATAAAGGAAAGTTAATTCTAAAATGTTTTCCACTTTCGTCAAGTACCTTATTGTTTAACTTTTAGTGTTTTTAGTTTTTTTTTTAATTTAAACAATCGTTTGATCTTTGCTCTTCTGTGTCCTAGACGGTGCAAAACCTTGGACTGTATCGCGTGAGTGAACGACCTGCAAGCTTATAATTTTGTAACAGAATCGTTATTGACGTTTCCCCTTCTTTCTTGCTATTTAGTTTTTGTTAGCTATAGACGAATTGTATATTTTTAACTCTTAACGCCTCTGGCTTTATAAATGGTTATAAAAATTGAAGTATTGGTTTATTTGAAAATCATGATATTGAAATCGTTCTAAGCAAAAAAAAAAAAAAAAAAAAAACAGTGGAAGGTGGATCCAACACAAATAATTTTTTTCAACTTTGCCCTGATGCTGTGATTGTGAATGAGAATTTACCAAGAAAAAATCTTGTAAATAATAATGTTTATTGTTGAAATGTATAGGATAAAAAAATCCGTAAGGGGAATGACCGTTGGATCCTTATCGATTTCCCCATTCCCCGCACCTCTGCTGCGTCTGTCGTTAGTAATTTCGCGAGAAAAAAATTCTTCTAGATATGCAGTAACATTTTTTTGACATCAAACTGTTGTATTATATAGCCGATTTTTACGGCCCTGTAACGTTTCCAAGTCAGAAGAGGGTATCTTTTGTATAATTTATTTCTCGTTATCTTCGACGGATATATTATCTCGACGTTTTTCTTCTTTATTAAGGTTTTTTTTTTAAATATAAATCAGTCTTTCAGAAGGGCCGGTTTCCGTTGTTCAACAAAGGAAGTGGTTTGATTTAGTCTCGAGCTGGTTAACGATGCCAGAGCTGGAATCCCTTCTATCTATAGATGGGGGTCTTTAAATGTTTGGAATGTCTCTAAAGAGGCCAGAAATTTCATGTCTCAGGAGTGTAGTTGAGAGATTTAAAAGTTAAATTCATAAGTTAATTGATTTTATTATTTACACAATCTCTCAATTATCTTATCAATGTAAAGATTGATCGAATTAATATTGACATTATATCATACATTGCCTCTTGAGAAATGTCTTTTTTTCTTTTTTTTTTTTAACTTACTTCGGGTTTAAGTTTAGACATATTGAATACGGCGGTTACCAGAGGAATGAAAGTTGCCGGCCGGAGGATGAAATGAACGTCCAAAACTGGTTTTGGATGAGTCACCACCGTCGCTTGCGGTTAGAAATTTCCTCCATTTTACACATGCACACTGTCTTTACTTTTAATAAACTATATTTACCTCCTGAAAATTGTTAACAGTCGTGATTCCAGTGACGGTTATGTAAATTAATAGGATTTACGGGTATGGAATGCAGTGCGATAAGAATAGTTGATTACAATCAAGACGAGCGGTCTGGTTTAACCTTTTAATTATTTTCTAACAATTTTCTTTAAAAATATTTAAAAGAAAAACACGTATTTGTTTTCTTTTCCTTTTTTTCTTTTTAATTCTCTTGCCAATATAAAATGAAAACCAAATAATAGTTTATACAAATTTTTAAAGGCTTGAAAAACTCTTAAGATGAGAATCTAAGCTGCAATTTGTAGTAGTAATTATACACTTATAATTAATAAATTGATAATTGTACTAGGCGTCATAGAGATAACAGTAATTAACTGTTTCGGTCGATTCTCTCTCGATCGTAATCTCTTATTTGATCAAATTCATTTCATAAATATCCCTTTGTTTTTGTCTGTTCTTTACTCATACCCGTCAATAGCCTCTTTGTATTGTTTTTTGTTTGTTTTTTTTCACAATCCCAACTAGAAAATTGTAATTGGAATCATAGGGAAAAGTTGATAAAGAAGTAAAATTCTCTTACATTTAAATATTAGATACTATAATTAATTTCATAGGGATATGTAACAAAAGTAGGAAAGTATTTTTTGGCAGATTTATATTATAATGGTTATTGTTATGATTATTAGATTATTTTGCCCAATTTATAGTGGATTTAATAAATCGCAACTTTATTTGTTGTTGGTGTAAAAAAAAAATTTACCAAGCTACAGTTTTACACAATATACATTGAAAAGTGTGCACTGCAGCGAATCTGTTTAAATTTTTAAAGAAACCGGTTGTTTCTCACAAAGACAATTTTTTAAAGCTTACATATTCAATCGTGTTTCTTAAATAACTTACGAATTGTTAAAAGGAAAAGGAAAAAAAAAGGTTTGAATAATTAACATTATAACTGCATAATATATTTTATACTTTTAACCTATAACGAAATGATGTAAAAAGTTGCCCCCATTTTGGATTAGGTCTTTACTATGTGCAACGGATATCTATTTTTAAAAATTATTTGCAATCGCCTAATCTGTACACCAATAATTAATACCACATTTTTTTATATCCGCAACTTTTTATATTTGATGATGGCAGATAGTGATTTTTTCTCCTATGCACATTGGCCTAATTTCTTTTAAAAAAATATATACATATTTTACATATAAACATATACATAAACATGTTAAAACACTCGTTTAAATTTTTTATATAAAAATAAATGTCTCATAATTTGCCCTTTTTTCGAATAAGTTGGTAAATGAAAGACATTTCTAATGTGAAGCTTTATCTTTGATCCAAGTGACTACATTATTGACCAGTTTAATAGCAAATAAAAAATGAGAAAGAAAAGTTGGTCTAACAGAAAAAAATTGTTTTTATTGGACCTTCACCCCTGGGTTGATAATCGACGACTGTCATACCATGGACTATACCATTGTGCGGCTGGATCTAGAATCTCCTTAAGCCAGAACTTCTAAAATACAGTCGCACTAATAAATACATTCATCTATGTACATCACATTCCATTCTGATAAGGCTTGGAGTACTCCATATTCCTTCTTCGGCCTGAATTGTTTTTATTCTATTATTTTCCCTGTTGATATATGATCACCACCTTAAAAGGTTTATTAATCTGATAAATTTATCATTTAGTTCTAAGTGGTATATGAATTAAAAGAAATTCGATACGAAGGAAGTGTTTGAAGAACGTTTTGTATAACGGTACATGAGGGTTTCTTTTATTAGAACTAATTGACGAATTTATTCTATTAAAGTTGTACTTTAGTCTTGTACGCTTGTAAAGCCCTGATCGTACTGATAGAATCACAGAAGAAATTTTTCTTTACTCCTTTCTATGTATCGGATTTTTTTTCTCTATATAGTTACTAAAATAATTGTAGAATTAACTACCTGTTCATATATAGCATTTTTTTAATCAAATGAAACTTTTTTCTACCAAATGAAACTTTTTTTCAAGCAAATGAAACCTAAAACCTAATGATAATAATTATGTAGAGGAATAATGAATTACATTATAGTTCTAACAATAATTTTTATGATGATTGAATCGAATTAATATTACGATAATTGAAGTTCCGTATTCATCAAACCTTTCTACATCCACCCCTTCAATGTTTCATTAAGAGGGATAGAAAAGTGGTTTTGATCGAGCAGAGCGACTTTCTGTGATAGAAATTATGAATGATGATGCGTGGAGTTCAAACCTTTTAAAAAGATGGTTCCTACTCTCAGTAAGTTGTTTCGCACAATCCGTATTCGAACACTTTAGCTCATCATCAGTTTGAAGGGGTTTCTACAAGCACATGAATTGCAAAAATGAACTCGCTGATAACCCCCGCCAGCGCGAAAACGGATCTTCACAAGAAACGTTCTTGTATCTAAGACTTAGGATTCAATTATTGTAATACTAATATTCAATCATCATAAAAATTATTGTTAGTACTATAATGTAATTTATTTATTCCTCTACATAATTATTGCCGTTAGATTTTACGTTTCATTTGCTTGGGAAAAGGTTGCATTTGATTGAGGAAAAAAGTTTCATTTGGTTGAAAAAAAGTTTCATTCGCTTCAAAAATTGTTTCATTTGATTGAAAAAAAATGCTTCATTTAACTTAAAAAAGCTATCTATAATTTGGTGGTTTTCGATCCTTTTCGTTTTCCTTTCCTAGCTGTTTTGGTTTTGGTCTATTTTGCCTCATCAAATGAATTGCAAAAAAACCGAAATCACAGGTTCATCACTGCTGAAAATATCACATTTTACCTGTTTGTATTATATAGAATGAGACGGTGTTTCAATTATCTGTCAATGTTTCGTTGCTAACTGATTTATTTTGTATTTGTATATTTATATTTTTTATGCACAATTATTCGATTTCTCTTTTATACTTCAGTTTAATTTGTCCTACATGAAATTTTGCTTTAAGTACTGTGCATATTTGGTGACAGTATTTCCCAAGGAAGTGTCCCAAGGCTTATCCTTTTTTTACGTTTTATTTTATCTGCAGCGTTACCCAGAGAATTTTTCCGGGGGTCTCTTTTCATTCTGTACGGGTGTGTCTGAAGATAAAGCACCACTCAGCTGTGGTATTCGCCCTTTGCCTGATTTTCTCCTTGACGGCTTTCTGACCGGACCTCTCCCCTGTGTAAACTGTGTAAAACAACTGCTCCTATCTCTTTCCGGGAGACGTTTTAATGACTTTTATCGAAGAGAGATTATGTTGGGCGCGTCTCATTAGCGAAGTGCCAGTACTTTTTCGAACACAAACGCCCATGGCCGCCGATACGGGATTTCGACTTTAGATGTATTCTATGCAAATGCGAGGAAGCCGGCGGAAACCATCCGTTCTCAACACGCGATTTAAAACGATAATTAATTACGATATAATTAAGTATTATACAAGCACACTATTTAACTTAGAACAAACCGATACCGTTTAAGCATTCCACTTAATACATGTAAAGCACGATCAACAGTTACAAATAATCGTTTTAGGTTTGCCCCTTCTCTATAACTTTATTATTTTTAAACAATAATTTCTATCAGTAGATATAACAAAATGTTAAAATGTAAAGTTTAAAATTAATCAAGGTAATTTGAGCAGCGGCGTAACAAGCCGATGATCGTGGGTTCGAATCCCGCTCGTGCCATTGACTTTTTTATCTCAACCAAAAACCTTAATTAATCGTAATATATTAATTGGTTAGGCCGACGAAGAAATTAGCAGAAGTAAAGTTTAAAAAAAAACATAATCAGAAAGTTTATTATTAATTCAATTGTAAATTTGTTTGATTTACATGGTTTCTTGAGTTTCATATTGAATTGAATTTTAACAACATATTTTATATTCCAGAACATATATATTCCTTCTAAAGGGAAAACAATTTTAAATTCAGGAATTTTCTGTTTATGTGCTCATTTTTCAAAAGCCGAATTCAACAATTGCTTCTATTTTTGTGTGGAAGGGACTGTTGAATTCTTTCACGAATATTAACAGCTCCATCGCAAACTTCGACAAAGTCGGCTAAGTTGTACAAATTGCACGACCGTCTTCCTTTTTCTACTGTATTGTTTCAGACTTTCTTCACCAATCGTTAGGTACACAATATCTCGGCCTGTACACAATTTTAAACTCGTTTGCACTTGTTTTTTTTAAGGGGGGGTCTCCTTGACACGAGTGAAAGACCTTTATAAAAAATGCAAATTTCAATTTTTCAAGTTGAACAATGTATAAGCACCCTTCAGGGCTTTCCCTTCTCGGCCGGAACACATTTTTTTACATTAATGCCCATGGTAGAAATGGGAAATGCACAGAAATAGGCAAATTGTTTGATATTATTTAAGTAATAGTTTTTTTTCTTCTCCCCCCCCCAAATTAGAGTAAGCAAAAACTTACGTTTCTCTCGTCGAAAGCCACAATCTTAGTTGTTTTTCAACGGTGTTTTACTCGTTTCATGTTAATAATAGTCGGGAAACGAAAATATTACTAATGAGGGATATTTAGGCTAAAGAACCCAAATTTTAGGAAAGCAGGATCCTTACAACACGAAGTGTATACCATGGCATTTCTGTATAAACAAATAAACGTACATTTTTGTAGCCCATTTTCTGAATAAACGAACTTAAAAGTAAATAATTACTTATCTGTTTTTTTCCGAGTGTTCGCCATAGCAGACGTCATATAAACCCTCAGGGTGCCGGTGTTTAAAAAACAAAAAAACATTTGAAGTATGTCGGGGTCACATGAAGGGCCGCTGGATTCGAACCCGGGTCTTTTACGTTAGTGATGAGCGCCGTGTCAAAGACTAAACCTTGCTTGCGGCCACCGACGCCCCCTTATATGACGTTAAGCAATTATTTTTTAACGATTTTAAAATTGTCAGCAGATAAGAGAAAATGACGGTTCTACTATTAATATTTTTTGACGATTATTGTATAATTAGAATTAATTAATGTAATGTATAAAGGTTAATTTAATTACCTTTAATACCAGAAAAAGTGGTTTGTAAATTTAAATTTTAAACCTTTCTATGCACATACATTTTTTTCTTGGCTATGCTCAGAAAATAAATTAAGAAAATTAGCGTAATGTAAGTTAATTTTTAGCACGTTCAATTCAAAAACTGCTTTTCAATGTGTATGTATAAAGTTCCAGGTGGTATTTTTTTAAATAGAGAGTCTCTTGGGAATATGGCAAGTCTTTTCGGTTAAACAAACCAAAAGGTCAATAGCCTCGTGCCCTTATGTTAAAATTAACCCGAGACAAATATTTTACACGTTGTATCACTTTTATCCACTGTCATGACCAAATTCTGTTATCATTTCCATTTATATCTATATAAAAAAACGTTCACTCCGTGTACACACAACCGATAGCCTTTTTACATTATGTTATTTATTTATTATACGAAATAGTAATTAGAGTGAATGATTTCGCGGATTCCAGACCGTCTGGACGTCTGAGGGAGGCTTCGGCCTACGCGTACAAATAGAAAAAGTCTTCCGCCTACCTGGGCCGACTACCCCGACCCGAATCCTCGTTTTAAGGACTTCTTATGAATTAAAGAAAATGTCTGAGAACAAGGGCTTTTGCCAAGCCCAACTATTTGACACGTATATGATTATGTGGAAGTTAACGTTTTGGGCGATAAGGAAATTTATATTAATATTTTTATAAATACTTAGAATTCAATCGTTGATAGTGTCTAAGTGCAGAGAATTTTGTTTAAATCAAAGTTTTAATTAGTCAATTTTATATTACAAAATATCAGGTGTTAGGCCAATTTGCATGAAAACACTCAATTCACTTCGTTGATCTTTTGAGGTACATATCCCCTTCAACGGGACTTCGAAACTATTATTAATAGGGTAATTAGTAATGCTAACAAAGATAAAATTTATTGGGAGTAATGAAACTTTTGGTTTACCCATAATGAAATCATAAATTGGATTAAATTTTTTATTCTATATCAGAATAATTATCGATTAGCGGTCACTAATCTCTACGCAGTTATAACTTATTTTGAGATTATTTGAATAAAATATCACAAAACATCCTCATTTTTTTTAACATTTTTAAAAAGATTGAACAACACACTACTCGTGTTATCATTTTATCATTTCTATTCTCCCTTTTTTGTTGTGAGTATTTAAAAAAAATATTTTATGATAATTCTAATAAATAGAAATCCTTTTTGAGCACTCTTCTTAAAAAGCATCAATGGATAAAGTGTTTTGTTTAAATCAGGTAATTGCAGTATTTATAAATATTTTTAAAAAATTAATATAAAAGCTTAATTTGTTGTTTAAGAGCATTATTATTATTTTATTTTATTTATTTATTTATTTTTATTTTTTTGACCTCATGTAAAATGATTATTGGAATATTTGGAACACAAATTTGGGCAATATTGTTGACCAAGTATATTTGATTGACTATGCTGTTTTAACCGAAGCCTTAAATTAGTTCTAAATTGTTAAATGAAATGCTTGTCCGAATACTTGTGACCTAATTTTTGAGCCATTTTGTTAATCCAGTTCATCCATCACTAATTCGATCTGGGTGTCTTAATAGTCGTGCAATTTGGTCCTTAGCTGCTGAGTCAAAACTTAACAAGTTGCAAACGGCCAAAATAGAATTTTGTAAGGTTCTTAACTGGTGCTTATTGGAACATGTAATGAAAATAATCCCAACACATTACTTCGAGCAAACATCCCCTAGATTTTTGAGACAGCTCAAAAGGATTTTTGCCTTGTGTTATTTCTGTATTTAGTACGTTAATTTAAATTTCTCATAAGAAAAAAGAAATTTTGGAAGCGAGAAGAATTTCTACTGTTACATATGAGGCTCAATAGTGGATTGTGACATCGATTTTTTAAGCTTTAAGGCCGACAAACTGCACTGGCCATTGCCAGCCTTATCTTAGTTTTGCATTTCACTACTTATCTTTCTCCCGTTTTAAACCCACTAATATTTTTTAGCATACATACTACCCCAGAGTACTCGATGTTCCTCGGTCTAATTAAGGATACACCCCCCCGCCATTCACGTTAATAAGTTACACACACCACAAATCGTTTACGTTTGATGTGTCCCTCGGTGTAATTGGAGGATAAACCCCTCCATTCACGCAAATAAATACATTCGTTCCAATAAATAACACATCACATGAACGTACGTAAATATCTACCTATAAATTAATCGTAATTAAATTAAAGTAAACCAGTATTGAAGTATGACCTTTTTATTTGAATTAAATAATATAAAACCGTAAATTTTGACCATTCTGTTTTTTCTTTCAATAACATTTTATTTTTTAAATTCCATATTTCTTTCTGTAATGTGACAGTAATGATTTATATTTACCACGATAGTACTCAACAAGATGATTTTTCCCCTTTTTCCTGTCTTTGCACTAATAAACTGGTGAAAAGGGGGGGGGGTACATGTATATATATATGTACATTTTTAATGCTATTAAAGCATAAGTAAAGATTATAATTACAGACGCATAAGAAATAAAAAATACTTAAATTATATTTTCACGCAGATTAACTCGATTGAATAGCATCGTTTTACACTCGAATTAAATCCTGAAACGGTCCCGCACAAGTAAAACATGCAAAAAAAATTACTTTCATAAAAATTTTACTTATTAATTTTGATGTAGCGTAGCTGAAGTAATCTAATAATAAGTATAGCCTGGTATCGAATATGAGTGAGTCGCAAATATATCTTGGCATGTTGATGAAATTACTTGTATTTTCCCGATCTCGACAAATCCTCTAAAACATGCAGTGGCTAACTAGTAACTCTACACACTAATAGACTCTATTCTTCACCGCTTGGCATAACAGCAAAACAAATCTTGGTGTGTGAGTTAAATTTAGAAACAGAATCGTTTGCGGCACGCCTTTGTGACCGGCAGATGTTCCGTCTGTCTTAAAAAAAAAAAAAAAAAAAAAATCCGATTGTAACCGGTCTTCCGACAATGGCCCACATCTAGAATTTTACTGTCTCCACATTCCAGGTTGTGGAGTTATAAGGCTTGTTTTATAGTGTTTTGTATACTGGGAAAACGGTGTTTTCCTTGTTTACTGGAATTTGGCCATTTTATTCACGTTTGTCTTGGTTTTGGTAATATTATCCTCGTTTTCTACGTTTGGGAATTTTATCCCCATTTCCTGGGTTGTTTTAACCTCATTTTTTCTCTGGGTTTTGGTCGCTTAATCCTCGTTTTTCTTTTAGTTTTGGTCGTTTTATCCTCGTTTTCTGAGTTTTGATCATTTTAACTTCATTTTTTCTCGGTTTTGGTCGTTTAATGCTCGTTTTACGGGTTTTGGTAGTTTTATCCTCATTTTTCAGGGTTTGGTAATTTTATCCGCGTTTTCAGGGTTTGGTAATTTTATCCTCTTTTTCTGGGTTTCGGTTGTTTTATCCTCGTTTTTCTGGGTTTTGGCTGTTTTAATCTCGTTTTCTAGGTTTTGGCCGTTATATTCTCGTTTTCCTTGTTTTTGGTCGTTTTAACCCCATTTATTCTCCGGGTTTTGGTAGTTTAATCCTCGTTTTACGGGTTTCGTAACTTTATCCTCGTTTTTCTGGGTTTGGTAATTTTATCCTCGTTTTCCTTGGTTTTGGTCGTTTTAATCCCATTTATTCTCTGGGTTTTGGTCGTTTAATCCTCGTTTTACGGGTTTCGTAATTTTATCCTCGTTTTTCTGGGTTTTGGTCGTTTAATCCTCGTTTTCCCGTTTTGAATGAAATAGTTGAACTAGGTCAACATAATGTTTAAAAGATAAGGAAGAATCAAACTTACTTCATAAATTTCAACTTGATATTCCCTGCTCACAATTTCAAAAATTAAAGTTAGTATTTTTCTCATTTAATTGATCGTATTTGATAGTTTGCCGTAAAAAAATATAGTGTTGTTCTTGCATTTTTAAGCATGTATTGTGCGGAGATGATACATCAATTATTTTGTAGGGCTTGTAATTTAAAATGATATGTCTTGCAAACGTACTTCTTTCATGTTTAAGCCGCATTTCTAATTTATCTTCTTGATACACCCTCGTATTTCTTTTTTTTATCTGTTGTCTATGCGCATTCTCTTGTCTTTTATCCTTTGTAAGTTTTATGAGAAAGCCGGGTGGATGAGAAACAGTCGAGATTTCATTCGTACTGGCGCCCCCTTTTCTATTGGTAATTTTGTCTTTTGTCTTGGTCCCGGCAGGATTGATATTACTTAAAAAGTGTGTTAATTGATATTTATTATTTATTTGCGCGGTAGTTAACTTTTTGTAGCTGTCCGTGTTTTTACGCACATTTCGAAGTTTTAGAGGATTTGCAATTTTTCACTCACCACCCTACCTTAGACTTGAGGCATATTATAAAAAGGCCAAAAGCACGAAAAACACACGTGCACGTCTTTTGAAACAGTTTTCAGCAATTCTTCTTTAAAATTTTAAAATGAAATGCATTTTCATGCAATTTAATTTAGCGGGGTTATAAAAACAAATTCATTATACAGGACAGTTTGTTGCTAATGGTTTACAAATTTAAGAACCAAAATTGATGTTTTCGAGTTGTAACCAGTTGTCTTATTTCTCTCAAAAATATTAAGCATTATTTTATTTTAAATTTAAGTTAAATATTTCTTTAAAATATTTGTCTTTGTTTCAGTATTTAACAATAATAATGGACGACAATATGAGCACTATGCTCAGTCTATAGTTTGGAGGAAGCCTATAATAAAATAAGAACTTGTCCCATCATAATTTAATTTTAATTATTGTCCCTGTCAAACTTTAGTAGTTAAGTTAATTAATAGTTCAACCATTTGCTCGGTGTTCAACCAAATTTCCCTTTATGCCAGTAAGGATCTATTTCTGCCCTCTCCGTTTCACCATCAAAACGTCAATATTCGTAAAAGCTTTGGCAACTCGCTAAAAGCACATCTCTCTTACGTGTACCTAGTATGAAATTGACTTTTGAAATCAATTTATTGTCTGATAACGCAAAACAACTTTTCTCCCGTTGAAATATTTAATTGCCTCTATGATTTTATTGTACCAATTTGTCGGTTTGCGTTTCAGGGCGTGAGAGATGGCGGAGACTGGAGAGCAGCCTCCCCAGACAAACGGGATCAGTGAAGATACAGAAGAAGATGACAAGGGGAAAATGAGACCTGCTGATATCGATGCTGTAAGTTAATATGCATATTTTTCACATCTTACGTGTATTTGTATAATTTAAACAATGTTTAAAGATGATTTCAATAAAGATCGAAACATTTGCACGATAAAGAAAATGTTTTTCTAAACCTACGTCATGCCAGATCGCATCTCACGATCTCCAAATAATCATTAACTTGGCACTAAACTCCACACAGTAATAATAAAAAAGACAGTCTTGGTGATCATAGTCACAAACTGTAAACTTAAAAGTTGAGTAAAGGAAGGAAACAAGCTTTCTTGTGTAGTAGAAGGACCTAATAATATTAAACATTACTATCTGTTTGGCGAGATATGAGGTGTTTGTACAGAAGGGATTTAAAAGTGGTAAGGGAGGTAGATTTGATTGACAAAGGAAGAGAATTGCAGAAATATTTGGCTCAAGGTAGGAAGGAATTTTTAGATTTTTGGAGGCTTTAAGATGAGGAAGTTGTAGGTTGTTGGGAGATGAGCTTGTGTTAAGAAAGTCGATGGAAAGTTTGAATTGAAGTAGCTGGAAAAGGATAGTGAGGTCAACAAGTATTTATGGATTGGTAAAGGAATTTGGCTGGGAAAATTTCCTCGGAAGGAGGGGTTAGGATATAAAGTTAGTACAGGTCTAAATAATAGGTGTGCGACTAGATACTGAAAGGGCTCTGAAAATTAATCTGAAACAGTTCATCAGGCTTTTCAGATGCTTTTCTTGTTCCTTTGAAAGTCCACCTTATGTGAAACTGGGAAAGAACAGGGAGGAGATAAGGAGTTTGAGTGGTACAAAGTAGGACGGGCAGAATTGAATGATGGATACGATTCAGCATCGAGAAATTGGGGAGATGTGTGGTTTCCAAGAAAGATCTTGGTCGAAGGTAACCCTGAGGTTTCAAACAGTGAAAAGGAAATAGGCCGGTTGTTGGCAGTGAGAGGATGGATAGTAGGGGGATTTGAAGAGCTGATTGGATCCTATGACAATGGCTTTCGATTTCCTTGCATTTGTGCGTTATGTGCCCATTCATTTATAGAATTCAGATCTTCCTGAATTTTGTGAACAGCCTAAAATAAATATAGATCGGAAGGAACAAAGGAATTTGGGAGTCGTTGGTGTTGAAGTGGTAATCACAGTACTGAGTGGAGTCAGGCAGATCACTGATGTAAATGCTGAACAGAAGAGGAGAAATGCTAGAGCCTCGAGTAAAACCTGACGTTAAGGGAAGGAAGGAGGACGTGTGGCCATTAGGAATTCTGCTTGAAAGCAACAGTTCGGGAAAACTTGTTTGAAAAAATTGCTCAGGATATTTTACGTGCATGCGCGTATGTTTTGTCCCCTTTCAATTATTACATTGTTTTGTTTTTTATGTACAGCCTGGCTGTAATTATATGTGCATCCCTAATTCCCTTTGCTTTGTTTCTTTTCAAAGCTATAATTAACATATCAAAAGCATTTCACAAAATAGTGGCCATTTAATACCTTCAATCATTGTTTCATGAAACTGCAGTCTCATCTATGATCAGTCAGCGTCATTCCCACAGTCATTGATAACAATTCAAATTTGAAAAAATATATCTTTCTGGAAGAGTGCATATATTGTGTTCTTGTTGGTCATTGGTTTGAGTCACTTTAACTTTTTTCTATGATAGTAATGCGTAAAGCAATTTAAAAAATTTGTTTAAGGAGTAGAGATCCCTACTTCCTTGTATAAATTCATATTCACACCTTATATGTATTTGTACAATTTAAACAATGTTTAAATTAAATCCCAGGCCCTGAAGATGATCTCAATAAAGATTGAAACATTGGCACTATAAAGAAAATGTTTTTTTAAACCTACATCACACCAGACCACACCTCATGATATCTAAATAACCATTAATTACAGTCACAAAATATTACACATATGTAAGGTATATTGCAAATAAAATATTTCTGGTAAGCTTCTTTACCAGTGAGTGAAATCACCTACCATTACAACTTTCCCAGACCCACATCTTAACATCTGTACTTTTACCTTAAAAAATCTATTTCAAATCAATAGTATTATTAATAGCAAATTATATAGTGTTAAAACCAATCCTGGACTCTGTCTGGACTTTCTATTGGCAGCCATCCAATCCCAATCCTATACACTGTGTTTCCGTCCCATTCTCGAGTTTTCTTTGCGAATCTCTTTCCCCGGTGTATATAAAAAGCCTTTGAATTCCCAACTAAAAATAACCCAAACATAAAGAAAAATGGTTTAACATAAACGATTTTATTCAATTTTGAGCTAAAAAAAAGTGTTTGGATATCAAAAAATAAAATTACTTCATATAAAAGATCATTAGCCTTTTGTTCATATCATTATTTACATATTAATATTTGTTAATAAGAACAGAGACCAAGAATGGTATTAAAAACAGCCCTTTAAGGTTTAATAATTGTCAAACAGTTCTATTCTGATGGGAATTTTACTGCTTGAACTAATTTTCAAAATATTCCCAGCTATTTAAAACAAAAAAAAATTAATCATCACCTGTATTTATAAAACGATCGTTTTATACATTTCCAGAAAATGTGTTAAAGTTGTGGGCTAATGGCTTCTTTATCTCATTACGAAAGTGTTTGGTTTAATTAATGTAGAGTATTTTTAGTTAGGGCTAGTTGAGCAATCCGTTCAGTAGGGAGCAAAGAGTTCTTTCAAAAGAGCTCAATTAATGAATGAAATTTGATCTTAAGATAAACCCCCAACAGAGCTGCCGACACTTGTAACCAAAGAGATAATTTTTTGTCAGTTGATAATTATAAAATTATCAATTTTAATGTTCTTGAATTTGTTAGAATATACATTAGCAGTGTTGCAAAGGTTGTTTTCATTTATGGCCTTAGAATTTTACTTTAGAGGGTTTCGTAGCAATATTTTATTTTATACCTTGACATATTTGTCAATTCTGATCGTTGGATTGTAATAAGATTTAATCGTAAAAATTTGCAGATCAGGAAATTGTAAGATTTCCTCCTTGGTCTGATGGGCGATTAACCTGTAGTCTGTTTGTTTCTGAAGCTTTTGATCTGCCTAAGTTTATGAGAGGTTTTCCAGCTTTTTGGTCATCTGTAAGATGACCGTATGATGAGAAGCTTAAATGCAATTGGCAAACCAAAACAGGGAAGATAGGCCAGAATCAATGTTTCCAAACTACAATCAGGAAATATTAAACATTCATAAACATTTTACCCTGTAAATCAGCATTTGTTGAATTTACAATTTAAATTGAAATTCAATGCCCACTCAACATAGACAATTTACTTTGTGAAGCCATAAGTAATTTATAATTTTCAACAAAAAATTATTCTTTATTAAGTGTGCGTGGTAATTAGTGACCCTTAATAGATATTTATTTAGAAATCGTGAGATGTAGGTAGGTGACAAGCACTGTCTTCTGTATAATTGTGCCATTTGTTTGTGTCGTGTCGAGAATGCTTTTATTACTTTTATTTATCAATCTCATTATATTTGTCCTTAGGATATGAGGGAGATGGAGAGGAGGAAGAGAGTTGAAATGATGATGGGATCCAGGCTGTTCAGGGAAGAATTGGAAAGGATTATCGAATCGCAGATGAAGGAAGGAGGAGGGCCTGCTGGACTCCTTCAGCAGATTCAAGACATGGTAGGTGGCGCTGGAAGGATACATTCAGGATCTATGTTCAAAAGTAAGTCAATTGAACTGAAAAATTTTCCCCTCATTAATCATCAATATTTTCTTTTTATAAACAAAAAAAAAGGTTCAAACTGCGTGGTGCCAATAAACGATATTAGAGGGGTTGAAAGTATGGGATATGTAAAAGGTGAGAAGATATTGAGATGCAAGCTTGCGTCCGTGTTCAGATTGATGGATTTGTACGGCTGGACACACGGAATAAATAATCACATTACGGTAATTCAGAATCTTGTCAATATGACTTTATTTACTTTACTTTTTATTTAATATTTTTAATAATTACAGGCAAGACTGAATCAAGAAGAAGAACACTTCATAATAAATCCTTTTGGAATGATGTTTCATGAAATGACTGCATCATCGCTTGTTAAAGTTGATATGCAAGGAAATATTGTAGAACCTGGTACAACAAATTTTGGAGTAAATCAAACCAAGTTTCAACTCCATGCTGCCGTACATGCTGCCAGGCCTGACATTAAGTGTATCATTCATGTGCACACACCTTCTGTCTTAGCAGTACGTTTCATTTACGAATTGATATATATTTTAATGGTGTATGTATTGTATAATGAGATGTACAATTCATTTTCTCAGGTCTCAACTTTAGTCAATGGCTTACTCCCATTGTGTCAAGAAGCTGCTGTGATCGGTGAAGTTAGCCTACATCAGTATAACGGTTCGGCTTCAGAGCCTGAAGAAAAAGACAAGATAGCCAGAAGTCTCGGACCAAACAATAAAGTAAAACAAAATGACATTACGATTATAAATTATACGATATTACGATTATATGTTTAAATTATTATTTTAGGTGATGTTCTTGACTAATCATGGTGCTGTCTGTTGTGGTGAGACTGTTGAAGAAGCATTTTTCAATGTTTACAATACAGTTCTTGCCTGTGAAACTCAGGTAAATATTTGGTTCAGTTTAAAAGAGTATTTTTGTACTTATTAACAATTTCACAGGTTAAACTGTTGCCCATCGGACTAGACAACATTGTTCTTCTTTCTGATGAAAGTAGAAAACAAATATACGATGCAGCTCGAAAGGCTCCAGAAGGAGGGGCTACTTTACCTCCAAAAGATAAAGAATTAGCCCAAGCCCTGGAAAAGAAAGAAAAGAGGTGGAGAATTGGAGGCATGGACTTTGAAGCCCTCATGAGGATGTTGGATAACGCTGTATGCTTTATTTTATTTGCTTTATTTTTAAAGCATTAATTTGATAAAATATATCGTTAATAATTATATTTTGTAGGGTTTTAGAACTGGCTACATTTATAGGACACCGTTGATTAAAGGAGATCCTCCAAGACCAAGAAATGATGTCGAAGTACCTCCTGCAGTGTCTTCATTAGGGTATCTTCTCGAAGAGGAAGAGATGTACAAGCAAGGGTAAGTCGTTGAATTTTCTCTCACTTGTAAACGATTAACGATTCATTATTATTATCAACAGAATGTGGAAAAAAGCGGGATTCAATAAAAACGATAGGACTCGCTGGCTCAACTCGCCAAACGTTTATCAGAAAGTTGAAATCCTCGAAACAGGAACAACGGACCCCAAGAAAATAACTAAGGTAGAAGTTGTAACATTTAACAATTAGGCTGGTATCCCATATACAAGTATCTCAAAATTTATTATTTATACTAATCGCTTAAAAGGTCGAGATTTTCAATGAAATAATGCTTTATTTACTACTTTATTTTAAATTTTATTATATATAGTATATACTTTTTTTTGTTTTAAAGGGATTTTAGATTATAAGAATTGAAGAAATTTCTATTAACAAAAGTATATCATAAATTACCTATATCAGAGATATGTATTGGAGGTAGTAATCTATACTTTAAAAAATGTGATTTTTCAACGAAAGACAGGTGTTTTTACTTTAATTGTAAACAATTATATTTCTCAATGTGGAATCTCACTGCGTCGATAGATGTATTGTTTCAAATTATCTTATCACAATTTATGCATAAAATTTAGCTTTTCATGTCAAAATGAGTTAGTTTTTCTAAGAATTCTCGTCGACTGAATTCACTTGTTGCTTTTTTTTTATGTATGGGATTTGGATATTTGTTTTATATTTTTTATCTTAGGTTAGTACGATAAAACTTGATTAGTCTGTTATTTACAACAGTGTACTCCACTCGTCTAAACATTTAGGTTGTTATATAACAGCATTGACTACTTTTAGTCATGTTATATTTTTGGATTTCCTTTTGTTAAACTAACAACGACATAAGGGAAATAAAACAATATAACAAAAATTTATAGTGATTTTAAAGTTTTATTGCCGGTTAATTCATACATATATTTTTTTTTTAATTTCATAGTATTGAAAATACTCTTTAAAAAAAAAATTTTTTTCTAGGAGGCAAGTGATATGATTTTTTTTACACATTAATGTTTCTGTCACTATAATTCATTATTAATAATTAAAATAGGGCTTTCAAATTACAGAATTTATCTTATGTTGAAATTAATAGCACAAAGACAAAATAAATAACGCACAAATTCCTTTTAGAGAAAAATAAACCTTAGTGCAATACTGCTCCTCATCCTAATAAAATGTATTAAATGAAAGTGTGATTTTCCATTTTCCAACGATAGTCAAAAATAAGACATTCCATACTTTTAACATTCAAAAGTGATTTTGTATTTACACGAAAATTAAATAGCGATGTTAAAGCAATATAACTAATTTTTATGAAATATATATTTTATGATGCATGTTATTATTACAAGGCATGCTTTGTCTGTTATCTAGATTACTAAATATTTTAAAATGTACTTTTTTTGTGTGAGCAATAAATATTTCAAAGCTTTATTTTTTGTCTCTATTAAGTAATTAATGGCCAAGTTTTTTAAAATTATTTTTCTAATTTTGTGAATTTTTTTAACTTGGATATTCCTCAGTTGATCATAGAGAAGAAACCTTCACTCGATTATTAATCGTCTGATTGGTTATTTATTCACTCATAGCTTAAAAAGTTAGCAGCATGCCGTGTAATTAAAGAAATAACCACTGAAGTTATTATAATAATGAACTTAAGTGGTTTTCTTTCTTTGGTACAGTATTTGCATGATAGTAGAGAAATTTTGTGTTTTTTAAACTACGAACACAATTCGTTTTAAGTTTTTGGTTTTTTTTTTTGACATAGTCAAGCTTTGTAATTTTCTTTTTCATCTATTATTGTTTAGCAATTAGAAATAATACAATACTAGCTTTTTATTTTTTTATTATTTTTTTTTTTTTTTACTGCTTTACTATGTCGAGGACAAAAATAAATCTAATTGTATGTGAGTTTTTGTTTTGTAATGGTTTTATGTTTTCAATGTTCTAGTGGGTGGACTCTCACGCTGATGAGGTAATAAGTTAATAAAAATAATTTTTTTTTAAATAAATAATATCTGTGGTGGTTTATTGTTTAAGAAACCATTGTTATAACAAGCCATAGAACTATTTAACGTTTAAATTTCAATACTGAATAACAATTTTCAGGTGATGGTTGCATGATATTTATTAGAAGAAACAATTTAATCATTAACGAAACTTGTTTCTAAAACAAAACGGTAAAGGATACCGGTTAGACAATTCATTTTTGATATGGGGGAAATGATGTAACATAAATATAACATCGATTATACGATATTTGTTTAGAAAATTAACATTTAAAATATTTAATGTCAAATAATGGGATATCACAAGGGTTATAATGTATACTGTGCAAAGACATGATAAAAGGTATTTACAATTTTACACATATTTTTCAAAAATTATTAAGTTTTGGTATATATTGCCTACATAATTGTTAAATAGAAGCAATTAATTACTTTACATTGAAATTTTCGTACTGTAAACTGCATGCATAAAGCAGGTTGATTTTTTACTTTTTAATACTTATTACGTTTCTTATTTGTGTTGCACATTTGCATATATATCAAAATTAGTTTTTATCATTTAAGGTTTCACACTTCAGCATGGTTAAGAATTATTTTGGGTAAAGATCTAGCATATTTCTTGAGTAAGAAAAGAAAATTTTCAAGAAAATGTTTATATTTGAATGTCTATTATTTAAAAAAATAAAAACAAATTGTCTCAAGACTCTTGCAAAATTTTCTTCTTTTTTTGAGTAGAAGCTTTTTACATTTATTCTTCATTTTATGGCACATATTTGGCACAGTCATACTTTTTTTAGTTTAGCTTCAATTTATTAGGAATATTTAGTATTTACCTTAAGGAATATCCAAGATACAATAAATAAAAAGGTTGGAGAGATTAAATATTTATGTTTTGTATTTATTTGAATGAAAATAATGTGGAAAACTCAGAAAAAACTTGTGCCTGTTGTATAGAACACCCTTTTCGTAAAATCCTTTTCCTAGCAGCTTTGTCCATCACAGGCAAAACCAGTCCGGCCGTCTATCCTTTAGCTTTGACCCATTCGCAAGATTCTTGGTTTGTCTATACAGGTAATTAAAAAAAAAAAAAAAAGAGTTAAGGTAAAGTATGGGAGGAAATGATACAAATGACCCATTTATCATTTCTTTTTAAGTTATTAAGTGTTAACATTTATTTTCATATCCTACTATCAGCAGGCACATTTTGTTCTCTTACGAGTTTTCCTTATTTTTCTTCTACTTAACATCCCAGCAATGTTTATTAGTCTCTCCTCCCTTTTAAACTATTGGATTTTATTATCTGTAATTACTTTACCCTTTACCCTGACGCACGGATATGGTTTTGTCTGTGATAGTGGGTCGCCGATGGCTCTCCCACACATACAAGCACACCCGTCAAGATCGACGCAGCTCTCCAGTTCGTTCCTAAGAACACGAATCCCAAAGAGTTCAAGAAACTTCAACAGCAGGTATCAAAACTCGATCCCATATTGTTTTATAAATTTAACTCTCGTTTTTGAGTAACGCTTATTGAATTTTTGAAATATAGATAAAAGAAAATCGACGAGCCGATAAAATAACTTCAGGGCCTCAGTCTCACATCCTCGAAGGTGTATCTTGGGAAGAAGCGAAGAAGCTTCAGGTAGTAACAAATATACAAAACAATCTTATCTATCTGTATATACACAAAATTTCAAATTATTAGGACGCCAATATAAGCATGACAGGGGATCAAGTGATACTTGTTGGTGCTGCTTCAAAAGGCATCATTCAAAGAGGTTTCCAGCATAATGCCACCGTCTATAAAACCCCATATGCAAAAAATCCATTTGACTGCGTCTCAGACCAAGAGCTGGAAGAATACAAGAAAGTAGTTACCAGAAGACAAAAGGGAGAATACTGTGAGTAATGAATAACGCAAATTTTGAGAAAATCGTAATTATCGAGCTTTTGGTATTTTTAACAGATGATGAAGAACAGAGTGAAAGCGAAGCTCTTTCATCATCAGCAGCACTTCCACCGTCCGGTGTGAAATCTCCCCTCTCCGAAACTGAAGAGGACAGCAGAACTGGTAAGTCCAAGTATTTATTGCATTGGAATATATTTCATAATGGACTCAGGTGTACATAGTTTTTTTTTTTTTTTTTTTGGGGGGGGGGCACTTTTAAATAATAGGATTATCCACAAATTTACGTTTGTTTTTCAATGAACAGGGACCTAGCATGGTTTGGAACATTTAATACATAATTGATTGTAGTATATAAATGTTAAAATATTTTTAAAAATGTCTAATAGAAATTATTTTTGTCGTTCAATCCTTTAGACTTCCCCAATGTTATTAGTTTATGACAATATTTTTTTTTTTTTAATTTAAAACCTACTGCCTAAATTTGTAGATAATTTTAGAACATTTAAATGGAACAATTTTACTTATTCCATTTTTCCCCTTTGTACATAACAGTTTAAAAACATAGTAATTATATAAAATTCCTCAGTAGTTTTTGTTTTGTGTGTCTGTAGTTTATATTTTTTGTTGAAATTTCTTTGCAGAGCCACAAGTTTTGAGAATAGAAACGAAAACTGCACCGATTCCGAGCCAGGCCGAAGTCGTTCTGAGTGATGGTAAACCATTTCAGAAAATCATTAAATTTTCAGTTCAAAACTTCCGGAGAGCCTATGCGCATCGTACTTCCGCATTAAACAGCCTAAGCAGATTCGCATTTTGTGTGTTCATTGATAAGTTTCAGTTCTTTACTTATTTTGACTTGGCTTGTTCTGAAGACTACTAATTTTTTTGTACTACTAAAAAAAAGCTGAAGTTAAAAAATAAGTAAAATTGAAACAAAATCAATATTTTACCAAATATAAAGAAGCGCATGGCTAATCTGTGTTGTAAGCTGAACTTTCTTTAACACAATTGAAAAATAAAAACTTATATTATCCACAGCTATCATTCACCATATAAACATAAATTAAGACTTATGTAAAATAATGACTTCCTAAATATGGTGAATGTAATGCCTCATAAATGTGCAAAATACAAGCTTCTATTTTTATAACTGATGTGACTGCCGGCTAAATAATACTGAATTATTTAAACTCAAACTCTAAAGTTAATATTTAGCAAGCATTCACTTCCCAGTATTTTAACGTTTTGCTGTCTCTTAAAACAAAAAATCACTTCCTTGTTTGTTGCCTTTTCTTTTTTCTTTTTATAAGTTGTAAAAAAATATTGTTTGCGATTGTACAAGTAAAGAAGACCTTTTCCACTTTGCTAGCTATGTGGAAGTTCTGAGGTTGTAAGTATTAGGATGAAAGAATGGAGATAAAAACGGTACGGCACGCATTCTGCATAATAGTTGTGCCATCCTATAGATTTACTATGAACTCAAGTTCAAAATTCTACTTTGCTATACGACTTTAAAAATTAGTTAACTTTTTCAAAATGCATGACCACTAAACTAGATTTTCTTTCTTGCTTCTATTTCCGTTCAACTCTGTAGATGATAGAGAAGTAGAGAATGTCTTTGTAGATGAAAATGATTTACTGCCACCGCATGTTGAAAGATCAAAATCACAGAGGTATCCGTCGAACAAAGGTGAGTCGAAATTCATAAGAGAATTCTCTTATAATATTATATATATACATTTTAAAATATTTTTTTTCTTTTCTTTTTTTTTTTCAAAAGCATGACTTGTATCTTATTGCTTCCACTATTAATCAATTTTCATTTTGGAAAAATTTTCTTCTTCAACATTATTACTTGCTTTTTTGCATGAAATTAAAATAATCTATTCAATTGTTTAATTATAATAATTAATCTATTCGATTATATAATAATTCATTTTTATTTTATATTTTCAGTTTTAGAATATTTTTTTATGTATCTAGTTTTAACCAGTTTCTTTACTCTACATCAGTAAATTGGGAAATTGACATATCACTTTTTCTTAAGTCTAAATTTTAAAATTTTCCAAAAATGATATAGAATGGCCAATTAAAAAAAAAGTGTAATAAAAACAATTGGGTTTAGATTACATTTCTTATATTAAATTTATGTTAATGCTCGAAACAAAATAAATACATAACTATGTTTTGAAATGTTACGATTTTCAACAATGATGAAAAGTAAAACAATTTTCAAAATCTTGATAAAATTAAAAATGTTCATAGAGCATTTTCAAAAAGTTATATTGTAATTTGTAAATATAAAAAAAGTTCATTTTGTAATTAACTGGCTAAACTTCCCTTACTGATGGTGTGAAGCAGTGAAGGTATAACATAAAAAGATCTTGAATAGTAACTTAAATTTATGTCAAAATTGTATTAGCAATTTCAAAACAAATTTAGTAATCCAAATTAATTATTTTTTCTTCGATCTTCTTTTATTATTCTATATTGTGTAGTCTTGCACAAGTTCTGCTTTGTACATCTATTTTGCACTTTCATTTTCTCAAAGTTGCACGTAATGCATGAACAGTTGCAGATCAGAAACAGAAACGAAGTTCATCCCTTGATCGAGCCAAAAGTTCTAAGAAAGGTAATGTAGTAATGGGTATTGATTTTTCCCTTTATATGGGTGTCAGAAATACTATTTTTTTAAAACAATACAAGTGATTTCTGGAAAGGTTTAATCAGTTAGAATTTTTTTTTTTTTTTTTTTTTTTTTTTTTTTTTTTTTTAATCACTTGTGTTGTTTTATTTTTGCTTTGCATTGCATGTTTTAATGCTGAACCGACTTTTCTTTGGGTGTTTGTTTTTTATCACAGGTGTGGACTGTACAGACGCTGCGGTGATGTGCCGTGCAAGATTGATTGACTTAGCTGATATTACTTCGAAGAAAAACATTGCTGAAATTAAGACCACTCCTTTACGGTTTTCTCATTCAAACAGTGTCGTTTCAAAAGGGACCCAAACTGCAATGAGAATTTATTTTTACGATTCAGATGAACAGAAATGCGATGAAGTCGTTCCAGTAGCTCCTCCGTTGCCTTCGGACAGTAGGACATCGGCTCAAATGCCTGACATTCTCAAAAACGGGCATGAGTCGGGTGAACCGTGTAGACCTCTTCGCGAAAAGACCGCTTTCGAAATTGAAACAGAAAGACGTAAATCCCTTATGTATCAGTTGCACAAAGAGCTGTCAATAAAATTTGAAAGTATGAATCAGACCAACAGAGACGAATGTTTTGAGGAAGTGTCAATAACCGTCTTCTCACCTCCTCATTCGACTAAAACAAACTGTGAAAGAACGTTTGAAGAGAAGGCAGATTTTGCATCTGATGATACTGCCAACTCTTTAGAATTGAGTTTCGATTCCCATGTTGACGATGTCATAAAAGACAATGATTCTTTAAATTCATATGTAGGAGATGATTTCCAAACCTGTGAAGGTTTAGTAGATTGCACTACCAGTACTTCTAAGTATTGTGATATATCTCCTATTTCATTTGAAATGGAGACTTGTTCTAATTATAAAGTAGTAGATACTTCCGATTCTTGTCCTGAGAAATGTCCGAGCCATTCTTCAAGTTCAGAGGATTTAGTAGGACTATCTCTAGATATGAACTGTAATGTTACTAAAAGGAGGCCAAAATGTTTGCAACTTGACAGTTTGATCAGTACTGATGAACAGGAGGATGAAACACCTTCTACAGTGCTGTTGGACTCTGGAGGAAATCAAAGTATCCCTCAGTCTCCTAAACAAGAATCAGATTCCCTGTTGGTCATGAGCGATTTAGATTTCAGCCCGACCGATTCTTCTCCCCAAATAGTCAATTCTGATTCTGGGTATGAAGCCGATACAGACAAAACAGTTTACCACAACGGGACTCAGCTCTTTGACTCTTTCCATCTTGATTCGAATTCACCGTCCTGTAGTAGTGGTCCAATTGTAGAACATAATCAGAAATCTCAGTTTTTTAATAGGAAAACTTCAATCAATTCCCTGGAGGAATTTTTAATAATTGAAAGCTGTTGTGAAATTGTTGTGAATTCCTCGGATGTATGCCAACCGACCCGTGCCTCTTCCCCTGAGCACTGCTCGACAGACAACACATTGCACGAATCTGTAACTTCTTTTATTGAAGAGGAGAAAACACTTTACACAATATTCGAATGTTCATCTGAATTGAGTCCTGATGTATAAAACAAAATAAAATTCCAATTCACACTCAAAAATACCGTTATGTTGCTTTTTTTATGAGTCTTGACTGGTTTGATAAAAATAATGCTTTAAATAATATGTAAAACCATTTTAATAAAATTGGAATGGGATGTTGATGTTTTGTTTTGTTTTATTAATAATAAAAGTGGTCGAAATGACAAAAAAAATATTAAAAATTCGTTTTTAAAAACAAACCATCTGTGATTTTGGTACAATGGCTTTCAGTAACATTTCAGTCAGCTTGTTTTTATTAAAATTTAAGCTTTTTATTTTTACAAATATACTTTTTTCCTAGCACACGCTTTTTATTTTATCATTATGCACTGCCATTACTCATAAATGCTTTATTTAACCATAACAATACGTAAAACTTTACATAGAAATATATGAAGATTTTATTTATTACCATGAAACTTCAAAGTAATAAAAGATAAGAAAAAAGAAATTATAGTTTTTGGTAAGCAAAAAGGTAATATAAAAATTATTTTTCTGCTGTCTTTCTTTTCTTTGCTCTATTATGATTCTGATTTCAAGAATAGTTTTTAATAAATCATAATTTTTAAAAAAATGCCATTTTTTATTTTATTTTACACAATCACAAAAATTGAAACATTTAGTCATTATTAGCATGAAAACTATTTTGTATCCCGAACAACTATTTGTTTGAAACCAGATATCATTTATGTAGTTCACATTAATCTTCATGGCACGTTTCATTCTTCCTTTTGCACAAGTCTTTTCTTTTATTTTTAAATATCAGGAGGAAAATATTATTTTTGTTTTGAAATGAATTTCTTTTGCTGTTTATTCAGGTGAAAACACTTACAACGGGGACCATTCTGATGCTCATCAAAGCACCTTCTCTCACAGTAGCAAAGAAGTAAGTGTAAGTAGAAACATTTTTCAAAGTTTAACTAAATAAAGTACAATACAAAAGAAAAAAAGGGTTTGCAATTTTTTTCCATTTTTCAGGGATCGCCCACTAAGGATCTATCAACGGAAGACTCGCCCAAGAAAGATAAAAAGAAAAAGAAGGGGTTAAGGACACCGTCATTCCTGAAAAAGAAGAGCAAGAAGAAGGCAGTCGAAGCTTCATAATTCCAAGAGGGAAAAAAGAATGAATTTGATTTCATTGAGAAGAGATAAGAAATCCGAGAAAAATCTGCAAACTTGAAAAATAAAAAGTGCATACAAAAACTTATTGATCCAAATATTTTAAAACTGTTAAAAGGAACGGAATTTAATATTTTAAGATAAAAACATATTTAAACAATTAACACTGCCCATCGATTATTTTGGTCTTGCATTTTGTTATCTCTTTTTTAAATTGTAATTAGGTGCTTTGATGCAGAAGTGGCTTGCTTTACTTTGCAGCACACATTTCTTAGGCTATTATTAAAAAAAGAAAGAAAGAAAATTTATAAATATATATAAATTAAGGAAAATGTGCAGAAAAACTATGATGCAGTATAATAAATAAAAAGTTAATATAAATTTTTCAGTATAATATATAAATAAAGAAAATAATATAAAAATATGCTTTTCATTGTACAGATAGAAGTATAAATATTGAATTGAAGTGAAAGGTTAATATGAAAAATATTTTACAAAAATTTGTTTATGAAACTGACAATATTCTTTTATTTAAGATTAATTCTGGAAAAAAAGTCTTCTAAGTTTTACTTCCTCCTTGCTGTTATCCCTATCTTCTGAAACCAAAACAATTCCCAAATTTGCTTTTTAGGTTTGAAGCACAAAGGTGGAAGTTTTGTTACATTCATAACCATATTGATGCGATCGAGTTATCATTGATTCAACGAAAATGATTTTGCGTTTTAAAAAACGTTAATTTTTTTTTTAAATTTAATTGACTTGTGATTAAATCATAAATGTATTTATTTTAACATTTAATGTTTTTTTTTTGTTTTTTTAAAGTGTAATGCAAAGCTTGATATTTACTAAACATTATATATTTTAAGAGGACAATCACAGAGCTTCTTCAAAGATCATTCGATCGTATGTATGTTTAAAAATTTTGTTAAACAAATCACACTTTGTTAAAATAGTGAGATTTTTATTTTTATTTTATTTTATTTTTTTTAAATAAAAAAAGGCTTTATAATTATCTACATTTTTGCCCCTGTTTAAAATGTATTTTTGTTAAACTACTGGATTATGACTACATATTAGCAAAAGTACCGTTTTTTCATGTACGCTATTTGTTGACTTTTTTCACGGAATGTAGGTGTAGTAGAAAGATTATATAGTACTAATTGCTTTATTTGTACAAACTCTTCATACAGCTTGGGGCAATTTGAGAAGTGTTTGGACCTGCCTCTGTTTATTTATTATTGTGTTGACATTTTTTTGTCCAAGCTGATCGATCACTTCATTATACACATTTTATTGTAATTACACAAACTGTTGAATAAATTTATTTTGATTGCTGACAGTTTTTACTGTGGAATTTTTTCTAATTTCTTTTCACACTTCAACAAAACAGGACGCAACAGAGGCGAGGTCTTCTACATCGAGCGAGCCTTAAAAATTAATTCAGTACTACAGTTGGAGGGTTCAGGTGTATTTTAATTATCGGCAAATCATAAATACGTTCTACCTTAATTATTTTCATAGTCTAAAAGTATCGCATAGTATACATTCATACTGACTACATTTTGACTTATTTATGAAGTAAATAGCTCATATGCCATACGTCTGTACTTGTGTTGTAATAGGCCAACAGACTCATCCACTCTCTAGGGGCAAACATGAATTTACTAGTTAGATTCTGCAACTATACACGAGAAAAACTCAATAATAAATTCTTTCCGTTTAGCCATTCTATAGAATATTCCTTGAAGTTTTTTCCTCAGTCATTGTACTCTAAACTCTTTCTGAATAGGACAAAAAGAATGATTTATAGATACTTCGACGATTTACAATCTTAACATTTACTTGGAGAAAAATGTAGCTTATTGTTTTGGAATGGAATGGAATGGTATGGTGGCAAGGGTACTAGGAAGTGGGGTTTGTATGCCCCAGGCACTGCAGCCTTCTGGCTTATTGTACCTTCCTAGTTCCTTGGTTTAGTCAATAGACTCGATCCTTTGTCTCAGAAGTATCACGTCATTGACTGTTATTCCTTCAATGTGGTTCTCTGAGTCGCTTTTATCCGTCAGATTGAACCTCCATTGAGCCGTTGCTTCGCATTCGAAGATGATATGAGTGGCTGTTTCCTCCTCCTCATTACATAGTCTGCAAATGGGATCACTATTATATATGCCCATGTTATGTAGATGTTTTCTCAGATACCAGTGGCCGGTTTAGTAGTCCTACCACTCCTCTGAGATTTGCCCTCTCCAATTGTAGTAGTGTTTTTGCTAGTTTTGGTGAGGGTTGTTTTATCGTAAGTTTACTGTGTTTAGCACTGCTAGAGTTTATCCACTTTTCTCTTTGTTTTGTTTGGATCCATTCTGTGATGTTTGTAGTTTTCCTTTACTTCCACCATTCCTGAATATTATTTTGTACCTGAAGGTGTTTATTTCGTGACGCTATTTTTTTTTTTTTTTCTTCAGTATTACATACGGTAACATCCTTTAACCCTGCCTTGTGGCATATCTCACTATCTCACCTTACAAATAAGCAATTGACATTGATAAAGGTACTGAACAGTAATGGGCTGTAACTGTAACCTTGCCCCACACCCATTTCAGTTGCAATTTTATTTCACAGGGATTTGTCCTAGACAATAAAGTTATTCATAAATTGGTTAAAATGTCAAGGAGACCCCTCTCAGACACAGCTCAGCTTATATAGCAAAAATGACCTGTCCGCCCTAAATCACTTAAGTTCGACCAAAAAATAATAATTTCCCTTTTGTTTTACCCGTCTTCAATTTAATCGTACTAACAAACTTATGCGTTATTGAATATAGAACACAACAAATGACTTAAGCTTAGTATGCACTGGGATTCTTTGTTTGGACTCTGTCACAGATTCTCAGATATATGGCGCAGACTCTGCCCCGTAACATTGTCGCTCCAGAAATTGACTGCACTGACTCAATGTTGCACAGTATTGAATAAAGTATATAATTTAAGATGGGATTCAAAAAAATACTAAAATGCACGACATCAGATTCAAGATTCGTTGTCGTGGAGCGTCTTGGATGCAAGAAAATAAATCCCAGGCACAGCTCCATGACAAAGAGTCTGAACAAAGAATCCTAGTACATACTCTTTACACAAACATATTGAATATTAATAACATTCAATGTGACTGAACCAATTCCAGCCCATCTTGAATGTTGACTGCTTATGACGACATACATTCAGTTTCTTTTCTTGTAATAATAAATTGCCTAAATACCATTACTTTTGTTTTCTACTATTAATTAAGGTTTTTGAATGAAATTAAGGTGTTTTTGAGATGAAAATAGTTAATGGCACGAGCAAGATTCGAATCCACGATTTTCGGCTAGACACGCCACTGCTCTACAACTTGGGCTATCGTGACCTCGATCCACTCGGACAGCAACTTCCTATCTTAATCCCACCTTATGAGTTCAAGAGTTTCGAATCCCGCTCATGCCATTAACTTTTTTTTCATCTCAACTAAGAACCTTAATTGTAATGTATCAATTGGTCAAGCAGACCACAAAATTGGTGGATTTAATTTGTTTTCTACGTTAACCACGAGCCATTTATTTGGAACTGAAGTTCTGGAATTTCTGCATGTAATGTAACAATCAATTTTTAATATTAATTTGGCGGTACACATACCTTTTTCCAGTGATTCCAAAAATCTACTGGCCAAAAAACTAATTAATTTGTTTTAAAAAATGCTAATGTTAACGTAAAATGTTCTTCCTTCAAGTTATGGTTGAATAAAAGAAATATTTCCCAAGCCGTATTCAAAAAAGTTTATTTCTCTAAGGATGTATAACAAGAGTCTACTTTTTTAACTTTTTTAGAACAGGATTAATGGCTTAAATTTAATTTTAAGAGATAATTAGTCCGATAAGTAAATATAAGTCTCATTGTTCTAATCGTTGAGCTGGCATATACTCGCGACACCTCTGTCGATCCAGTGCTTTTCAGGCCTGTTGGTCGCAAAGTCTATATACATGATGAAATTCGTAGAATGGCCTGTCGTCGACAAGACACCCCTTCTAGCTGTCGTTTTGTAAAGCGGACATCTGTAACTTGGTGGGTTGGTGAACTTGGACTAAAATTGTATTTTAAAAAAATAAATAAATAAATAAAGCATTAATTAGTACAATACAAATTTGAAACTTGTTTTCTTATTTATACCGTAACTCCTGATTTAAACCATATTATCGGCACGGTGTCGAACAGAACCTTTGGAAGGGATTCATCCAAAAGCATAGTTTTACGATTCCATCTCGCACCTTCAAGAAATAACCCCTATAAAGAATAAAAGTGATAAAATACATTCTAAAAGTGTTGTAATCATGTTAAATAAGGCTTAAAAAGAAGTTTAATAAGTTTAATGTTAATTTAGCTTACATTGACAAAAGCACTAAATTCCTCTTCGGCGAATTTTTGCTGCATGAAAAATACATACGTACAACACATAGGTTTTTCGATAATAGGAAAATTGCCCATGCAAAAACTTTTAAAGCAAGATACTTTGTTTAGTCGTTTTAAAGATTTTAAAAACACGTTTGTAACAAAACAACATGCAGCAAATCTTGAATAAATATCTTATTGCAGTGTAAATTATAAAAGAAGTTCTTGAAAATAAAATAAAAAATTATGCAAAATAAAACAATTTGAAACAAATATTAATACTGTCTACATCCTTTTTTTTTAGTATTCATTTTGAATATTCAAAAATATACTGAACAATCTGTCGACATGCAAATACATAGTTAAATGGGATAAAGAGGCTTATTCAATTGATTTAGTTATTCCATTCCAGACTCTAGTTTATCTGCCTTTTTTTCTTTAAAAATTTTAATATGCCAGGAGAAAAATTTCTGTCATAAAAAAACTGCTATGTTTGAATGTTTTGCTGAAAGAGGCCATCACTGCCTAGAAGTGTCAAATTGAACCAACAAAAATTTCTGAATCGTCAGTGGCCATCAATCTACACTGTTATCTCCAATAGAAGAGGATTTCAATACTAGGTTGAAAATAAAGGAGTTGACATCCACGAAAAAAAAAAAAAAAAAAAAAAAAAAAAAAAAAAAAAAAAAAAAAAGTTAAAGGGGTGTCTCATATCTGTTCGGACACTCTGTATACATTCTCTTCTAATACTATTCACCCAACTCCATCACCCTTTGTACATATTGTATAACTAATCTAATTGATCATCAGCAGAGAGCTCTTACATATCAAGAGGTTCTCGTTGAGAGGTGCCTGTCGAAGGATTTGAATTGTATAAGTGGAATGTATTTATGTACAATTAAGGGCAAGGCCCAATTAGCAAATCATACTGACTAAAAATAGTTATACAAAATAGCCACAATGATAAAACACAAACAGTAAAATACAATATAAAAACTTAACAAAAATAAAATACATGGAGCAAAACAAGAGTTATTCAACTACTTAAATTACTAAGCGTCCTGATCATTCCATTCTGTTCTCTAATATTTTAGAGTTCAGGATGTTATGGATATCTATAGATTCAGAAAATCAATTCACTATGGATAGTAAGTTGCATTTTATTTTATTTTTTTTTAAACCATAGGTTGTCCTGTGAAAGGGCACAAATTTACATTTGACACCTGAGAAAAACAGAATATATATTAGCAGGGAAAGCATTCCGGGTCGCTATAAAATCCTTTGGTAGTGGTTTTGAACAACATGATTTTTAAAAACAAAAATGCCAGAGATTGCGAGGAAGAATTATTTAAATAAACGAACCCAAGTCGTCCAGATCTTGTTTTTGTTTCATTTTATGTACATTGAGATTGAATGTATTTATTAGTTTGAATATGTGGAATGCCCAATGGTGGAATACTGAGTATAGCCGCTTAAACATATAAATATTATAAAATAATATATTACTTTTTCTGTAAATGTAATCATACAAATTTATTTTTAGTTTCTTAAAAGAACCTTGACTGCACAAGCAACAAATTTATATCATTCTTAGAAAAATCAACATTCTGATGCTCTTCTTGCTCCTCAATTTTTATTCTTGAATAAGCACGAAAACCGTATGCATTTTGTTATTTGTATATTTATAAAAAATAAGTATGTCTTTTTACTTAATTAATGCTTTAAAAATGTTATCAGTATTAGAAGTTTTTTTTATTACATTTATTTGTTATTTTTATTAGAAGTATGACCACTTTTTCGCTCAAGATAACTCTGGATCTTGGTTAAGGCCATACCTTGATCCAGAGTGATCACGAGTAAAAACCAATACTGATGCTGAACGCTATTAAAATAAAATGTGATGAGCTTTTATTGAATGTGATATTTTAGTGCAGTGCAAGGTAGAAATAAAACATGCAATTTATACTTTTGGTAGCTCATGCTAATGCATGCATGTTTTAAGTACCCTTACATCGGTAAATGATATCAACTCCTCGTTTGACATGATTTTCTACAGGAAAAAAAATTATCTTATAAAATACAGTTGAAATATTTTCTATTTACGTTATTTGCTCATATGTTAAATAATTGCTACACATGACTGGTATTTTTCTAGCATACTCTTTTTATACTTTTTTATTACATCCTCACCTTACAATACACCCCATAATCCGGTTCGTACTTAATATCGACGTCAAACTTGGTAACCATGTACTGAAATCCAAGTTGATCTATCGAGATTTTGTTCTTTCTCGCATAATTCTGAAGTATTCCCGACAGAAAGGATTGCGTGAAAAAGAATCCCGATATCCAGAAAACACGGGGGATCCCTTCGTTAATCCATGTCTGGAAGAACTTCAGTCTAAAACATAAAAGGTAAATGCATAATGCGATTTGAACCGAAGTACATTTTAGTAATTTCACCTTAAGAGAAGATCCGCGATGTAACTAGCAAGGGGTTTCAGTGATGGATAGGATTTTACAGCCCAGCACGCCGGCACTTTTCCGATAAGAATGCTGCTGTTGACCTCTTCCAGCTCTAACGACATAACTGAAAGGCCCATTGCGGCTTTTGTAACATCTGTCAACGATGTGACTAATAGTTTCAGTAGTCCATTGTATCTGATTAATTCCTGCAAAACAGTAGAATAATTTGTATGACAACACATTGTTTATATTCAATGCAAAGTACCTGTCTTAGAACTGTGTTCATGCTCTGTTCGTAAAGAGTAGGGAATTTCTTCGTTATCTGTACTATGTCAAACAGAGGTGGTAATTTCCCAAGTATATCACTGGCAAGATTTTGCACCAGGGCACTAGATTGCTTAACACCGGACACAGCTGTAATCTGAGGCTGAGTAAGAAGCACCGTTTCCAGAAGCTAGAATGATATTTAAATTAAAACATTTGAAGGTTTTACACTTAAAAACAAGACAAATTCTTCATACAGCGATAGTTTCTTGGTTATCTTTGGTAATATCTGCATTGGCATGAAGACCGAAAACCTCTGGCTGTGGTACGAGTGGTAATTCTTTAATGTACTTCAATATCCCTTGATGTGATGTGTCTTGAGGGATATGGTACAAACCAGTTTTTGAAAAGCTGTAGCTACATTATGGAAAGAAAATTAGCATTTTTTTTTTTTTAAAGTAATTAATAAATATAAGAAACAAGACTTACCTTGGTTCAGTCAGTATATTCGGGTTGCAGAATGTCGATAGGAGAGAATTTAAAAGTGTTCTGTCTTTATCATCTGTAACTCTACCCCCATAGTTACACTCGCCGGTTAAGTACTGAATGGCTTCAAATGGCACTTCATCATACTCGTTAAGGAACATCTGCAACGGAGAATATGATATAAAATTGAATTTAAATTTGAATACTGAAGTGCAAAAAACAGACTTGTAACTGCATGACACTGATTCTTAAGTCAGAATCGTTGAATTCATACGGGATGTTCCAACCAAGTGGACCGAATTTCCGCCTCTCCTGGACAATGGCATGGAAAAAGCAAAGAGAAAATAAGAGCCTCTGCCACGTTTCCTGTACCCGACATCCAGTGAAAAATTTGCTGTTTGAAATCGGATCACTCGTATAAGAACGGTACAGATTTGCTCTCAATCCTTTTGGAGCCTCATTTGTTAATTTAACGCCTAAATTAAATATACATATAGTTAAAGAAGAAAATTTTGTCTTAATTTTATAATAATTTACCGTTTTGAAGAATCATCACTGGGAAAAACTGACAAGGATAACTGGTCAACCACAATCTGAAATTCCTGTTGGTTTTCTGTGGCATAATAACTTCATCACAAAGTTTATCCAATTGTGGCATCCAGCTTTCAGCAAGATGGCAGTTTTGAAGGACCACCCAATTGCCACTGTTAATGCCGTTGTTAATTATTTGCGCTGCAATCGGACCCTAAAACCAACACAAAATTACATGCGATAAAATTAAAATTGAAACTTAAATCACCGCGAATTCACCTGCCCCTGCCCTAATGATATAATCAATATATTTGCACGTTTTATTCCTATATCTTCGGCAAATTTGAACAGGCCTGCCATCGGATCAGCACCGGGTGATAAAATAAATATAAGTGGAGTACAGCAATTGGAATCATCGTACGCTTCTCTCAAATTAAATGGGGGCGGTTCAATAAATATTTTACCCATTTTTTTGGAAATATATTTCTAAAAAAAATTTATGGCGTAATGAATATGCTTTAATTTCAACCAGACAAATAAAAACCTTACTTGCACAGCTGAAACTAATTTATCTGGGCGAAGACAACGCAGAATTACCAGCCATGTGAGTTCATCTACATTTTGGTATGGTGACGGTGGAACTTTAGCGATTGGATCAAAACATTCATAAAACGCCTTCCATTCCTCATTGTTTATTTCAATAGTTTTTCTGAATTCTCTTAATCTGCATTTAAAAATTTGCAATTAGTACAAACTGTAAAATATTCAAATTTATAATAGTATTTTATCAACATACTCCGGTAAAATTGTAGATCTAATTATTTCAGACCAAGCTTTATCGCTTAGCCAAGATGGATCTGGATTGGGGAATGGATTTTCCAGCCCAATTCCACCTGTTAAGAAGAACGATAACATTTCTTCGCTCAACTTCCCCTTAACCAACGATCATCATTGAAATATACAGTATAGTTTATGATCATTATTATTTATAACAAAAAAACTACCTTAGATCGTTCAATTCCCACGCACAGAATAAATGAAAATGCCAGTTTATCTTTTTCAAATAGAGATCTACATATATTCTTATAAACACTTAAAGTAAAATAGTTATTCAGGTTGGTTAATCTTTCATCTAAATCAACGCTACATTCACTGTTTGCAATCGCCTGAAAAATTAATTGTATATTGTACCATCCAGTAATCCCTGACTAGATACATTTTTGATAATACAAACTTGATAATAAAGCTGAATGAACCAAGTGAGGGAATACTGATACATAGGTTCTATACTAGCTAGTTCAGAAATGCAGAAAAATAGTGTAGAAGAATGTAAAGATACTGGAAGATACAAATTTCTAGCAAAATCAATCTCAGTTTCTGTTTTGGCCGCAATGTCTTGTTTCTTCTGGATCATCTCAGATAAAAACTGTAAGGAAAAGTTTACAATTAATAAAAAAATCCTTTAAATAATGAAGTTATTTTTTTAAATTTGTTTTTAAGAAGTTACTTTTGATTGTGAGAGTGTCTGAATTGCGTTTTCATTTTCGAGGATGTTGCCCTCGGCAGTCGAGAGAACTTTTAAAATGTCATCTTCTAGGTCTTTAAGATTGCGTTTGTTTTCAGCGCTTTCAAGGATCAATTTGTTCTTTTTCTCTTCAAGATCCGGGCGCTCTTTTGCGACGACGATTCCTAAAAGTTGGTCTTGGAGACCGTTGGGGGTCACCATGAAATTTATAATGGTCACCTGTGTAAAGTGTTCGATTATTAACCGCCTACAAAATGTGGAATGCGTGACAACGCACCTTAGCCGATATTCCTGGAAGAAAATGCGGGTTTCTCAATCTGGTCGTGAAATAAATTCGGAAATGTTTGTGATAATGCAGAGTGTGTTCTCCCACTTTTATATGATATGCCGCTCCTTGTTTGAATATGTTTTTAAGCAATATCGGTTCTAAATTGAAAGTTAAAAAGTTATAAAAATAAAATAAACGATTTTATACTTGGTAATAAATTAATCATAGACTATAATATTGCAGTCACTCAATAAACATCTCTATAAAATTGTAGTATGTTTCAAAATATACTTTTAAAATTATAAATCGATCATTTATATTTATATTACCCAAGGGGGCATCAATAGTTTCAAGAATGTTTTCAAATAGTATAGGATATCCTCGCTCAATAGCTCTCTCAACATAATGCATATAATTGACATCAGAGAGTTTAGTAACAATCATTTTGTTAGCTCTTTCCATATTTTTAATCCACTTGTTTGCTTGACCTGGAAAAAAAATGCTTTCAGCAAGAAGCAGATTTTTTCTTTACTTTTTTTTTTAAATTTGTTGCTGTTTACCTTGAGGATCTACCAGAAGTGGCCAACGGTTTGCATTTTTCACTATAATCGCATTTTCTATTGAAAACGTATCGACCGGCAACCCATGCAATTTCCAGTTTCGGATTAAAATCTGGTCTCCAAGAGTTGTTATCATTGAAAATGGCATGGTGCAAGGAACGCCTAATTGGAAGCAAGTTTGATTCCATCCTTTCAGTAGCACCTGAAATATATTTTTATTTTTATTTTATTTTTTTAGTTTAAATTATATTGTAAAAAATATATAATACATTTCTGTACTCAATGGTGAAAGGGCCCAAATAAGCAATCACGCCAGATGATAATAAAACATCACCGATTGCATTTATAAGACTGTAACGGAGATTGGTTGCAGTCTCACTCCATCTTTCTTTTTCTCCTCCAAGTCCACCTGAGAAAAAGAAAGAAAATTATACGTTTGTTTTAACGAGTTTATTAAGAAAACAGATTCTTGTTACTTGCACTAAGTCAAAATAAAGTTAAAACATAAAAAAAATCCCTGATATTATTAAATTAATTCTCTAATTATATTAGTACCAATTAGTTTTTCAGCCCTTTCTAGCTTTTGTGTGCACAGAGCAATAGCATCCTCCAAATCTTTCTTGGCTTTTGACTTGGCAATGTATTCATCATGCAATGCTTGCAAGTTATCAGTTACCTATCATAAATTTTAATGTTTATTAGCAAATTGGTGATAAATTTACAGTAGGCAGTAATAAAAAGAATTACTTTTTGAAGCTGAGCTCTTTTCTCATTCAATCTCCCCATTTGAATACCGAGTTCCTCCTCTGCTTCAAGATATTTTGCTTTTTTCGGCGCAACTATTTTGTTTACTCTGTCATAAACTTCCATGGCCCTCACCCATTTGCACATACCTTCACAAGCATTAGATACCAATTTGACGACATTTGGATCAAAATCACGATCCGGTATGTACCTAAATAAAATTTATTCGTATTAAAAATATTTTTAAAAAATTCTTCAACCAACACACTTTACCTTTCCCTAATTCTTTTCATTATAGCAGGGTTTATATTATCCTTGTCATATGATTTTAAGGCCTCCAAAAATTTCAAGTCGCCGAGCATTTTCAAAGATGGCCCCCAATAATCTTCTATCATTTTACCAGAACCACTCGGGTCTGGTTTTCTTTCACTTTTAATCCCTTTCATCACACAAACCGCCTCCATCACCAATTTAACACCTGATGGAGGATTCTTCATGCTTTTTATTATTGTGATGTCAGATGGTTTAAGCGTGTTAAGCGCTTGTATAGCTGCTTCTAAGGCCGGTATCGCTTCAGCGAGATCACCCTCGCAGTCATCTTTAATGGCTTGAGCTGCCGCTGCAGCTTCATTGGCTAACGCTTCATCAGCGGCGACGATCTGTCATAAAATAGTTTTTAGAGATTGCTATACAAAAATATAATATATTACACATTACCTCTTTTTTTGCTTCTACTATAACAGTATCCTGTTCAATTTTCACCATTAGTTTTTCAGTATCATCCGATGTTTTGACTAATTCTGGCCGAAGTTGGCGTAGAGCCTCTTGCATTAATTGCACCTATTTTGAAATATAGTATATATAATTCAATTCACTAATTTCGTTGTTGACCAATTAATATATTAAAATTAATTTATCTCAACTAAAAACCTTAATTGTAATAATATATAATAGAATAATTTTGAAGAATCAAAATCATTAAACTAGAAATTATAAATAAAAGAAATCTATTGCATACCTGTGCTGCGGCAAAATCCAGTTTTTCTAACCCCACCTCGTACCTCGTTCTCAGATTAGTAATTTCGTCAACTTTCACTTGGAGTATCTTTTGAAAAATTTTCAACAGTTCCAAATAAGATTTTGGATTTACATAAACTCTCCTCTTTAAAGTCTCAAAAAACCTTTAATCAACAATGAACGAATGAAACATTTTTTTACTTCATACAAAAACATAGGAATAGAAATTGTATTTTAATTACATAAATATACTATCAACAAATAATTGTGTGTATATGTGTAATATACAACATATTCTACAAACAAATTTATAACATTTTCACCCATATCATTACGATCAAATTGATCATTAGAGTAATAAACAAATCAACAAGTGTATCATGCATAGTGTAATACAATTAATTTACTAGTGGAAATTCTAAAACATTTGCCTGATTTTCATATTTCTTATACTACACCTACCAGTGATATTGGCCATAAAACCCTCATGAGTGTTCAAAATTAATTAATGATTTTTATTTATATTTGTTTTACTCACTTTCCTACTGTATTTCTTGTAGTGATGTGAAATTCTTTACACATTTGAACCAACTTGCCTTTAATAACATCAGAAATGTCTAAATTGTGGAAGTACGATTGTGCGACTAGCTCTAGTGCTTCTGGAGGCCAGACGTTAAACCTAAACAATTATTTTAGTAAAAAAAAAATTTTTAATGACATTAATATGATAATTTACCAATCAATTGAACAGCAATTGATGAGTGATGGAAACATTCGGACCCTGTTTCTAAACGTGTCACCGACAGGCAACAGTGAAAGAGCAATGTGCAAGTTTTTCTTGACACAGTCAATGAAATAATTAAACAATGCTAAAGGACTTGTGTCGAATTTTTTATTCTGAAATATAATTGTTTATTAAGTAGAAGAATGGAAATTGTATTTTAACGCGACTTACAGCTTCTCTTATTATATTTGTGATCTTGTCCAGGATCTCGGCTTTTTCTTCTCCAGTGTATAAGTTTGGTACATCTCCAGTGTTGAGAATCATATTTATATCTTCTACAAACGATTCATCTTTCATCTGTGAGTCGGTTAACAGGAATACTTGTTGTTTCCCTTCAAGGCCCGCTCTTTTCAATAGAGCTCTTATATCTTCTTTCCACTCTTGGACGCCGTAGGTGCCGGTTATTTCAATCTGCACAATTTGGGTGAGGTTCGTGAAATTTGTGAAAATTTTTTTAAAAAATTGACTAACCTGTGAAAACTGATATTCCGCCATGTGTGTTGCAAGTTTGACACAACTAGCACGTCCGGTACCGGCTGTTCCGACTAACAAAAGATGACCATTGTCCTGCAAGAGAATCCTGGAAATCCTAGCAATATGTTCAATCGCATATTTAAACATAACCATATGCATTGCAAGCCTGTTTTGCAAATTGTAGTCTTTCAGATAGTACACCATACGCGATTGTAACTGTGAGTATGAAGGAATCTAAAAATATAAACAATGTCACTCAATTTCAAAATTTATTTATAATATCAAATGGTAAAAATTACTGAATATATTATACTTTTACCTCATCATAAATTTTAGGATCTGCATCTGGATCAATAAAATTGCCAAAAAACAATCCTCCAAGGTGGTTGACTGACAAAGCCTTTTCATCATTAATTAAATCAGCCAAAAACATATCCATGTGAGAGCGAATGTGATAATAACAATTTTTGGACATCATGTTGAATAAAGTATCCCTAAAAAAAATAACCAAACAATACACCAACCATTAAAGATTTTTAGCTTTATTAAACTTACTTGTCTTCTTGGCAAACCAGCCTGTCGCCAAAGACTCTGAACGTTTCATGGACCCAAAGTCTCAAAATCTTGTCTGGACCCGAAGCCCTTGAACTTGGCAAAAGGAGAATACCTTTGATCACTTTGGAAAAATCTCTTAAGTTAAATTTATAATGACAATTGGCCGGTGTTGGCAAAAAGTTTACTATGGCTTCCCTATAAACTCCTAATGTGGCGCTAACGATTAGCTGCAAAACAACTAGTTAGTAAATTTCATACGTTAAATATAAAAGCATAAATATTAATTACCCTTGACAGTCTTGTTATCCTTTCATCGAATCCTTTAGCAAAGTGCCAGTCCAATATAGAAGTAAATATTTTAGATAGTGTAGAATCTTCAAAAGCGTCAATAGAGAAAATATTCATATGTCGTGTAAATCTAGGCGTGACACTGTTTGACCCACCTCCTGGCGGTACCATCGCTCCCAAAAACAGCTAAAATATTTTTGATTGTTTTTAACAATCAAATATAAAAATTAAAATCGCCATACTTACAATATCAACAAGATCGATTCTGTTTGTGTTTTTAAGGTCGTACCAATGGCCATGATCCATTAACTGTCGTAACAATTCTATGGGTGGTTGAGCTCCATATTTCTCTTTCTGTGGCATGCTCATGTCATCAACAAATAGAATACACATTTTACCCATCGCTGGTCCAAAAACTCCCTTACGTCGCCTTTAAAAGGAAAATGTTATTTAACTTTTTAATTTGTATTTAAAAAAATGTTTCCATTACCTATCAAGCTTTGACATTATTACATCTTGTGTTAAATTGGCTGATGTTCTGGCTGAAAAATTAATCATGTTTGCCAGATACTTGTCTTTAGGGAGAGTAACAAGATAGTCGAGAATGATTGATGATTTCCCCGTTCCAGTAGGACCGACAAAAAGTATCGGAATATCATTCGACAAGAAAAGTTTTAAAAAGAATTTTTGCCTAGCTACTTCATCAGTCTGAACGATAATTTCATTGATCTAAAATGAACTACTAATTTAATATCTTTCAATAATTGAATAGTCGCGTTGTGAGCTTTACCTTGGCATTAACTGGAATCGTTATTCTCTCTTGTGTTTCCAGCCATGATACCCATGAGCCATTACCTTTGCGGTCATAAAAGAATTCCCAAACAGGTGCTTTCTCAGGGAATAACTGATGCTTTGTCAGTTTAAAGTTGGCGGGCTTTGGATGGTTAGGAGTTGCCCCAGAAATAAGGTTACGATAGAATCGGTCGAATTCCTTTTTACTTTCAGCTAAAATTACGAACAAAATACAATTTTAAAAAGTTTATTGTTTGCCGTTAATGGCAACGTTTAAAAATACACGTACAACTTAAAATACTTCCCAATCCCCATAAAAGAGAAAAGAGGAACAGACATTGTAAAGAATGAGTACTTATTCCACTAGCATTTTGGGTATCCAATTGAATCATGCAAGTAAACAAACGTGAAAAACTCTAGAAATAAAAATTAACTTTTCATTTAAATAACTTTTCAACAAAATGGACAGACATACATAAAACAGATGCAATTCTGAAGTTGGTACAACCAATTTGCAATGATTGAATATAAAATCCAAACATGGTTGTACGAGCCATTCCATAAGCTCTTGGACCAATTCTAACTGAACTTGCAATAATTTTTTATTTAGAACATTAAAATATGATTCCATTAATGGTCTCCAACCGAGCATTTTTGGCTCAAGGTATATCATACCACATCGAGAGACAGTCGCGGGAGAAGCTTGTTCTAAATCGGCTGGCTCGAAGATCAAATTCATTCTGTTTGTCATCTGAAAAAAAATCCATGGATTAAATTAAAAAGAAATATAGCACAAAATTATTTTATAATTTACTTGAATTATCTCTCCAGACATGAGACATAGTTTTTTATTGTCATCTAATACTGTGTTCATGTTTTCAATCCAATCAGCATCGACAGGTCCATCGAACATGATCCACTTCCTTTCATACGAACTGCTTGAAGCGAACTCTCTGAATGTATTTGCCAAGACTCCTGTACAAACAAAGATTTTTATTTTTAAAAAAGGCAAGTATGGTTCAAAATGCTTACCATCCGACCATTCATGAGAAGCTTTGTCAAAGCAACCGTACAACTGTCCCAATGTTATTGCTTTTGGATTGATAATAATGTAAACTACTCGGTATTCAGGATTTTTAGTCTTTTTCGAAGTTACACTCAACTCTCCAATCGCTTCTGCGAGATTCTATAAAAGTTGTTTTATTTTATTGTGAAACTTACAAAGTTTCCGTTGAATTTTACCTTGTATCCACAGGTTTTCCCACCCATCGGCTCACCAACGATCATAAGACCATGACGTACGAGGATCATTTCATAGATCTGTATTACTTTCATGACATACCAATCGGTCGGTTGTAAGTTATTGAGCATAAGTCTCGCTTTTACGGAATTAATAAGGTCATCACGGTCGGGTTGGGGAAGTTCAATTCCAGGGAAAAGATCTTGATAAATACCAGTAAAAAGCGGCAAATCCTATTAAAAAAAGATAAATTGCTTTAAAATTATACAATTGTTACTGAACTGCAACTAATTCTATCCTCACACCCATTTTACAATTTTCACATTGTTACATTTATTAAAAAACCAAATTTGTTTAAAAAAATTTAATAATCCACCAATTAAACATGGTAAAATGTCAAAACTTGTCTAGCAGATCAAAACAGTGAGGTAGGCCATAATTAGTAACAACCAAATTACAAATATTTATACAATTTTGTTCTCTCTAAACTATTGTAAGTGAGAATAATACAAATTATGATTGGATTTATGGACAATCACCTGAGCTAAAAATTTTGGCATGTTGACATCCACTAATGCTCGCAAAATTATAATCTGCTCATCTTGTTTAGGGTATTTTTGTTTTAAGGCACCTGCTGCAATAAGGACAGTCTTCACCGCCCTCATGCCATAATCATAATGGGGCTGTGTGGAAAGCTGTTCTGAGCACAGTTTATACGTATCGACAATTTTTCCAGCCAATCTAAAAATAAGAATCATAACTAGAAAGCAAATATAATAAACAGTGAAGAAAGTTACACTCGGGCATTTTCAAATCCTTTCGAATACAGAGATATTTCTCCTATCATCCCATAATCAGGCACCATCATGGCTACGGTTCGGAAAAGCACTTTTAAATTGTCAGGCAACTCTTGCCTCCCTGCATAACTGAATTAAAATTTGTGTTAATATATATATTTTTTAATCATTCAAATGATTTTTTTTTCTTACCCAGGGTTCATCGTTATAAACATATTGCAAGTCGGATTTAACGTGAGCTCTGTCCCCTCAAATATAAATGTCTTTTTCTTGGCAATAATGGCTAATTGAATTGTAAGAATTTGTTGTGCGACTACAGACAATACTTCTAGATCAATACGATTAAACTCGTCGAAACAAGCCCAAGCTCCTGATTGTGCCAGGCCCTGAATGTTCAAAAATCCTCATTTTTACAATATACAAAATCTAACATGCGACAATTTTACTTTGAAAAATTTCCCCATAGCTTTGTAATCCAGTCCGTCAGAGCAATTGAAAACCACGCATTGTTTAGCCACGGCTTTTGCAAGATCTTTGCTTGTTTCTGTTTTTCCAGTCCCAGCAGGGCCTTCTGGTGCTCCTCCAAGATTCAATTTAAATGCACCCATTAAAGTCCTATAAAAAAAATATTTAAAAAAAAATCAATGAAATTAAAAATTATATTTTAAAAACAACAGACCTGTAGCATCTATCTGTCAGTGGGGTCATGACAAGACGAGGAGTGTTTCCTAAATATTCATAGCCATATTCGAGATCAGTCGTTATCATGCACACATGAACAATTTCTTCATGAGAATAATATCGCAACTGTGAAATCCAATGGAAATCAGTTATTGTTTTGACTTTGAGATCTCTCAATGATCTCACAGTGTCCCTAGCTAGACAAAAGAAAAAAGATTATAATAAACAATTTTATTTTTCAAATATTAAGAAACTATTATAACTTACCATGTACGTCTAATGTGATCAAAGCTTCAATCGTAATCCTCGACCCGGGTGAAATAAAACCTCTCACAATTTTTACCATGTCTTCTACTTGAGTTGTGCTTTTTTCTAAATAATTCTATAATGAAAAACAGTAAAAGATTTAATAATTGACATTTTTTTATTGGGAGAATTTGTAAAGATCATACCGTTAATTTTTGGTGTTCGATTGCATGCGATACCTCGTAAGACCAGTTAACACTGCTCCCGCATAACACTATCATCCCTGGCCAAGATATGACCCAGTCTGTTCTTGCGGAAATTCTATAAGCCTTAATGGCATCTTGGCAGATATCTTTCAAAGAAGTGATCATCATAGATTCGACTTGTATAAGCCATCTTTCTACCAGACCCTAAAGAGAATTTCAACAGATAAAATAAATGAGCAGTGAAAAATAGACAATCTTTGTACCTTTGCTTCCATTGGATTGATCGTGCTTGAAAACGGTACAGATTCGCCTTCAGCAGAAATCATTCCAGTGATCTCATATTTTTCATCTCTGTCAGTCGAAAACTCCAATTTGGAAATCCCTTCAAAACACTTTTTCAAATGGGGCTGCACTTTAGTCGGATCCTTGGTTTCTGAGAGTATTTCCAGTAGTTCGTCATTGGATAGAAAGAAAAATCTAAACAATATATTTTCAATTTAGCAATTTAACGTATTAACTTAATTTTTTTTAAATTTAATAATATAAGCTACGTATTTTTTAAAAAAGAAATTTAAGAAATGCAAAGAACTTTAAAAGCTGTCTCTTCGCACTTTCTCGTACTAAATCATACACTTGCTACACACAAGACACCAACCTTGGAAAAAATAATCTTTTCTTATCAAGATATTCATGCAATCCTTTCTGAATATGTTCAAGTAAACCATTTAACTCTTTGAAGTTTGCTAGTAAGTTGGGCTGTTCTGTTGCTGTCAGAACTAGTGGATTTTCCTTCGTGTAGAACATTATATTTTTCCAGGTTCTGTCCACTTTTCTGAAATTTCTTCCCTCCTCCGGCATCTGTCTCATTATATCTTCCGAACCAAATATTGGCTCTAAGTACATCCACGTAATTTGAACCTAGGAGTACATTTTTATTTTTAAAATTTTTATTTCTAAATTTTGAGGGAAACAAAAAAATTATTACCTGCAACCAAGCATCTAGAATATCTTGCATCGATAAAAGTTTGTCTTCCCATTCTTGCATTTCAGTCTCAAAAGCTTTAACATGAGGTGAACCCCTCATCGTCTGAGCCTTCAAAATATGGTCATCGAGCATTACTTGAATATCATCCACAGCTTTTAAAATTGGTATCACACTGCCTCTGTTTGAAAGAAGAAATTGTGTTACATTTAAAAAAATATATATTATCTTCTTTTTTTTTAAATTTATATACCTGAAATAATCAAACTGGAATGTGATATCTTGCCATTCTTCCTTCATCTTTAAGAGATTCTTTTCCAGAGCGAATTCTCTTGAGGCGTTTACGCTGATTTCTTCCAGTTTATGTGCATGCTTAAGAAGTCCGAGTTCAATCATATCAGATAAAGATGACATTTCATCAGGGCAAACTTCCACACCGACTATTTCGCTTATCTAAAAAATAAGTATGAAATTGAAAATGGCCATATTAGAAAGAAAATGTTTGGAGAATTATCAAAATCGTTTGACTTCACAATTAAACAAATAAAGGGATAGTCAAAGATTTTTTTTCTTCAGACTAACCATTTTCCAGTGTCTATCTTTAAGACCTTCAGTACAAATTGCTTGGAGTACAGGCAGAAATTGTCTGAATTTGTCCACTTTCCCCCTAACCGTCTCTGCGACTCTCTTAGAACCTGGGACGTCATAAAAGGTTTTTGACAATTTGTACAGCGTCCTCCACATCAGGTCCACTTCTTCAGAAACTGATTCAGCATGAAGATTCATAAATGACCCTATAGCAAGCAAATAATTTTCATTTAAATATGTATACATTGTTTTCAACTTTAAAAAAAAATTAAGACGGAAAAACACATACCATAATACCATTTGTCATAATTTTCATGGAAATGCAATACCGTGTGCCATAACTTGTCATAAGGTTCTATTGTTGTTAGCATTTGCTCGAGCAAGAGAAATGGAGAAAGCTCAAAATCAAGAAGCAGTTCCTCAGTGTTGATGGCCTGCGAGTTTTTGTTTGAATTACTATGTCATTAACAATAAATATTTAATACTTACATCTGCCATTGCCTTATCTTCGTTAAGTGTATTCACCAAAACTTCAATTCCTTGGGCATTATTTACCATTTCTTCCATGGTCAAAATGGGGGGATCTTTACGTCGGTACATTTCCAAAGCCTTTGAGTGTTCTAACATCCTAATAAAAGTTTATAAAATTAACAATTTAAATATAAAAAAAATTAAAAATTATGATTTACAGTTGTTCAAATTGATTTCTCTTATTCCTCAAAGCTGCTTCTACAATTTCTCTTTGCAAGTTAATTCTTGACATGCACATTTCCAAAACCGCTTCCATGTCCTTAGGCCAAATGAAAACTTTTGCGATCAGTGAAATGTCTTCGGCTACGGCAAGGATTCGTTAATAACATAACCAAAGACCATTCAAAGAATCGCTTACCAGGAAGTATAGCATGGTTCATGAGAAATAAAACATATTCAGCGGTGGTTCCAAGCATATTACGCATGTTAAACATGGTTGAATCTCTACTGTCAGTAATAAAATGCATCAACTCGACCAAGTCAGCAGTAGTTTCAGGCATTTCACTTGCTCGAGCAGCTATCATTTCGAATGTTTGAGCAATCCTTAAATTACGCTTTGTTTATGTTCAATCTTTAAGAATGACAAGTTATTTGACATACTCTTTATTGTGCTTCCTGTTCAAATCTGCGAAATAATCTGTAATGTACGTCCTCAATATATCCATGGACTTCCACATAAAGTCATTCAATTCGCCGCAATTCAAGTTAATAAGATTCAAAGGGACGTTCCTCCTTAGATTATTGATCTCGTCTTTTAATGCATCATACATTTCAATCTTTTTTGTGAAATCCTGTTCAGAATATAAGAATATTAGCACCGCACACCATGAAATAGTGGCAAAAAAGAGAGAAAAAAAATTACTGATAAAATTGGGAATGGGTCAGTCTGAAAAAACTTATGCAAATCTGTGTCCGCCTTCCCGGCGAAAATATAACTGTACTCATTGTAAGATTCTAGGTATTGATCTGGCCCTGGGATGTTAACGAAGTGTATCTCAGTAACCGAATCCATAATTTTTATTAATTCTTTTTCATATGTGTGCACTCCTTGTAAGAATGTCGATGTGGATTGTAATTCTACGAATATAATATTGAATTAAACATTGAGTTTTTGTATTTAAACCATTTGCAAACCTGGAAACAGGTACTGTTCCAATGTAGGCAGCTCCTTGGTGACGCGGACAATTTTCGGAAATATGGATACCAAAAGATTTCTTATTTCCCTTGTGTTTGGGTACATATTTATGTTACCACCCTTTGTATCCGCAGGGCGTAGTGTGACAGTCAATAAAGGACAATGAGGAAATTTGCTATCCGAATAACCGTCTGTAATTGAATTACCATCCTGGAATGGCACAGATTTATTAACATCATAATCAAATTATCAAATATAGCGCAGAAGAAATGCGAACGGCATTATTTACCTTGTATTTTAGAAGAATTTCGTAAAAATGTTGTACCGAATTCATGATTATTTCTCTTATCTGTCTTGCCAGCATGGCATTTATACAGGAGAAAAATCGTTCAACGAGGTTTGATGATTCTGTCTGATGTTTCGGTGCTAAATTCTGCCAAGTGTTCCTCAATTGTAAAATAAGTTCAGCACACTCGACAAGCCATCTGGATTTGGCGTTTATAATATAAATATAATTTAGCATTGGTATCTAATTATTTTAAACAACTCAATTTGCAACAATTATAAAAATTTATCACTCACTTTTCACATATGATTTCTCTCGCTTTTGTACATAATGCAGTTGTAAACTTATCAAAATCAAATGGATCCATTGGTAGGCCTTGTGCCTGTAAAACTTCGTGTGGTATGACCAGCAATGAAGCATACCTGAACGAAAGTAATATTTGTAAGATTGTATATTACTTGTGATATTTTAATTATAAAAAAAAATCTTAAGTACCTAGCAGTGTACAGGCTTTTAAGTGCTTGCAGCACTGGATGGCTGCAGTAAAAATTGTATCTTATTCTTTCCTTAGCCATTATGAAAGAATTTCGCCATGGCACAGGTGGCCGGATCACAATCGTTGGAAATTTAACAGGATACGTTTCAATTCTTAGTCTTTCCTTTTCCTCATCATCTAAAAGAACGTACTCGACTATTGCTCTACCAATGCTGAGATAATAATCTTCAAGTATTTCTTGCTCTGTTTTATGAATGTATGTTCTATGCCTAAAAAAAAGTCGATTATTAATAAATATATGTCGAATTGAAATAATTCATCACGTACCTTTCTTTAATTTCTGGTGGAAAAGTTTTTAATGCTCTATTGAACATTGTGCTGTCATATGGTTCGATCATATCTCTAGGTACACCCTAAGCATAATAAATATTAAATGATAATTTGCAAGAAGCCACTTCCTTAATTATTATACCTTGGTAATGTAATATCTTATTCTAATTTCATCTCTTGGCAATAATACATGTTTCTGATCATTTAAAATTTCATTCAATAATATGATACGCTGTTCATCTGGGTCCACTGGGCATTCAGCTTGCATTTCTTGCAGTCTCCTAAAATATTTAAACAAATAATACTTTTTGCAATTTTGATAGGTTTAAAAAAATGTTTTTTTTTCTTTTTTTTAACAACCTCTGTTCTTCTAACCACTTGTGATGCCGTAACAACTCCATTCTTTTGATTTCATCCATCTTCTCCTTCTTTTGCATCTTCCTTTTTTGTTTCCGGTCCCTGTGGTATTGACCTGAGAGTAAGTCCTGCAATAAATTTATAGTTATTAAAGGAAATTTTATTTAAATAGTTGTTGGATACTTACCCACAAATTGACCACCCCCGGTTTATGCCTGAGCGAAGCGTTGTACTTGGCCTTTTTCCTAGAATCCTCTTCTAGATCGCCCGTCTCAGGTGGATACTGTAGTTCCCCTTTTTCGTTCATTACACCCGTCTTATAGACTTTGGGCACGGCCAGCGGTAGCCTTTCGATTCTTAAACTTCTAGCGGCTAAACTGTACGTGCAGCCAATTCTGTCTTTGGGCTTTGCAAATTGAGTTGAATCCTTAAAAAGTGGAGAGAAAATTAATTACAAAATTATTCTGTAAACACAACATTGACAAATAATCTTGCGTCAGAATAAACATTTATGACTATGACTTGATGATATTTGTTAAGCACATATAATCAACCAATTTTATAATAAGAAAAGTAAAAATACGGCCCAACAAAATAAAGTCGTTTAATTTGTTCTTTAGCAGACTAGGTTCTCAAAACATTTTCCATATTTTTTTATACTTGCCCTCTTAGTATATACCTTGCATTAACCAACCCAAAACTATAAGAACTTTCATACTTTATTTTTACAGGCCATGATTTATTGCCCTCTAAAAACCTTTTACAATGCATCTATGTAAATAATAAATTAACAACAGCAAAGAGAATGCAGGTATGAAAGAAGTGAGTGTACTGAAATTTACATCCACAAGGGCCATAATTAACTAGCTAGTATTTATTTCTATTTCGGATAGAAAATATAATTTTATAGAAAAAATCTCTTCACATAAAAATAATTTTCTATTAGTTTTACACTTTATTTTCCTTAAATTTTACAACTAAAATTATGTAGTTATGAATATTTTATTATTTGAATCCAAACTATTAAACTATACCAGTTATGTAAATGCCATGTGGTTTATGAAATCAATGCCATGTTAAGTACAAAAGAAAACTGAGAACTTTTAATAAAGAATATAATATTTCGAATCTGTAAAAATACTGAAAACTACATAAATTTAAAATAAAATGTTATGTTTGTATCATATCAAATATATTAGGACAAAATTTTGTCCAAATGAATACATTCCGCTTGATAGTTTTTTTGATTGCCTAATATAGGCAGTGCAAAACAATAAAAAACAAAAAAATAAACAAAAGCAAGTCATCTGAAAAATGCCAAAACCTTTCAGTGTTCACCTAGATGCGTTCCAGGTAAGGTGACACTCATCCCAAATGTTCAAAATTAGTTTACCTTGAACGGAACCGCTCTCGTCCAGGTCTCATTTCGCATCAGAAGAGGATACTTGGTGTTGTTCAACACTCCTTGCACAAGCTCAGAGGCTTCGTCGTCAGGAACCGGCAGCCATGGAAGTGCGGGGATGTTGTTAAACGGGATTTGCGATGGACTGACATTTTGTGCTCCGTTTTGAGTGGACTTGGCCATGTTTGTCTTGAAATTCCAAATTAAATTAAGTAGACTCAACGGTGGCAGCTACTAAAATGGACAAAATTCAAACGATCACCTTGACGACCGTGGCTTGTATTTGTTTATAAACAGAAGAATATTATTTACATCTGAATAAATTTGTTTTTTGAGCATATTGAACTGTACGTATTGTCTATAATTATATTTTTATTTTCATTTTAATAATACTGCTACATATTGTCATTTTGCAGGACAATAACATATGTATATGTCTGTTTTTGATCAATTATGCATAATTTTTATTACACTTCATACAAGACAAAATGCTAGAACATAGAAAAAATATACTTCATTATAAGTTGTTGTTTTTTTTTTTTTTATAAATTTTGAATTTAAGCGCCATTTATGGTTGGAAATGATTTTTGTGTAAACAGAAGGTTATTCATAGCTGGGTCTTTCTTCTTTAAAGAATATCGTTTTGTCATATTTAACTGATCAGTTTTAGAGTTAAAAGATATGTCGAGGCAAGTTAAGTTAATGCAATTAACTACCAATTATTCTAAAAAGATGAATCAACTAAAAAACAGAATATTCGGAGATTTAGTGAGACCCACGAGTATTACATCAATGAAGGTTTGTTTATCTTTAATATATAATATTAATATTGTTCTAAGTAGCATTGTTAAGAAAATTGCAAAAAACCTATAAGGGCAGTAATATTATTCATTGAAAATTAAATGGTAATAAAGCATCATTTATAATTATATCTTGCAGAACTTTTTTTCCAAACCAGATATCAAAACCTGGATTTTTTTTTGTGTGTTATTTAGGTACATATGTTATATTATAAAACACTATTTGTGCTTCAATTTTTGGGCATTTAAAGTGCTAAGATAAAAAAGAGATGATAAGCAATCATGGTTTTGTCCTATTTGCCCACAAGTAAAGAGAATTTTTAAAATAATATCTACCATTGCGTTTCTCAAAAATTGAGAATATATGAAATTTAAAATTATGTAAACAAAATTTATAGTAGCACAACCTAGTTCCCCATCCAGAGGAAACAATCTTTAACCCTAATACCAAAACCGCACAAGTCCTCTTATACATCAATAAGCCTCCTAACTATTTTATCCAAAATATTTAAACATCTCCTTAAAAGACCAATTACATTTGCCTCTCAAAATACTACTCCCTACCATCAATTTAGATTCCAATCCCTCCATTCTACTGTCCAGTAGTGCTTCAGAGTAGTGGACATGTTATCCTCAGCTCAAGAAAAACAACATTGTTCAGCCATATTTCTGGACATTGCGTAAGCATTCAACGGAGGGCGATAGGCCAGAATCGCTAAGATATGTGGACAACACCACAATCCTATCTACATACTCTGATCCTATCGTAGACACAGAAGCTGTCCAACATCTGCACCTTAACGAATGGGATTGGATCAGATTGAATGAGCAAATCAGAATTGCCCACAGACATGGAACCCGCAATAAAAAAAAAAAAAGAAAGCAAGAACTAAACAAAATGTATGGATCATTCAGACACATACTTGGACCAGAATCAACATTATACATATAACAAACTGCCTACAAAACATTCATCAGACCAATTTGGACTTTAGTGTCAGATTATGGGGCTCAGTCAAATTCTCGATCACCCAACAAATCCAATTTTTTCAATCCAAAGCTCTCCACTCTATTCTCAATGCTCCCTTCTATGTCACCATTCAAATGATCCAAAAAGATCTTAAAATTCTATTTGTGAAGGATCTGATTGGAACTTACGCCCTCAATTTCTACTCTAAACTATTCTCTCCACTATAACCCACTAGTCGAAACACTTTCCCTCAACATCCTATCGATTTTGTACATTTAACAGTAATTTAAAAAATTAATCAAAAATGAAAAATTATACCCCATTCTTCACAGACAGAATAAAAAGTGACTTTCAGCCTTGGAATTGGAAATGATTTCACTGTAAATGCAACATATTTCACTGTAGCAACATTGCATATCTGTTGTTACGCAGACTTAAAATGAAAAATTGCCATTTACAAAAATGGAATTACTTTCAGGTCGTGAAATTAATGAGCGAAATGCCCGTTCACAAAAATCCAGAGAAAACTGTCGAGTACTACCCAAGGCATCTCGAGACGCATGCATTGATGACAAAATTAAGGGATTACGGCCTCTACAGGGACGAGCACAAAGACTTCCAAGAGGAAATGATAAGATTGAGAGAACTCAGGGGAAAGAGGATATGGTGGAAGGAGAATAATAAAAAATAAATTGTTATAAAAATGTTTAGCCTTATGTTATTAAAATGTTTTTTGTTTAAATTTGTTGTGTCTATTGTAAAAACCTTACAGGCTATGTTTATGCTTTTAACGTTTATTATGCAATTTTATTATCTGCTGATATAGACTAAAATAATAAATAAGCTGAATAATGAATCACTAATAGGTGGTTTTTTTTAGATGGCTGTTCAAATTGAGAAGGGAATTTTTATAAATTAACTACACCTTGTGGAAGGACCAAGAAATTACCAGGTGCTCTCTTTAACCTAAAAGAAAAAGAGGATATATTCCGTTATTTAGCTGTATGCCCCGTTCTTGCCAAGTTGTGTATGTGTTGCCTGGGTACTTCAAGCTTAGTGAATCCCAGCTCATTTCTCTTCTCGACTACTATTGCCGACCACTCATTAAATTGCACAACATTATAGATATTTTCTAGTACAGCAATTCAATTTTTAAATAATCTCACTCGTTCTTAACATTTTGCATTTTGTTTGTGCCCTTTTTTCCTCTATTTTACATGTTTATTTAGACAATATTTGTAATTTTTACTTAGTCAAGTGTTATATTCTAATTTTTTATATATTTCTCTCGTGCGTGTTATACTCGAAAATCCTCAAATGCTGCCAAGGGAAGGGGGGAGAGAGAGAGAGGAGATGAATATTATATTGTCAGGTCAACCTCTGGCTGATGGAATGGAGGAATAATTCCATACTGGTTGTACCCAGTGATAAATACTTGTACTTTTTTTTACCTATAGGTAGGAAATAAAGCATTATTATTATTATAGGATGGGTATAAGCTGAGAATACAATCTGTTTCCCTCAGGGGATCGTTAAGGTCTACAATCTGCAATTTCTGGTTACAATAAATAATTTGATGATACATTGTACATTAGTACAATTATTTACATTGAAGGGAGCACAAAATCAATATTATCCTCCCATTTCACTTCACTGAATAAACTTCAGTACCAATTCCTCAGAAAGTAGGCAGCAGGGCCATTTTCTCTTGAGACACCTTGTGCTTGTCGGATTGTAGGGATGGGCTCTGTTGGACAAGGCTTAGGCGTGACTAGGAGTGATGGGAGAGGTATTGCGAAATTTGGTCCATCTTGGGAGAATACATCTTTTGGATATATGGATTTGTAAAGTCATCATGGGGGGTAGTATCAAGGACTTCTAGACTGATAATACTGGAAGGCTTAGCGATACTCCACAATTCTATACTGTACGGCAAATCAGTTGTATTAACATTTAGTAGATTGTAAGTTTGTTTCTTGTCATTCTATAGATTTTCAGAGTAGACTGTAGTTTAATTCTTGTTTCAGTCGTGTATACTGGATTCCACGTTAAGGCGTAACCCAAGTTAATGGACGAGGTTGGATTGGGGATAGAAACCTCTGTAATGTATTGTGAGAGATTTGCTTCAAAGTGTTGTGCCACTTGCTTTTATCTATCTTCATTTTCCATTGCCTATACCAATTTGGTATACGTATGATATTCCCTGCAGAGTTTTCAAAGCAACCACAGTTACAGTACAGCTGTCATTGGCAAATATGCAAGAAAGGGTGGTAGGCTTAGTGATCCAGAGAGAGCTGGCCAGGGAGAACCTCAGACAAAATGTAATTAAATCACATTTATTGGTACATAGGTTGTGCAAAACAGCATTTCTTGGAAATGTTTGACTAATTGAAAAAATTAGTTAAAATAATTTGGTTTAAAAAAAAACTCAGTTTTACCATATGTTAACTTTTTATTTCTACGAACTGATCGAATAAAATTTGATTTTGTTTTATTTGCTGACAATGATTACTCACGGATTGTTTAACCTTGGTTTAAAGAGAAGACATATTTGCCAGTCTTTAAGGAAGTGATGTAATTTTTTACAGTTTACCTTTTTTTTTTTTTTTTTTTTTACATTTCAGATTGTGAGATTTTGTGTGGTCTGCCGGTGATGAACCTGTAATTTGATTGTTACCGTTTATTTTGTCTAAGTCAGATCTACAGACACTCAACATGGAACATGGCAATTCCAGACACCCCATTGAGGCCAAAATAATTGGAAACAACCAAATTACTATTTTTATAAGTTCTAGACCATTTTTACTCAAAAATTCTAAATATAGATTCTTTTAACCTACATCTCATTTTGTTTTGTTTTCTTTGAGATCTAATTACTCAACGCTCTGAACAAAAATTTTAGCAGAACTCTTGGGGGGGGGGTGCCCAAATCTTTTGAATTCATTTACAAGTGATTCTTATAGTGTTTATCCAAGTTAAAATATAGCTTCATTTCTCCTAATCTAACCTCAAAGACAAAAAAATTCATACTGTCATATTTTATTGTTTCTTTTAAATATATGCATTTTTATCATATTAAGTACAGCATATTTGCTTTAATAGAAATTATAAAGGTGTGGTATGTTGATTCATTTTTTGAATGGTAAGAATGTCCAATTATGAAGGTTTGATGTTTCTGTAGTAACATAAGATTCGAGTTAATTTTTTACATGGCTATAATTTATGCCACAAAATGGATTTAGCTTATCAGTTGTACCGAGGCTCCCTTTTAATCTACGATGTTATTATCTGACATTCCCTCTTTACCCACATGTACATCTGGGCTTTTTTCCATCTTATGGGATTTGTTTAGGCAGTTCCAGACAAGATGTGATGGGTTTTTGTCTGTGAGTTGGTGAACTCATGTTAAGTAGAGACCTGTCCTGGTTCAACAGAAGTTTTGTTTCTTAAACTTAGTTCTTCTTAAACTGAGTTACTATTATTATTGTTGCACCCTTGCAATGTTTTGTTATTTATTCATGTGCATGTTTCTATGGCAATTTAGATTGAAAAATAGTTGTATTGGGGGGGGGGGCAAGGTTCTCTTTTTATCTTCACCTTATTTCTCTATGATTTCTACGTTAAAAAGTGTGTTATTCTTTAATCTTTGAATTTTGTCTTGTCTAAATGCTAGCTTTAGAGTAAGGATATTCAGGTCTGTACGCTCTCATTTTATGATTACGAAGCATTTATGCAAAGTACACGGATTATAAATGAAATTAGAATTCGATTCTCCAGCAAATCACTTTTCTCCATTAAATTACTCTATAAAGGAAGTTAAAGCCAAAGTTAAGTTCATGTTGTAGTAAATTAAATTCATTTGTCTTTATAAAAAGAAACAAACAAAATAAACATAAAAAAATAAAATAAATAAACATCAAAAAAACTTCTTTACTTACTTTTTCCCCACAAAGTAATTGTAATTAGGTTTAAAAGAGATAAAGACACCACCTAAAGTGTACAAAATTTATTTTATTATTTCAAAATTTACAGTTCCTCTTTTTTACCTTTATCGCCTTTTTTCTTATTGTTTTCAGTCAACGTCTCTTGTAGGCAAGAGCTGTCTGTACCTTTTAACACCCTATCCTCGCATAAATACGTTTTCAACGACACCTTCTCCTGATCGTTGAAGTACCAATTTTCAATGTCCGATTCGTAATTTTCCAAATATGTTTCACACTAAAAAAAATTGAATAGTTTTTAGAAAGCGATGTCTATTTGAATGACAGTTACCTCTTTAGCATTCAACTCACTTGCGCCTTCATATTTGTAATCTCGGCAGAAGGCTTGTCCCAAAGTTCTCTTGGAATTCCCAATTCCACTTTAACCCCTTTATCCCTAAAAGTTTAAAATAATAATATTTTAAAAAGTTTGTGAGTTTATTATTTGCAGCATATCAAAATACATATTACAATTTTTTTTTCTCTCAGTGACAATGGTGACGTTATGACTTAGCAATTGAGTCTTAAGGCAAAGATCATTTAAGGCACATTGCCAGTTCTCAGAAAGAGAAAAAGTAGTTTAGGCTTAAGCAGTATAGTTATGATGGATCAGAATCTTAGTGTGGAACTTTTAGAAGAAGGATCAACTTCGTTTCATCGGCAAAAGGGATGTTGAGTTCATAGTGGGTAGTAAAGTTAGTGACAATTTGTCATAGAACTCCAGATGCCGTTGGATATTGGATGACTTGGCAGAGTGATTCCTGTATGTATTGTAAAGAGTAACTTGTGTCAAAACAGATTTCAGTCGTAAAAATTTTCACTGGCCAAGTTTTATATTAAATTGTTGTCTTTTAAGTTTTTTGTGGGATTCCTTGAAGGTCTTCTGTCTAGGTTTAGTCCTTAAATCTGACTCGAGTGGAAGTCCTTGTTGATGTTTTGCCAATATAAATATAAACTGCAAATTTTTCCTCATTCAGTTTTGTCCACTTTATCCCCCAGCCTTTGATAATTTCATGGGATCTCGGATGTTGGAGGTTGCTTGGATAGGATTCGAGTTATAAGTGAGAATTGCGACGGACTATACTTTTGTACATGTTCCCAGTTAACAAAGCATTTGCTTACTTTAACTTTTCAACGTAAAATCTCTTTGACTTTTTTTTATATTCTTACAACCAGGCTTTTATGTCTGGTGCTAGAAAACATCATCAGAGGATAAGCCAACAAAAAATATCTCAGATATTGTCTGTGAAGCAATCAGCCTTAACTTCATCTTCCTTCTCTACCATTTTACTATCTTCAGTCACTTGTCTACCAGATGGTTTAAAACTGAAATTCACCGTGCAGTCAAAAACAATAAAAATAGACAGAATAGGATGTTGAATAGATTCAATAGTAAAACAGTAAAAACAGACTTATATGAAATTTGTGTGCTCAGCTCATCCGATTTTAACGCAGCACCATGTACATGGAAAACAAAAATCAGTGATCAAATGTCAACAGTAAATAACAACGACCAACCAGATGGAAAAAAATAAAGTAGGGACTGAATTCGTCAAAGACATCGACATATTCCATTCATAATAAACTTACAACAGGGACCAATTAAACAGGAATTACACAGACTGTTCATTGAAGATGGCGAGAAGCTGTAACACATACCACAGGCAATACCTAACATTCCCATTTATATTTTAGTCTTGAGTATGTAACTTATCCAGGTCAAGTGTAGAATGAATAAACTGATTATAAAATGTATAAAACCGTGGGATTGTCTGTTAACATATTACAAATAAATATTAAAAGCTAAAAAAATAAATGAAATTCCTTCAATTTTTTATTTATTTATTTTCTTATTATTTGAATTCATGTGAGGGGTATTTATTGAACTTCACAACCTTTTCATTATACTTTTTATTGCCAACACATGGGGCCACTGTCGACCACTTTTAAAGGCTTGTTGGAGCCAAAATATATATCGGCAATAAAGAGTAAAACAAAGGGGCTGTGAAGTTCAATAAATATCACCTTACTAAAAACGAAAGTTTCTCTAATAAAAATGAAAACTATATAAATGTACATATGCTTAGAAGTCATAATTGACTGTGTTAAACTATTAAATAGTAATTATTTGGGGGTCGTGAGATGCAGTCTGGTGACTTTTAGGAAAATACTTTCTTACAAATGATGAATGATGGAGTGAGTGAGGTGTTCAATCCTTTTAAAAGGATAGTAACTACACAGTAAGTTGGTTTGCAATGATCCAGATTTTGAGCCCTTAGCTCATTATTAGGTTGAAGGATTTCTACAACCACGTCTCTTGACATGAATTGCAAAAGTGAACCCGCCAAAACTTGATGTTCCAATGAGAAGCTGGTTCACTTTTGCAATTCATGTCTAGAGACATGGTTGTAGAAATCCTTCAACCTGATGATGAGCCAAGGGCTCAGAATCCGAATCGTTGCAAAACAATTTACTGTGTGTAGGTACTATCTTTTTAAAAATGATTAAACATTTTCTTTATCGTGCTAATGTTATGATCTTTAAATTCACTAATTTAAGTGAAGGTCCGCTTGACCAATTAATATAATTCAATCAATTAAGGTTTTTAGTTGAGATTTTGCTTGAGTCAATGGCACGAGCGGGATTCGAAAATTCAAAAGCGGTTGAGATGGGAAGTTGGTGTCCGAGTGGATCGAGGTCATGATAGCTCAAGTGGTGGAGCAACGTATCTAGCCAAAGATTGTGGGTACGAATCCCGCTCTTGCCATTGACTTTTTATCTACACTAAAAACCTTAGTTTGATCTCAATAAAAATCAAAACGGCATGATAAAGAAAATGTTTTTCTAAAACCTACGTTTCACCAGACCACAACTCACAACCTCCAAATAATCATAAAGTAACAGTCACTAAACACCACATATTAAATAGAAATATGAACCCACCACAATTTAAATAAAGAAAAGATGAATCCAGATGACGTCTGACCTAATCTGGATCTATCTGTTCTTTATTACCGTATTAATTATTTTAATTACGCTTTTTATCTCAACCTTAGATAAAAAGTATAATTGAAATAAAAACTTACGCTAAACCATGCAGTGTTTTGAAGGTTTGACTCATCCCCTTGGCGAACCTAGTGCTGTCCTGCCGTTCTTTGTGTATGTTGTATTCCAGGATGCGGTCGCAAACTCCTTCGAGCGACTCAAGAAGCCTCAACTCTCTGAAAATAATTTTATTGTTTTAATGAAAAATTTCACCCCCCGAATCCTTGTTGTTACACACGATTTCCTATATTGGGTTTTTCTTTTCGGCATCTCGACAGAGTATCCGGTTTCGATAACTTCCGACGTCTTGCCGGTTTCCTCGAGACGGCTTTCCAATTCGACGGCCAGTATTTTGCACACTGCAATATGCATCAATGTTACAATTCAAAAAAATTCACAGGAACGAATTATGAACACTCACCTTCGCATTTATTCGCATATTTAACACCCTCCTTCTCCTCTATTTCGTCCGACTTGAGTAAAGTTAGGGTGGTAAATAAAATCATTAAAACAAACATTTTTGGCCCTCTGTACATCATCGTGTTTACTATTCGTGTATTTACAATTATTACATATAAATTATATTAAATCTTGTGTTTAAGGGGATTACAATATAGCACAGTTTACATTTTAACCGGTGAGAAGGTTTCGACAGTTCTTATTTGCTATTTGCTAGTAATTTGATTTTTATTAAGACACTTTATTGTCGTTATATATTATAACAATATATATCACAATTTTTTATAAATCTTTATCAATTTATTTTTAAGAATCCTTCAGGTTAAGATGTATTGATAACGTATGTGCTAAACACTGAAATTGTTTAGATTGTCAAATATATATATATTTTTTATTAAAACTTAAATGTATATTGTAAAAAAGATGTTGTATAGTGTATATTATTTCTGTATTTTTGTAATTATCCCTTTCAGATTTGCCGCCAATTCACTTCGTGTTTCAGTGCTTTTGGCCTTTGCCCTTTTGGCAACTAGACAGGCGGAATTTCTCCAGCTCCAGTACAGAAATAAAATTAGCATGTTATCACTTCAGAAGGCAGGAAATTAAACACCGGCTTCTTATCCTGCTGAACTCTGGTATTACTGTAGCAGTACACCTTGTCACCTCTTAACCCCCGAAAAATTGTTGATGTGACAATTTAACAAACCGTTAATCTTTTTATAAAACGTCGAGACATCATAAAATAAAGGTACGTTGTAAAATTATTGTCGGTTTCCCTCCATATAGGCTGATCTGACATCACCGCAGTTGTGTGTTAGCACTCTTTCCTGTTTAGTTTTAATACTACTTCTTTTGTCTGAAAAATAGGCGGATGGCACCGAAAAAGAAGACGATAAGAAATGGTTTTTACTATTTCATGTTAGACGTCCAGGCTGAAGAGGAGAGGAAAGGACGAGAGTTTGCCAATAAGAAAGACATGGCCGACTATGCTGGATCTTTGTGGGAGGTGAAATGAAACAAATTTGCTTTTTATCACTTTAATTTTTGTCAGTTTCAAGTCTGCTTGTACGGATTCATTTACCCTAAGATCTCTTCAATCAGGGTTAAACAAAACCATTCTTTACCTAAGTTGCTTTGCACTAAATTCTCTCGCCTGTAATCTATGTCGGCAGAAAAATTAAAATTAATCTACCTGTTGATCATTAGATATTGAAATGAGTGGAGTTCAGAGGCTGGCAAGGTGATCATTCGTGATTGATGATCTTGGATGATCAGGATCAATCTTGCATTATGGATACCTGGAGTCATATAGCTTCATCTCCTCATTATCCTGGTAAACTCTTCTTACTGGTTCAGTCTATATTCAAACGGTTATCATTTTGCAAGGTTTAATGTCAAATCACTTGTCAGACAAATACAGGTAGAATGCATGGCCAAGATCAATTTTGCATTTTGAATACTCGGGAATTAGTAGTTTCTTCTCTTCGCCATCCTGGTCCTAGGTTCTGTTTTTTGCTATCTTCATTGTTTAATATATTAAATTCATTGTTATAATATTAATCTTGTAATGCCAAAACAAGTGACAGTCAAATCCAGGTAGAATGGGCTGACCAGAGTGATCATGCTGCAGACAGAGTTGATTGTTCATGATGATTAATCCTTGCATAGCCAAGATCAGTGTTGCATTATGGATACCAGAGCATTATCCCTTCATCAATCATGGCACTGGTCAGTGCGTAAAGTGACAGGGTTGATAGCCTATGCGTTTTGGCAAAATAAGTTCACTAAGTATTTCAAATAACTAATAATTGATCCTGCTTTAACCTGTAGCTTTGTTAACCCTGATCAGCCTGTTTTTGATGATTCTGCTTATCAAGCGCCTAGGCCTTTTGCCTCTTTCAGTGGTTGGTCACTGAATTTGGTGAAATGTATGTAATACAGAAATTCAGATAAAATATATATTTTTACAGACCAAAAATATTAAGGTTAAATTTAGAACTTTATTTAAAAGAATAGGAAAAAGGGGACAGTGATGGGGAATAAAGAAAAAGGCATACTCATTTTAAACAATGGCATAAATCTCAAATTTTATTACACGAAAAAATTATCAACAGTTTCTATGATAAGACCTTTTTACAATCCTTAATCCTAATAAGATTGAGAAGTTCGCCTACTTTTTATTGTTCAAAAAGAATTAATTTAGATTAATAATGACAACAAAATGTATATCAAGTTGTAATTTTGTTAATATTTGATAAATGTTAAAGTACTGATGCAAAAGTTGAAGCCATTTGAGAATTTATCGTTTCTCGAGCAAGTTTGGCATGAGATTCTATTTTGAATTGATTAGTTTTATGGAATATGTAAATTTCATAGGCATTGGCTCCTGACCAAAAAGCCGAATACAACCAGAAGGCTAAAGGTATCAAGAATGACATCAAAGAAATAACTAATAAGTTCACATCCTTGGGCATCAGTTTTGCAGCACAATTGGCTGAAGAGAGGGAGGCAGATGAAAAATATCAAATAATGAAGCAAACTATAAGAAATACTGTCAAAAGTCTCGATAGCTCTTGTAGGTCCTGTTCCAACCTAAAATAATTCCTTAGAAGCCATAACGAAATTTGTTTTCAGCTATAAAAACGTTCCCGTTCTATTTCTGCCATGTCAATTTCACATACAAAACCGAGGATTTCTACGCCCCGGCTGAAATTGCAGTTGTGGAATTCACACTTGGAGACGGGCTGTTAAATAAATTTCATTGTTTTATTAATCCTGGAAAAGTTCCTATGGGCCTGAGATTCGAAGCGCTTGACTGGTCGGAAAAAACGCATTCGATACCTCTTAACTGGAGTGAAGGAGAAACTGACCATTTCCTAATATTTAATAAACTGATTAAATTTCTAACGGTAAGATATAAAACATAATTATTGGTTATTTAGCTTTAATTAGTTAATAATTGTAATAGTTCAACAGTAAAATTGGATGTATATTTAAAAATTATATCAGTACATTTTAATAGATTGAATTTTTCAGTATTTAACTTCATCTTGAGTTATTTTATCAACTCAGGCAACATTTCTTCTGCATTTTAGAATGTAATTATTTGTTTTTGTTTTTAGAGAAATCATACTGCTAACTCTGTTCCACCAATTTATACAATGCCCGATTCCCTTAATTCCAACACATCTTTAAACGCTGTCAAAAGCGCCATGTCTCTGCTTTGTGAAGCGGGACAAAATGACCCTGAACTTCTGCACGTCTACTCTTTGCCACAGTTGTTTTTCGAGCTTAGAAACAAAGTCGTGGAGAATACGTCAGAGGCGCCTATGCCAAGCCTGGCAATCGTGGAAAATGAAATTGAAAAAGATGTTTTCGGTGGTCTTAAAAATTTAGCTTGTAAGGTAGGCTCCGACGTGAAACGACACACAATCTGATTTTACCGTGCTCTCTATCAAAACTGACAATTTTTTCCCCCCCTCTAGTTTCATGAAGAGAAAGACTTAGCAATGATGTGCTCATTATCAATAGTGACACGTTGGGTATATACACTTTGTGATCACTGCTGTAAATTTATTGGAGTCGAGTTGGAAGTCGGGAAACATGTAGCCGATGAAACTGATACCACTTGGTCAATTACGAATTCTAGACATAGCGTAATACTACTTAATAATTCACTAATTATGATATATATATATATACTATATTTATAATAATTTAATATTATTGATGGTATTAACTACAATTAATTAATTACAGAAGTCACTAAAGCCTGAAAAGGACTACGTAAGTTTTTAAAAGTATAATTTTTTTTACATCACCAATAAAACTTTTCTTGTCCTTATTAGGAAGCAGAAGAACCAGACGAAGAAAGGAATAAAGCAAAGAATATGTCATTTATGCCGACTATTATTGACCACAGTCAACTTAAAGTACGTTGTTATTAAATGTCTAAATTTGTGGGGGGAACTAAACGAAACTTTTTTTTTTTTTTTTTTTTTTTTTTTTTTTTTTTTTTTTTTTTTCTTTTTCTTTTTTCCTCTTCCATATACCTTGCACTTTTTGTATGATTATCATACTAAATGCTTTTTAAACAAAAGTTAAGTTTGAATAAAAAATTAGTTTATAAATAAAAAAATAATAAAACTTGTGGACAGAGTGAATTATTTTAAGAAATTTAAAACAATATTTTGTTTAAGGATAAATTAATATTATTGATCAAAAAGTTAAACAAAAACGTGTTTTCTAGCATAATGGCATACTATGCATTGTTAATAATGATTTTGTCATTTGCCAGGCAAAACGAGAACAAGAGAGAATCGAACAGGAAGAGTTGAACGCTATTAATGAAGAAATTAGACCTCCAACCTCACTGACTGGTAAAACAACAACACTTATTTTGTACATTTTGTTATAAGAATTAACTACTTTATTTATTTTTCAGTGTTCAACATTCCAAACACTTCTGATGGATTCATTTCAGATCCTAGTGATTTTCCAGGAATAGGTAATGTTCGGATAATTATTTTTAATGCTCATATTATGTTTGTCGTGTTTCTTAAAAATTCTGGTATAATTTCTTTTTTCACCGCCATTTAAAGTGTAAAGGAGCTGAAGATAGAATTTTTATTTATTCTTTTCTTCGATTTTTATTTATATTAATTTTATTTGTTTGGTGTCTTGTAAGATGTAAAGTCTGTTTACATATTTATAATTTTATTATTAATTTCTGTGGTGTTACAGAATAAATATATCATAGAATTATAATCAACATTTTTCTAATTAGGTGGTATGAACATGGTCGGAGTCCAACGAGACACTCCTGTTTGGCCAGTATCAGGGCGTGGATGGGGGAAGAGAAATATTAAGTATAATTAGTCAATTTATTTTTAATCAATTACATTTAATGACACTTCATATAACAAGTTATTCCTTATACATACTACATTTGTATTTTATTTTAGCACTTTTTTTTTTTAACATTTTGTGTTTTAAATGACATTTTGAAGACCTTTTTTTGTAACATTGACCTTTACACAATGTTAATATACCATATTACATTTGATGTAATTGCATAGAAAAAAATTTGAATTTGATTGTGATCTTTTTAACTGTTTAAAAAAAACACATGTTTCTAATTTTCTTATTTTTTAAAAAAAAAATTTGTGTATATAAATATGTATATTTTTTAATAAAAGAGTTGAACCTTTTTAATTGTATATTTGATATTGTAACATGAAAGAACTCTGTTTATTGTGTTCATATCTATCCAGTCTCTCACTGAGAAATTTGGATAGATATTTTTGAAGAACTGTAGGTACTGATTGATAAATTAGAAATGCAGTACATGCTGAAGGTGTATTCTGGGGACCACAGTGACCCAATGGTAGTTGGACATTAAGCTCTCCTTATAGGAATAACTTTACTTTTTTCTTGGTTTGCTTAGATGAATTTTATTACAAATTTACCTAAAATTTACTATACTACTACCTGTTCTGGCTGTTTTTGTTTCCTTCGTCCGTCTGCTATTTTTACTTGTTCTGTTTGTTATCCCTTGTATTTGTCCTTCTTAGAGGTCTCGCTATAGCAAACGATGCTGAGAAAGTGGCAGTAGCCAGAATACCTGCAGAAATATACCCAAAACAGTGAGACTTATTTTTTTTATAAAAACATGACAAGTCTATCAAGGCACTTAATAATTGGCAAATTGTACTTGTAGGAAAAAAAGCCATCCCTTACATTTCCCAAAATAATTTATGTTTGAGGGTGAAAAAATTTTTTGTCTTCATAATAAACACCCTGATGATGAGTTTTGGTCATGACAAAAAACTGAAATTATTAAATAATTAGATGAAAATTTAGGTAGTCTTGAAAAATTAAAAAACTATTATCTTATCAGAAAGATTTTTTTTTGCAATATGAAAAGTATATTAATCATTCTTTTAAGACATCAGTAGTTCAATTAAAGTGCTTCAGTAATTAAATCAAAAGGCCATCTCTTCAATCATAAAGCACACAATTGTTTTGTGACATTGTTATCAGGCACGAGGCAACAATACTGTCGTAAAAATTTCAAGTACTATTGAAATTGTGTCTGGAAAATAATGTGTAGACTTGTGGCATCAGAGCCACGTGTTTTTTGATCCTGAATTCAATTGTACAATGAAGCATTATTGTGCCGACAGACCATTAATAGTAATAAAACAAAAATATATCAAGTATTTCCTACAAAACTAATTTTCAAATTTTAGGTATTAACAAATAAGAATTTCACGGTGAAATCCACAAGTCTAAATTTAATCTTAATATTCTTTTAAATTTTCCCTCCTTTTGAACCCCTCTCGTAATATTGCCTTTTTTTATTTCAACTAAAAACCTTAATTGGAAGATTGATCAAGCGGGCCACGAAAACTAGTGAACTTAATAATAATTTGTTATTTTTATGGTTTTTGTTTGTAAAAACAATGTTTTTATGTTCATGTGGTTTACATAGGTCATATATTTTTTCAAAGAAATTATATATAATTTACATTTTAATTATTAAAGTTTAAAGTTACTTTTTTGCTGGAATGCATACAACACAAGGCCCTGAAGGTGATCTCAATAAAGATTGAAACGTCGGCACATTGAAAATGTTTTCGTAAAATCTTCATCACACCAGACCGCATCTCACGATTTCTAAATAATTAATTATTAAATTTTATATTGAAGGGTGTAAAGTCCCAAAACATCCAAATAAATATTTAAATAGGTAACAAATTTACTTTTGTGTAAGCCTTGAAGAATTTTTTAAAACAAAAATCAAAACATTAAAAAGATAATTTAGTTTTACAAAATTTCCATATTATTTTTAACAAATCTGCAAGAAGATAATTTCTCCTGAAAGTAATATTTTTATAAAAATTTTATCCTTTTAAAAATATGGACTTAGCGCATTTCTTCATGAACCAGAACGGCGTATGCTCACTGTTTTGTCTTCTCAAACCAATGCTAATCATCATTGTGGTCGATCTGTGTGTTTTCACATATGTATGTCATTTTTAAAGCTTCTAATGGTATCGGGAAAAAAGCACCAAGGCTTAATGGCCAGGATTATCAGAATCAAACATTAATCTTGTTGAAGGGACAAAAGGAAACGAAATGAAATTAAAATAAAGTTGACTTGGCTCTGGGATGATGTATAAAGAAATAATTATAAACTAATTTCATTTTTACAATTAATAATAGGTAATTTTACTATTATTTTACAATTAATAGGTAATTTATTAAAATGTTCATAAAAAATAGACCATGATTGAAAAACATATAATGAAAAAGGAAAAGAAAAGCAAGTACATCTAATTTTAATAATAAATAACTATTTAATAGAGAAGCTGTCATGTATGAAGAACTCTGTCAATAAGTGGCCCTTGGAGGATCTGACTCGTAGAAGAGATGTCAATATCACCCGATTAAGGATAGAACTTGCAAGGTTGGCACAAGTACACTTTTGGGCCAAACCTGGCATAAATACCACACTTACTGGCTCGTAGAGAAAGGTTGCAACGTCGCTCAATGTGACCCACCTAGTTGATGGGTGCAATTCCATGGCTCCGTATAGAGTATGTAGGAATGCCACCTGATACGAGAATCATGCTTAGTGTAGCTGCGAATAATTCCCCTGTTGCAATTTTTGGAGGAAACAGGGTTGTTTTATTGTATATAGTATGATAGTGATAGCTTTTTGCTCACCTAGCATGTGTAAAAAGTGAATGTATTTATTAACATGAATGTATCTATTATCGTGAAAGTGTAGTGTGTGAGCACTGCAAATCACAAATAATATTTAAGAATAATATTATTCCTTTCTTCTTTTACAAAAAATTCCTATGGCCATGAACTATGAAGGCATTTATTTTGGTCTCGCCTGTCTACATTTTTTTAAAAGATTAATTTATCTTTATATACTCTAAAAAACAGTATATACTGGTTATTTATGGCTTTTTTATCTTTTCCAATATCTAGTATAAATTTTTAAAGAGTGAAAACTCTTAACCTTCTATTCTTTTAAATTTCTCTACGAACTTGTGTATTTTTATAATTGTTTTGACATATTTATTGATGGGATTAATTGTTCCTAAATCAATCTAAACTTTTTCAACAGCCCAAAAGGAAAAAATCCAAATTGTTTCAAATACTGTTTTATTTTATATCTTGCATAGGACTGCTGTGGTCATGTGGTTAGAGCATCTGACGTATTTATCTCGTGGTCGTGGGTTCGAATCCTGGCATAGCCGATGGCTTTTTAATTGATCATAATATAAAATAAGTATTGTAAAGTGGTTTTTGACCCCACATAACCGGTACGGGTAGGCAGATTAGCAGGATGATCACAAGTGTGAGATTCATCAATAGCAAGACCTCAATAAATCTCACAAAATCATTTCTGAAATACAGAAGAGTTATGTAGGTAGATTTGATATAATAAAATATTAAACAAAAATTACAGACAGATGCAACAGGACAACAAAAATATGCGAGGAAAATCTCAGCCTTATAAAAATCGAGTCGATGCAAGTATCACCGTAGAAGAAAGGAAAGACAGAAAAAACTTGAGCAACCAAATGGCAGAAAGGAAGCCTAAAAAAACAAAAAACACTTTATATATAATATTTTGGGATACAATATTTAAGTTTGCAAGAACTCTCTACCTAGGGTGAAAAGTTATGGACGAGGTGATAATACAATATCAAGTACCATTGATACTTTTTATCTTTTATGTATATTTTTATATACATGATGCTTATATACAAATATTGTATAGGTTATAAATTATTTTGTACCCTTGTTATACTGATATAAAATCAGCAAGAAAGATTACCTTAGATTACAAATGAATGACAAAAAAAGATGTTTAAAAGTTAAATATTTTTAGGAAAAAGTTAAAGACCTAATTATGTGTTAAATAAACTATTTTAAAATATTTATTTTAGATTATTTTGTATTCACTTATGTTTTGCATGCACAAATTGTTAGTATGACTGAAAGGTGGATGATCTCTAAAAAAAGGAAGGTAAAGAAATCTGAGACAAATAAAATATTAAAAAATGTATTGAATTATTAATAGTTCTTTCAAGTTATTATTTACACAATAAGAATTTGTATATCAATTTTTAAATTTAAAATATGACTGCCTATATAAAAAAATATGAATATAAAAAGTGTACATTTTTATATTGATACAACTTTTTATCTTTCTTTGATTTTCTTTTTTTAATTATGTACACACAGCGTTATTGCAATTATTCCTCCAGCAGTTTCTTGTCATACAGGAACTCTCCGAGGGGGCCGTGGTCATCCATCATCTTACCAAGAGTTGAAACCCTTCCTGCAATCTCTCTCTGCCCTTTGAGCTGTTCTTCGAGGAAATCGCCGGTCAAGTAGTCCACAAGCTGGAAATATAGAATTTTTAGTGTATAACTGATTTTAGGGAAGAGACAACTGTTTAGCAACGATAAAAACATTCGATATTAAAATTGAAAAAATTAGAAAAAACAAACAAAAAACGATTAAACAAAACCCGTCGATACGAGCACTGGGCCGTATCTCAAAGCAAATATTTGCAGAACAGATTGATAAATTATCTTTAATTGACAATTGGCAAACTGGTCATGTTTCAATTTCTATAATACAATTGAAAATTGCAATTGTTAATAGAATAAAAGGATGAACAATTTTTAAAAAGCCATACATAATTATGTGTAATAGGATAATGAAAATGTATGAAAGTCTGGTAAATGTAAGAAAGGTATCTTTTTCTCCAGGAATGCATCTGGTTTCTAGTTTAATACATCTAGACAGTACGCTCAAATGGTAATATTGGGTCTAGGAGTAAAATTTGTCCATGTTTATTTTATTAGTTACTATTTATGATCTTTTACTACATATAAATACATACCATACATTTATAGTATTTGAAAAAATAAATTTTATTGATTGCTTACATGATAATCATTACGAAGCTGAACACCACTGGCCGGCGAATCTTCACAAGCTTTTACCAACGCCGTAATTTTTCTAGTCACGTGGGATTCCAGGGCCAGCGCATCAGAAAGGGCTTCAAATCCCGATTTCCAAGTCGTTTTGTTATTTGTCGGTCTCTAAAAAAACAAAGTCAATAAGTAAAATTACACACTTCAATTTGGGGAGGAAGGAATTTAAAAAAGAAAATTACAGGTTGGCCAATAATATTAGAGAAATCCTTAAGAAGGCCTCCTCTCATAATGAGATAGTCCATTATCTTCATGCCGTGCTCCCTTTCTTCTGAGGCAGCTTTGAAGAACATTTTTGAAAAACCTGGCCTGTTGACTACATCTTTGGCAAAATGGGCACCCTTAAAATAAAAATAAAATTGATTTATTAAAACGCTATATTATTAGTAACATGGGCGTGGCATCATACCATTGCCATGTAAGTCATAGCTGCTTGAAACTCCTCTTTGACCTGTTCCTTCATCTTTTGTGTGCAACCATCGGACATCGTGATCCAGTCAGTAGGCACATTATTTAAAAGTTTACTTTTGCCTAGAAAATAATTTAAAAAATAAACGCTATTGCATTGTTTCGATTTTATTGTATTTCTTATAATTCTTGTACAAATTGTGAATGTTTAAGATATTTTAAAGTGAAATCACTGTCAAATACGATAAGGAATCAAAGCATTTAAACAAAAACAAATGGTCTTTCGATAACTACTCATGATGTAATGGTGGTGGTTTTTGTCACTGATAATTTTTGTATTGGGTTATAAGAATTGAAAGGATAGGATGATGATTTTCTCATTTTATTACATCGTTTATCTACAATCATAGGCCATCAGGCTACACAAAAGATGTAACACTTCTCAATTTACAAATTAAGTTAAGGGAAGGATCAAAATGAGAACAAGGCCCAATAAGCTGTTATGAAAAGAGGGCTCAAAGGTCGATGATACAGAAAAATATGTCTGTTTTTCATTAGGTGTGGAATATTTATTATAATCTGTTGGAAAAATTTGAACTTGTTAAACAATGGAATTTAATAATCAATCTTGTTAATGAATGTGTGGCTCTTAAGGTACAAAGATCAGACAATTAATCAGTCTCTCGCTTTTTGGGTTTACGTTTTACCCATTTGTCAACTATGTCAAATCAGACTTTTATTTCGATAAGTTATGTAATGCCCTTGCAATTTAATCTATCATTTACTGGTGAAAGTGATATTTAATATACTTTTATATGATTTAGTGTAAATATTCTATAATGATGTTATGTAAAATCTGTGCACTTTTTAAATTATTTCATTATTAAGTAACTGATCACCGGTGTGACTTAAGTCTAGTATCTAAACTTACATAAAGGACATTATTGGACATGTTTATCGCTATACAAATAGATTCCACAATCAAAGGATTTGGCAGTATTGATTAAACGTAAATACCAATTTAAAACTTAAATATGTTGAGTTTAATGAAGGTAAATTTAAAATAAGCTAACATTCCTAGGAATGCTTAACATTTTTAAAATGAAATTTCTTGAAGTGAATGTAATTTCAAAATCAAAATGTTTGTTGAACAAGTGACGATTAATCTAAAGGACCATCAACAAATTGCTAATTAAGCACTCTTAATTAAACCAGGAAACTGTCTTAAAATTTCTGATGAGAGAAATAGACCCACTTTTCTTTTTGTTTTTTATTATCACAGAGAGGAATGAACAATAATTGTACAATTTTTGAGAGAAATTAACTAATATAGATACTAGATAAATCAATGAAAATAAAAGAATACCTGAGATAAATGAATAAAAAATTGTCAAATTTTCTGAGAATTTTTGAGAATAATGAACAAATTTTGCCGAATTTATTGAGAGAAATGTACACAAAATATCAAATTTTCTGAAAGAAATTAACAAATGTTCTAGAATTTGCTGAGGGAAATGGATAAAAAATGTTGAATTTTTTGAGGCGAATTAATAAAATTCAATTTTTCAATAAAAATGAAAAAAAAATTGCAGAATTTAATGAGAAAAAAAAGGTTAAATTTTCTGAGACATAAACATGAAATTGCGTAGAAATGTCTGAATACACTGTCACAACAGGCAGAGGCTGTGGTAAAACCGGAAGTCCCTACATATGATTGATCAGGAAGCAATACCATAAGCAAACTTTTTTTTTCATGCACCAGACCAATGTACAAAATCAATGTAAAATTACTAAGTCTTATAGTTATATAATTTAAATGAGCACGGAAAGTTTCTAGCTTTACTTTGGTCAATTTTGTTAAACAAACAGGCCGGAAATTATAACCGTTATAATAAATGCATAAAATTAATATAATCAATATTAACATGGCTGAAGACAATAGGACAATGCAAAAAATGCAATATCGTCAAGAGAAATGAACAAAATTTACAGAATTTAATGAGAATTAACAAAATGTACAATTTTCTGAGACAAATGAAAAAATAATTGCCAAATTTTCTGAAAATGAGGAACAAAAATTACACAATTTTCTGAGAGAAACAAACAAAAATGTTTTAGTGATCAAAAATTTTGCAGAATCTATAGCTGACCAACTTAGTCGTTTTGTACTTTAACCTTTTCCCTGGAAGTTTTTGATCACCACCAGAATTTCTGAGACCTTAGGTGGTTAATTAATTTAGTTAGCACGTGTTAATTGATTTAGTTGATATCTATAAAATTTTATGCATTTTGATTTGCAACATTTATCACTATATTGTCACAAATGTGAGGAATGTGAGTGATTTTTTTTCTTTTTAAATTGAACCGACTGTATACATTTAAACTTTTAAAATTTGGCAAACTCCAGACTTCACAAGTGGTTTGTCACTTTTTAATTTTTATTCAGATATCGTGAGATGCGGTCTGGTGTGATGTAGGTTTCAGAAAAACATTTTCTTTATCGTGCCAACCTTTCCGATCTTTTATTGAGATCATCTTAAGGGCTCAAAGTGTTTGTCTTCTGTGAAATTGTGCCATTCTTGCGTGCTGTGTTGAGAGGGAACTCTTAATAAAAGATAATAAGAATGGCACAGTTACACAGAAGACAAACACTTTGAGCCCTTAAGATGATCTCAATAAAAGATCGGAAAGGTTGGCACGATAAAGAAAATGTTTTTCTGAATCCTACATCACACCAGACCTCATTTCACGGTATCTGAATAATTATCGATTAACTGTCTCTAATCTCCACACACTTTTTAATTTTATTGTGCACAGTTAATTTTTGCACGTATTCTATAACTTTTGTCTACAAAGAGGAAGAGAATTAGGAGAACCTAGTAATGATCTTTTAGGACAATTGAATAAAACTGAATCTTCAAATTTGTTGTTCTCTTGATATAAACTTAAAATTAAATAATTTCTCAAGAACAAAAATCCTTAAATGTTCCGATAAGTCTAACCATTTCATAAAACAATAAAAAGTGGTATTATGTACTAGTAATGTGATATATGACACATACCTTACCAGAAAATCTGAGAAGGAAAAAAAGAGGCCTCAACTGATTTAAAAATTTCCAGAATCTGTACCTTGAATGTTTCTGTTCATTTTCCCAACTGATTTCTAAAGAAAAATTATAAGTGTGGGTGTGCGGAAACATTCTTGTTTTAATTATAAATGCTACAAAATGTTCTTGTTTATAAGTTGTGCATGAAAAAATCAGAAATAAATACATAAATATTTTAATTCATCTTATTTATGGACCTTTTTTGAGGTGCTTAAAAAATATTCACTCTACTGTGATCTTTTGCCATATCATTTTCAAAGCAGCCACCATTTATGGAAATTATAATGTAAAATTAAAATTTAAAGATGTTGAAAATTGAGATATGCACATAAATAAAAAAGTAATTTAACATCAAAATGAAAAACTACAAAGCGACTATGGATTTTAAAATTTGAAGAATGTGAAACAACTGATTTTTGATAAAAATATAATTCATGGGGGTTTTAATTACTTTTAATACAAAAATAAACCGTAATGAATACGGGATGTAATTTAGAATAACCACCATTGCAAATGCATTTGAAATACAGGTTTGAAGCAATTTGAAGTAAACAACTAGAAATGGAATTTTTTTTTACATTCTTTCAGAATCAAATGAACAACACAAAACTGTACATTAATGTAGAAAAAACTGACAAGAAAAAGACAATATAAATATGTTGATTTTCTTGAGAGAAATTAAAAATAATATAAAATCCCTAAGAATCTGAAGTTTGGGCGCCTTCAAACATTCCAGCTTGTTTAATCTTGCTTTTTGGCTTGTTTGAACCGTAGAAATGATGATTGGTGGAGTGAGTGTGTTGTTCGATCTTTAGTTGTTTTCAAAAAAGTTTGTCTTCGGCTATAGATGCTTCTACTAATGAAAGCGGAAAAAAAAGAACAACAATAAAAGAATACACTATTATAAAAATAGAAACTTTTCTAGTGACTATACACTTTAAAATTTGATGTGAAGCAATTGATTGAATTGTTAAAATATAATTCCAGCAGTTTTTAAAGCAGATTATTATGACTACCCACTTTTTTAATAATCAAAACATGTGAAGTAAAAAATTAGAAATGTTAACAATTTTTACATTCGTTCAATATCAAATGAAAAATACATAACTACACATAAATGTAGAAAAACTTACAAGGAAAAAAACAACACAATTTAAATACGTTGTTTCTCTTGAGAGAGATTAAAAATAATCTGAAAGTGCTTATGAATCAGTAGTTCGGTCATCTTCTACCATTCCGACTTGATTTTTCTGGTTTGTTGGCCTTACCGGAAGGACTGGACTGACAAAATAACACAAAGATAAACCAACCAATTTATCAAATTTCAGGCCCAATTGCAATATTTCAAACTATAAATTCGAGAAATAAAGATCTCTAAAGTGCTTGCAAGGTTCCTATTAGTGATAAAAAAAAGTTTGCCTTTGCAAGTTGTTCGGCTTGTGGAAAAAAATCAGTATCGTTTTTCTTTGTCAATGTCAAACTTCTAAACAAAGAAGTTTAGAATAATAAACTTTATTAGCTAGACAGCTTCTACCAATGAAAGGAAGAAAATAACTTTTATTAAAACAAAAACTTCTTTAAAAAAGTGTCTACATGTTTTATAAAGTTTGTGAAACAACTAAATGAACTGTAAAAATTAAGTAAAAATATAACTTTTTTAAAAATTTATTATTATAAAGATGATAATAAATAGTAATATATGTTTATTCAGATTATAATGACAAACCACAGTTTCTCATAATCTGAGCATGTGAAGTAAAAAAATTAGAAATAGAAAATATGTTTACATTTTTTAAAGATCAAATGAAAAATACATATTTATACATTAAGGTATTAAAAAAACTAACAAGAAACAAACACAATATAAATATGTCGTCTCTTTTGAGAGAAATTAAAAATAATTTAAAATTCCTAGGAATCTGTATTTCGGTCATCTTCAATCATTCCGACCTGACTCTTCACGCTTGTTCACCTTACCAGTAGGACTGGGCTGACAATATAACTCCAACAAACCATACCAGTTCATCAATTTTCAGACCTAAATGCAGCATTTCAAAACTATAAATGCCAGAAATAGAGATCTCCTCTAAAGTGCTTACAAAGTTCCAATTAGTGATAAAAAAGAAAAAAGTTTGCCTTTGCAAATTGGGGTTTGGTCTGTGTCAAACGTACAACATAAAAATTCTAGAACAGTGAAGTTATGTAGATTGTGTGTATATGCTATGTAAGCATATATGCAACAATAAAGGGTATTATGAATCATTTGTTAATAAATCAGCGAGTCAAACTACAAGCGAAAACAATGTTGAAATTAGTTGACTGATTAGTAATTATAGAAGGGCGAAACATGACGCGACAGATTTCTAATTAAATCAAGAAAGAAAGAAAAAAACTATAGAAAAAAATTATTTTTATAAACAAAGAATATATGAGTTTGAAGTAGTGACAGTTAAAGGACTACTCACATTTCCCTTCCAGGGTGTCTTCGAATTCTTGCCCGCCGGCAAAGACGAACAGGGCCGAAAGGAAAATTATATTTTTCATCTCGATATGTCGAAGGAGAAAATTCTATCGGAAAAACCTTTTTATACCCGCCCTGAACCTTTGCACAATACACTGGCGCAGAAGGCCCGTTTCAAAATGTATTTCTAGATTTGACAGAAAATTGATTAACGACTTGAGTGAGATAGATAGAGGGATAAAAACAGTTCCAATAGGACAATCGACCGGTCAAGTAAAATTTGTAAGATAACGTCAAAGAGGTGGTAAAAGATTTGTAAAACGGATTCCCATTTGTCAGCCGATTCTTTTCCGAGTCCTCCCCTTCTTATTTAATGCGCCTTTGGAAATGGTTAAATTACGTTGTTGGATAGACGCATGCGCCCGCCTCTTAACTTTAACAACAACCACTTGGAAACAGTCTCCAAACGATCATTTGTGATAACGTCGGTAACACAAGGTTTCCTCTTGTTCGAAAATTACCGACAGATCTCATTTCGAGTCTAAACACTGAAAAAGGTACAACATACATTTTTCTCCTAGGTTCAAAAAATAATACATTGTCTATTTCAGCCATGAATAATTTATCGTTAATCCTGCCTTTGGCTTTTATTGGTCTTGTATATGGAGAATATTGCTATGACAGTACTGTAGCTTCATGTATGACACAGAGCAGTGTGAAAAGTAACTATCTAAAATTTAAATTACCCATCGTCAGTGTTTATTTTTAACTAATTACAATTTTTTTACAGCAAATTTGCCGTCGTGTGATTCCAAATACTCTGGCGTACATCACATTTTTCCGGATCTGGAAGACCTATTTCGAACACACATAGATTTCAGTTACCAGTACTTGTTGATGGTATGACAATTATTTAAGATTCTCTCTCTATTTTATTTTATTTTTTTTTTTTTTAAAGTTATTTAAAAGTACGCCCATGAAGGGGTTTCCAAAAGGTAAATTGGGAATGAGGCCAGGAAGACATTTGTTAATACAGAGCCCTGATGAAGGCGATGCAATCTGTCGAAAGCTCGACAAGAAAATAAATTTTGTTTCTGTCTTCCTGGCCTCATCCCCAATCTACCTTTTGGAAAGAAAAAATACATTTAAATCGAGAAGGCTGATCAATACCCGAAGGAAAAATCAATTAATAAATAATTATACAAAAGTATGTGTAGACATCTTTGAGCCTTTTGATTCAAACACATCCAAAATGTATAAAACCAGAGTATAACTTCATATCACTCAGATTTTAAGATACAAAATTTCTGCCATCTGAAAAATTTCTAATGAGCATCTTTCTCTCTCTCTCTCTCTCTCTCTCTCTCTCTCTCTCTCTCTCTCTCTCTCTCTCTCTCTCCCTCTCCCCTCTCTTTTTCATGTAAAGAATTTTTCGAATATTTGTATATTATTTTTAAAATTTGTAAAAATTGGAAATATTAGTTCTCACAAATTGGTTTTAAGCTGTTTTTGAGCAGAACTGTCCTTTCCAACCAATATTGTTGTTGTCGTTTTTAAATAGTTTAATTTACATTATTCTTTTTGGTCAATTGGACCATGAAAACTAGTGAATTGAATTATTCTTTTTCTTAATTACATATTTTTTATAATATTTTTTTTATTGTTATTATTTTAATCCATATATGTTTAGTGGTCATAAGTGACCATATTAATTATTTCAATTAATTATTCTTTTTATCTAAAGTCGTGATTGAGATGGAAAAGTTAGTGTCACGAGTGGGATTCGAACCAGTGACCTTCGGCTCAATACACTACTGCTCTAACCACTTGAGCTATTGTGAATTCGATCCCCTTAGACAGCAACTCATCTAAACCTGCAACCTTTTGAATTTTCCCTCGTTCTGCAATTTTTCAAATGTTATGTAATCAGAATTCAATTCTCAGAGACTTGTAAGTGGCTACAGGAAGCCGTTAGCGAAGTGATTTCTTCTTTACTTATTATATTAATCCACATACGTTAGCAGTCTTAATTGATATTACACACATCGTTAAAGCAGCAGCGTATTGAGCCGAAAGCCATGAAATTCAAATGCAGCTTGTAACACAAACTTTTTCCTCTCAATCAAAACCTTAGATAAAAAGAATAATTAATTGAATGTGTAGAGATTAGTGACCGTTAATCGATAATTATTCAGATATCGTGAGATGCGGTCTGGTGTGATGTAGGTATCAGATCGCATCTCACGATCTCAATAATTAATTGATTTTTTTAAATTAACTTTTCCTTTAGAATTTTATGTAATATGAAAACAATTTATAAGCATATGTTAAAAAACTGAAGTTGGACTGCTTAAAAATTTCTTTAACTTAAAAAAGGCCTACAAACTATAAAACATTCCGATTAGTATTCTTCTTTTCTTTTTTGATTTATGGATGGTTTAATTTTTCTTATTTTTAAGCCTTTTGTTTTGAAAGTGGTTAAAAAAAAGTTCAGTAAGTTTCAGCATCCTGTGGCAATTTCATGTGCATAGTTTATTTCTGGAAAATATTTTAATTTTACATGATTTCTTCTTAATTAATTATTTCATTTTTATAATTACTTTATTATTAATATTTACTTTTTGTGTTATATGTATTTCATACCAATTTAAAAAAAAAGTTAAGTTGGCATTTTTGAACATTTCATCAACCTTCAAAAATAGTATGACTAAACTTTTAAACTATAAACAACAAACTATGAACCGTGGTTCTGCTCATAAACTGTGAGGGGGGGGAGTTGATGAGTTATTTACCATTGTTTTCATCTAAAGAAATTTTAATTAAAAAACTTCAGACACAAGATTCTACATTTAACCGATACAGTTAAAAATCCATCATTAATTCGAAGTTTCACTCAGGATAAATCATGTAATAAACTGAAATTTATTTTTATTCTGATACTGTTATCATACAAACAAATGTTACAATTATCAGAATTTCTTAATGATTGAATATTTAGACTTGATAATTTAAATAGGAAATTCCTTTCATCTACTACATTAAAAAAAATAATTTCCAAATTAATTTTCTTACTGTAAATGTTGGCCTTAGCATGTCAATTTTTCACATTGAATATAAAATTTACCAGCATGGTTTATCTCTTAATGGCCAAAAAGAAAAATACATTGCTTAGTAATACATTTAATTTGGCAAAGAAATGCTATTATAAAAAATATATAAATATTTTCAGAGCATCAACATTGAGAAATGAATTTAGATAATATTCTTGTTGTATCTCTCACTATATCAGTTTTATTTTTCCCCCTAGTCCACAAATTTTGCCAACCATGAGAAAAACCGTGACGGATTTAGCAAATTGTACAGAAAATTATCCGATTCCGCTTGGGAGGATGCCATGGACCTTGCGAAGTACGTAGCGAAGAGAGGCGGATCGTTCTCCTTCACCAATTTTGGCAGGACCGCTAAAGATCTCCAGGTCAGTCCCTCAAATCTGCACAACTTAATTTATGAATTTTTATTTGTAATTGTTATTTTATTTTATTTTTTTATTTATCTAAAAGAGTGTCAATTATGAATTGTACGAGTTGGAAAGTCTTGCCCGTGCGCTCGACATGAGCAAGCACCTTGCAGAAAAGGTACACAAGGTACACGGCGGGGTTACAAATCGCAACAAGGATTATCATGATGCGGAGGTAAAATTTCTGAACCATTCTTGAATTAATTACATTTTTTTTTTTTTCATTATAATTGTATTGCAGGCCATTTCCTTTTTGGAAAATAAATTCGTACACAAGCACGCCGATTCTGTCAGAGAAATATCCGGCTACACTAACGACCTCACTAAGCTTGTCAAAAATAGCCAAATGGGCAATTCCGCCAGTCTTTCAGTATTTTTGTTCGATGAGTACCTTCAGAAAGCCTTGTAAATTGTATTAACCTATTTCAAAAATATTTTTATAATTTTGTACATATTATCTAAGGTTTAATTTTTAAAACACTAATTTGTAGAAATGGTGTTTTGTGCAACCAATACAGTTTATTTCATTGTCTAGTCTTTTTTCCTATCTCTCTTTGTTTCTTTTATCCTTATCAAACCTCTTTGTCACAGTTTGACACATTGTACAAAGTTGAATGACATGTTCGAATCTAATCTCCTTTGGAAAATGAAAAAACGTCACCATTGGTGCAAAGTTCAAATATGCGATTAGAGTCATTGTTTGCTTTCTAACTGATCTGTTTACTTTTTCAAACTAATTAGTTTCAACAAATTAGATAAACAGATATTGACGATTAAGAATTCAAATTGCATTATAAATAATTGGAATGATTGCAATTTTTCAACACAGAGCATTTTTTTTCACAATGGATACCAGGGGCTGGAGCTGTACAGCTTATTGTACTTTATCCCTGGCTCCATTGCTTTGGCTCACTTCCATTTCTATTTATTCACTACTGATCACTTATATTAATTAATTTTGCTTGTAAACAATAAATTTCATTTATTAAAAAAATCCCGTAATAAATCAGTATTAAATTTATTAACTTTCTTCTGTGAAAACTATAATTTGATTTATTAACTGTATTTAATTAGTTGATTATTAATTTTAACACCTAGCTGATATTTCCCATTATGTAGAATAAGTAGTTTGGCGCATCTGTGAACTACCAAACGAACTTCAGTTTAATTGCTTTATTGAGTTCCTTTTTAACAATTTTTATTTCCAATTATTCTTTGTTTAATTTACCATTAATTGTACCTTATTTTTTCTTTTAATGAAAGAACTTTTTGAAATTGTGATAAATGTTAATTCGTTTTTTTATACCTTACTAATACTATCATTACTCCGGGTTCGAATCCTGCTTGAGAGGCTATTTTTTCGACTCGATCACACTGCATAAACAATAATAAATCAATTAATTACTCTGGTTAATAGAACCAACTAGCTTACGTTAATTAATATTACTAATAAGATTTCAAAAACACTTTGTTTCTTCTTATTACCTGAAAATTCTCCATTTGGATTTCTTATTAATATTTTTTCTGTTGACTAATAAATTCCAAATTTGAAGTTAGTACTTGTCTATATACCTAATTTATATATACCTGAATATATACACTGTAATATATAACTTGAAGTATAGCAGATTATCGGCTCTACAATTTTACCACATTTTTTGAAACCGTTATACATACATTTACTAAAAAGAAAACTAGTTAAAAGTAGATGTATAGCATGAATAAAAAGGTAAAGGTTAAATAAGAAGCATATTGATTTTTAATTGGTAACAATATATTTACACCTTACAGCGATAAACTGAGAGGTGAGGGTATCACAATAAAATAAAATGAGAGGAATGTGAAAATTAATTGAGTTTTTTAGATTTATATGCCGGCCAACGACATATAGGACAGTCGTGTTTGCCACTGTAAAGCCAAGTAGAAATGCAATTTTGATGGTAGTTGTGGGAACAGGGAAGGGAGACTATGTTAACACCTGGGGCATAATTGTCCAGGCATATTGCACATTCTAATGTTAGTTGGTTTTCAAATGTCAAATCTCTCTGAGTCAGTTCATTAATAATGTTGTCGTCATTGGAGTCCATTATTGTCTCGATGGCCTCCGGGGTATCTCTTTTTATGACCTTCTTCTCCAGTTGGAACGTCCAAACAGGCAGGTCTCGGATATAGTCGTAATTGTGCATCGGCTGAAGCCAGAAGCTAGGAACAGCCAGCCTTTCGATTAAATCCCTCGCTTCGTGTTCAATCAAAGGTGGTTGCTGATATCTGATAAGGCAGTAGATGTCCCACCAGCTCGTTCCGGACGATTCTCCGGGAGACAACTTCCTGCAGGCGTAGAAACCGAATGCAAAGAGAGAACATACAAAAAGCCACGTTGAACGAAGTAACCGGAGCCAATCCGATCGGACCAACGAACCGGTCTCACTTAAAGCGATAGCTCTAACTGCGCTAAGACACCATTCACAAAATGAAGAAATTATTGGCCATCTTAACACTCTAAAAGCGATAAGCCACCCTGAAAACAGCAGTAAATTGCACACCACTATTGTCCATAAACTGGCAACAATCAATCTCAGCCAAGAATCAGAGCAAACCTACAAAAATTACATCATAATGAAATTTTTCAATTGTTTAAAATAAAGAAAAAAAATAGGATAGAATATACCTGAAGAAATTGCAATACAGCAAACATATTTACAAGGAGAAGACTGCATAAGAAAAAATCATTCATCTCTGGTTGTATTGATTTTAGGTAAGCATTCATAGATTTCAAGTTATAATGTTCCATTCTTCTCCTACCATAAACCATAGTTTTGTCTGGTGTTATAACAAGATATGCTGGGACTTTTCCTATTTTACTCGTTTCTTCTTTTTTCACCGTGAACATTCCAAATGTTATTCTTCCTGAAGTAAAATTTATTTTCATAAACTTTAAATGTGCCTTGGCAATTGATTAAAATTTCAAAGAAAAGATAATTGGTGAAACTCTTTTCTAAGCTTAACAAAAAATTTCAGCCTGCAATCTAGAGAGAAAAAAACAAGCCTATTTTTGTACAATAAACAAAAACTAAAAATAGTTACCAGTAAATTTAATGCTGAGTGCTGCTAAAAATAAAGGGGGATGTAAGAGATGTGTGAGTAGTAGTACTTTAACAGAAATATTTTTATCATTTGAAGTAGAATTGCTGCTTGTATGAAGCCAATCTTTCTCAAGATCATCGTAACTCGATACTTTTTTCACTCTAACTGATAACTGTTCTCGCAGCCATTCAATTATAGCCTAAAACAAAAGTTTATTCAAAATAATAATAATAATAAGTTTTAATGAAATACTCACACTAGATCTAGTAAGCTGACAGGTTCTCATAATAACTTTGTCTTTTGGCTTTGTTCCTCTTGGCATGGCCAAAAGTAAAAGTGACTTGGTCCATCCTTTCCGTTTGCAAAGTCCACTGTCGACCCGGCAGTCGAAGATCCCAGTTTGTATAGCAAACGGGGCAACTTGGTTTCGCACTATCGTCCAAGTGTAGTCGTCCAAAAGCGGTTCTCGTTTCGAGGCTGGTACGACTTGCACGAGCCATACGCTGTCTTTTGTATCCTCGACTTCTTCGTAGAAATGGGCTGAGCCCGTAAAATGAGAGGCGCTGGGCACAAACGACAGTCTGTCCTTTTCCCTCAAGTTAGATTCGATCAATTCTTCAACCTCCCCTTGTACAACGTCGGCTGAAAAAAAAAAAAAAAAAAAATCCACTTTATAATTTTGTAAAATAAACATAATTTCACCCGCTGAATTGCATCAATGTCAATAATAAGCATACAAGTCAAACGTAATATGTTGACATTTTTATATCACATATCGTACTGGATAAGTCAAAATTTTGGCAAATTGATATAAGTGCATATTCCAGTTAGTCTTTAGGCCTGACATATTTGCTAATTGATAAAGTCGAGAAGGGGATTGATTCACACAGTGGGCCTTTTTAAAGATTTTTTGTAATTTTACTTACCTATTTGAAAACTCGAATAATTTGTAATTTAATAGAACTGGATTGAATTTAATGAAATGTAAGAGCAATAAAAAATAGTTATTGCAAATATAGAGTTTGTACCAAATGTATAAATCTTAAAATGGCAATCCTGAAAAGTTGCGTCGTTTTATTTATCCAGTTTTGACCCGAGGGAGCAAAAGATATTTATTCATTTCCTTATAAACAAACCCATCAATATTTTTGTTTTTCTTCAGTTAATCACAGGCTCGATCTATTTGATAAATAACAAGTATGAGTGTGCCTATTAATATAAATTCATATTTGTCAAAATGATTAGTAAAATGCTGCCCTCATTCTGCGAAAGTAAAATTATGGTTGCAGAGTATTTTGCAACACAGCCAGAATTTAACAGAGATAAACCTTGTTTTAAAAAGTTAACAATGATTAATATATTCTATTGACAATTAATTACGGTTTTTAGTTGAGATGAAAAAAAGTTAATGGCACGAGAGGGATTCGAACCCATGACCTTCGGCTAGATACGCGGCTGCTCTACCACCTGAGCTATCGTGACCTCGATCCACTCGGACATCAACTCCCCATCTCAACCTCACCTTATGAATTTTCCCTCCTCTTGCCATATTCCAATTATTGGTCGAGCGGACCACGAAAACAGTGAATAATAGTCTATTGAATTAATTTTTTTTAATGGTCTTACAAGCATGCATATTAGCCTTAACTATTTTTCATACAAATGTAGTAGGAGAAGGATAGGGTGGAAAAAAGAGGCCAGAGGCAATGGTGGGAATTGAACCCACGACCACGGGTCCTTTTATGCTAACCACTCGGTTATTGCTATCGAGGGTCTACCTCATTTTTTATTAAGCATCCCTTTTCAATTTATATTTTTTAGCTTCAAAAAATTAATACGTTAAGATACCCGGCGATATCCTGAGCAGTATTAAAGGCCAAATGAGCCCCAATAAATACACTGTAGGTTATCAACACTGATAGTAATTAGGGTCATAAAATAAATTTAAAAAAATGAACAGTCTAATTTTTTTTTAAATATTGGTTGTCTAGTTCTTGAGAAAAAAAATACACAAAATAAAAAGTAAACAACCGGAAAATAAGAGTCAAAATCAGATTGACCCAGTAAATGTCCCATGTTCTGTTTTTTAAGACTTTCCAATTTTTTGCTTTTCCCAAAGGTTTTTTTCTCATAACTAATTGCAATGCCCTCTTGTACTGTACATTTAAGATAATAAATATTTTCATTCATTTGTACATGCAATCCATTTGTGCAGAGTAATGGAGTAATCAATAGTCTATCGTTCAAAGCATAAAATGTATTAAAAAAAGAAAGGATTATACTGTTCTTGTCTTTCCGACTCTCAGGCGTTCACAACTCCCACAAAACATTTTACAATATAAGCAACAATATACAATAATTATTTATACCTTCAGTACTAAAAATATCGACCACTTTTTTCACTCATGAACACTCTGGATCAAGGTAGTAAGCAGTAGTAGTAGTTGCCTTGAAGTAAAAAGCAAGTTCCTTTATTGATGCCAAGTTTTCTACATATTTTAAAGGTCATCATCAGGGCAAAACAATCTTAAATATGTCTACAGATAATAAAGGTTTTAATAGATGGTTTCAAATTCCTTTGGAGACCGATTCAGTCCCAACACTGCTGACTGGTTCATGGTGTCTCAGTAAATGTGAAATATTTTCAACAAATATACATTTCACTTTCATTCCTATTAACTTTGACATCTTCACTCTTGTTTGCGTGATCTCACTTCTCTGTATATATATATATATTTTTTTTTTTTTTCACAGGCAATCTCAATTTCTTTGAAGAATAAAAATAAATAAGAAAAGTTAGATATGTCAATCTGCAGGCATATTTAAAATTTTTCCCTGATTGTGACCTTAAAATATGTCGAAAGCTTGGCAGCAGTAACTGACTGCTTTTCTTTTTGTTTTTCAAAACAATACCTTGATGAAGAGTACTCGTTATTTATGCTCAAAACCATAAATCATGGATGGAACTAGCATCAAAATCATTTGTGTGTGTGTGTGTGTGTGTGTGTGTGACATTGAATTGACTTTCTCTCTCTGTGTAGGTCATTGTGTAGGTGTCTGTGTGTCAATCGACTATAAGTTTATTATAATTTGTACAACAAAGGCTAATAGGAGAAGAAAAACAATTGTATTTCCAGATGACCCATTTAAGTTTAATTGATTTCATCCCATACTTCTAGTTGTAAAGATTAAAAAAAAAAATAATTTAAAGCAAAACATGGTGATGGTGAATAATGTATAATACCTGAGTCTTCAACGAGCTGTGCCAACTCCTTTTTCTCAACATAGCCGGTGTAGCTGACTCCGCGTACCTCTAAGAGTTGTTTCAGCTGCCGTACACTCAGGAGGAGTGGATTGACAATCTGCGTTGACGGCACACCATGCTGATACCAGAGTATGATGTCCAAGAAGCGAAAAGCCAGGAATACGAGTATCAAATAAACTAAGAGGAGTGTGAGGGCGACGCATACCGAGCGCATCTTTCTTTAAATTCAGAACATTTTAAAAACAATTCCATCAAAATGTAAGACGAGATCGAATAAATGACCCTGAAGCGGATCCCACAGTGGTTGGGAGTCTCGAATCGAGGAAATACGACCAAAAGCTCACAGAAACTGGTTGAACAATTCTGGCGGGCGGTTTTTCATGCGTTTTCAAGGCCTTTGAACAATTGCACCCTCGCATGAAACGTCGTTTGTATTTACTTTCTTCCCAGAGACATACGGCATACGTGTTAGGAATGCTGAAATCCTCAACAGACGACCCTCACCATCCCGGTCTGAAGAAATACTCTGTTGTAATTTTGACAGACTTCAAGACGACGGCCAATCTTTGCTGTCGGCCCTCATAAAAGTCTTTATTGTGCAAAACAACAAAAACAAGATCAGCTCCCCCCCCTGCAGCCCCCTATCAGGTCATTTATCAACAAACAACAGGCGCTAGCAGTGGAAGATCCAAGAGGTGGAACAGCCAACTCCATTCTGAGAATGTACCGCCTTAATTTTAACATAATAAACCATAATTTATTCATTTATTAACGGTGTAAATAGGACCCTCTTTACATATACAAATCTTAGAAATAAATTTAATCGTAAAAACACACTAAACAATAGCACATTATTATTATTAGTAGTAGTAGTAGGCCAACTACCATTAGTTGTTACAATTTTAGGACCCTTATTTTTTTCAATTTTTATTAACTAGCATCTAAATTTCACTACACTGACGATATTTAAATCTATCTATATGCAATGTATCCTTAATTTAATTTCTGATTTAATTCATTAACAATGACCTAGGTTAGTTAATTTGGCTTCAAACAATGGTCTCAACTTTATATAAATTCACTAGCTGAACTCCACACGAAGAGTTTTACATTAGTGCATGTATAGAAATACACATGCACAACATTTAACGGCTTGAGTCATTATATTGACCATTTGATAAATATTATAAAAATAAATCATCACAAGGCTTCAGATGAATTGCCTTTTCTTCTCCTTGTTTAAAGTGGACAGCACGTTTGACTTTACTAAGTCCGTAACGGAACTTGTGGAATTGTTTATTGTATAGTCACAAGTTGCAGTTTTTTGTGCGCCTGGTTGTTCGTCACATACAACTGGGCATTTATCACCATTTGCACTATTTTATTTTGTAATATTTATTATAATTGAATTACAAATGAGCATAGCAAGTGTGGACCTTATCTTGGATTTGTGGTTTATGATAGCTGACAAACATATCCTTCGGTCACCTTTTTATTTAAGTGGCACTTCCAGGATATACTTCCGAACAGATGAACTCCTAAATGCTTCAGAGAGCTGAGGTTTCCATGAGTTGTCATTTCCTTTAATTTGCAACTTTGAAGGGTTTATCTCCAGTTTCAATTTATTAAAATAGTTTTATATATCCTGTATAACATCATACTATATATCAACTGCATTTTGAGTCTCAAAGATATTATGATTGTGAAGGATATTTAACTGTGTCATTGGTGTGTCCTTGAGAGGGAAAGTCGTTCAAGTACAAATTAAATAGGATTGGTGAGAGGATTGATCCTTGAGGGATGCCTGTTGATGTCTTTTTCTGTAGAGAAGCTGCTGTTGATTCTAATCTTGAGCTTCCTGTCTGATAAAAAGGAGCCTTAGCTTAAGATGTCAGAGAGATATTTTGTTTTTATAAGTTTCAAACTTAAACCTTTCAAATCCAACTCATCAATATTTACAACAGATATCGGAACTGAGAGTTTTTCCTGTATTACTCTTCTTTTTTTTTTACTCTTTAATACCTTTACAGTACAAAACCTTGGTATGACTTTTAAAATAAATTTATCTCTATGACACTAAAACTTACACTAGTCAAAACTCTCATTTTACCATTTTCACGCATTTCAGTACAATCTACTCTTTTTTACATAGTCACATTTCTAGTACAAAAACATTAGAACATTTTTTAATAATTGTACAAGATTTTTATTTATGAAGAAGAAAGCACATCTCAGCGCATGACAAGTTCATTCTGGATATTAATTTTTTTGATTGCCTTAAAATCGGATCTCTTTTTAAAATTAAAATAAGCTCTTCCAATTATACTTACACATTCCATTCAATTTTAATTTTTCCTTTAAATATTACAAAAGCTTACATCATATATCCAAATATATGAACGACTCTTTTAGGGATGCTGGGGCACATCTGTGGAATTCCCTTCTGCAGCATATTAGGTCAGCCCACCTATACATCATACAATCATCACTGAATTATAATAATAAAGAAAAAATTAATAATATTGGGTTGTCCGGAAAATAATGCAGGATTTTGGTATAAAACAAAAAAAAAAGAAACTAGTTACTTTAAAGCAATGTTCTTTAATCAAAATAATTTCCCATACTCTCAATACATTTCTCCCAACGTGTTGGTAACTTATTAATTCCGTCTGAGTAGAATTCAGAATTTTTAGAATTGATAAAGTCAATAAATGCATTTTCCAGTTCCGTTTGATTTTTGAATATTATGTGTTGTAAGTAGTGGTCCAGGTGTCTAAAAAAATGGTAGACAGTAGGCGAGAGGTCCGGAGAGTAGGGTGGGTGAGGCAAAGTTTCATAGCCAAGCTCCAATAATTTTTGTGACGTTACACGTGACACATGTGGTCGAGCGTTGTCATGCAACAAAATGGGCCCTTTCCGATTGACCAAAGAGGTGGTCAGCGACGGTCGTTTTACTGACTTTGAGTTGCTCTGCAAGTTCTCGAACAGTTGTTTTGGGGTTTTCTTCCACCACTGATCGCAGAACATCATCATTAAGAGAGGAAGGCCTTCCACGACCTTCTTCATCTTCAAGGCTGAAATCTCCCTCCCGAAATTTTTTAAACCACCTTTGCACAGTGCACTCATTAACACAACCCTCGCCCCAGACTTGGTTAATGTTTCTAGCCGTTTGGGCTCCGCTTCGGCCGAGTTTAAACTCGTAAAAGAAAATCGTACGAAATTCTCGCTTTGACATTATAAGGATGACTGAATTATTTCCAAGTAGCGGAATGCTACACAGGTAAACAAACAATATCATTTGGAAGAGGATTAATAAGTGTTGACATTCATACAAATGAGTAATCCTGTAAACGTAAACAGAATATTTTATATAGATTTTTTTAAATGAAAACTTAAAATCCTGCATTATTTTCCGGACAACCCAATAATAGCTGTACAATGAATGTAATAATTTAAAAAAATGAAAATATGTGAAAAAGAAAGAGTAGAGAGCACACAAAGAAGTGTGAAGATGTCAAAGTTAGTAGGAATATAAGTGAAATGTATATCTGTTAACAATATTTCACATTTACTGAGTCATCATGTACCAGTCAGCAGTGTAGGGATCGAATCAGTCTCCAAAGAAATTTGAACCTATTAAAACTATTAATTTAATTGTTTTGCCCTGATGCTGGCCCTAAAATAGGTTGAAAGCTTGGCAGTAACAACTGGATTTGTTTTCCTTCAGCCAGACCTTAGTGAGATATTCTTCGTGAGTAAAAAAGTAGTTAATACATCCAGCACTATAATAATACAGAAGATTATTTCACTCATCCATGTTTGCCCAACCTAGTTAAGATTGGCCACAAAAATAGATGAAAAAATAGGATAAGATAAAAGAAAACAGGAATTGACAATTTAAAAAAAAAATTGTAGAAATCTTTCAATTAGCATACAGCCTCTGCTGGGTCCCAGGACGCATGGGCAACGAGAAAGCGGACACCCTTGCAAAGAAAGGGGCAGCTACACCGCTGACAGGACCTGAACCCTTCTGTGGCATAGGAATCCACACTATCAATGAACATCTCAGACAGAAGGACAAAAAGAAAATAAGGGAACATTGGAATTCGCTTATTGGACACAGGCAATCCAAGAATCTTCTAACCAATTTTGGGAAGAAAGAAATTACAGAATGTGTCAAAGGAGGCAGGAATAAACTGCGAATCCTAACAGGATTCCTAACTGGACAATGTAGATTAAACGGGCATCTAAAGAAAATTGGAATAATCTAGGATGTCACATGCAGATTCTGCAAAGAAGCAGAGGAAACACCAACACATCTGCTAACAAACTGCGGAGCGACATTAGCCCATAGGAGGAAGTGTTTTGGGATGTACAATGTGACCATAGAAGAACTTCAACCAATAAAACCGGGCCTATTAATCAAGTTCTTTGATGAAATAGGACTCACCGATGTGCTTTAGGCAGAGAACGGGGGATACAACAGCTCTTAAAGGGCGCAGTATACAACACCCTGAATATCATCATCATCATCATCATTCAATTAACATAAGAGTTGAAAGACATACAAAATATGATCAAGCAATGGACCCAATCCAACAAAATTTCTAGTGGTAGAAAATCAGACAAAGCATTCTATAACCATGTTCTTTGAGAAAGCTGAAACTTTATGTTTTCATCACCTTCTAACTGTGTAATTAATTTTCCTTTTTAATACATTTTAGGCCTTTTACAATTTTTTCTCATTCGTTTTGATGTTATGTATTGGTTTATACCAGTATGTGCATATTGTTTTCCCTTGTGGGATAAATTTTATGTATGTTACCTTATTGAAAAACCCTCAAATATGTATATTTATACATGATACTGATGATAGGCACATACAGAATGTGGCTGGGTGGTATGCAGCTAGAAATATAAAAATATGTACGTTCATATGCATTGTATTTTTTATTGCAAGATATATTTTGGGTATGTTCTTAATAAATAAATGGAATAAAATGCTTTGAAGTATCAAAATTCGAGGTTTTTATTATCTGCGGTCATTTTTATCCGCAGCCCTTTTTTATCTGCGGTCATTTTTATCTGTGGTGCTTGGTATGTATCCCTACAGATAATAAATGTATGAATACCATTGTCATTTAAAAAAATGTCTTTTTAATATTTTTTTCTCTATAGTTTTATTTATTTTTTGTTTTTGCAGTTTTTAAAGCAAGGGAATATCTCCTTGGGAATCAACAGGTGGGTGTGATCAATTATTTTTCTTTTTTGAAAAACGTAAGTCTTCCGCCTTTTAAATGACCTCCATCATAAAATCGATTGTGCTTTAATGATCAATGATTAAAGTGGAACGAAGCCGTGAACGTTTTTGACATCCGATCAACTCTCGATTTATCACCGACAGGGATATTGACCCGTGTATTGACTATTGACCAGATTTGTAAAATTCGTCTATCACCGATATCCAGCCGACGACTCCCAAATGGAAAATACGGCCGAATCCAAAGCACAAAGTTACGAAGCTTTTTTGCAAGAAATCGAAAGTACCGACGACTATTGGGGCCCGACATTTAGGTATAAAGACTAAAAATAGATAATAAACTAACACCGACATAACTCGAATAACGAAGGATAATCAACCTCGCACACTGTCCGTACGACGCAAGATCATATTTTATTGATTTAAGGAGGATGTTGTCGAGTGGTAGAGGCTAACCTGCCGCTCATTCCCGTTTTTAAATCAATATTACAACGATATTTCAAATGTAGAACAAGAAATTCAATTAGCTCACTAAATAGAAATATGATGAAAAGATCCGTTACCATCGACTCACAAAAATGCTTTGCCATACAAACAAAGCACGAGCACTTCATAAATGAGCTAGAATCAACAGATACCACTAGTATCGGTTTAGTTATAAGGTAAAAGAAAATTCAAAAGACAAGACAAGTCTTCTTATTTTGCCTGCTGCTTATTGGCTAGAAAATTGTTAGCTGTTAGTTTGTTGCGTTAGCTTGACTGTAAGGAATGACAGGCCTTAGTTGGTATATAAACGCTTGTCAAATGGACCACATTGCCTTAATATCACTGTATTATTCATTTTTCCTTTCTTGATAAGATTACAACAATAGTTGATATGGGAGCCCCTATCTTATATTCAATAGTTTCGAACCCTTTTGAAATGGTGTCTCTTGCTGGTTTTATAGCTCAGATCACGGGACTGGGAGAACTACGTCCTGAAATGTCAGTATGCATCCATTAACGAGACGTTTGCATGAAGAAAGTCATAGCATGCCATGCGTTAGAATTATATTATTATAAAACTACCATTTATTTGAGACGTCGATGTCATTTGAATTCCCCACAATCCTTTTTGACAATTGATTCCGTTTCATTTGACTAAACCAGAATACAAAGCCAAGAATTATACTATTTGGGACTTAACAGGTTTTATAAAATAGTTACAAATTCTTTGAATAAGCTCCTCTCTACAATTGCTTAAAATACTGAAAAATCAATTTGCTACGACTATTTTATTAAAAAGATGTTTGTAGATTTATACAATAGTAGCATCTGATGGATAAGCAAGATTTTTCAACACTTAACTCCTGACTTGAGGTCTTGGGGGACCACAGTGGATATTTTTTCACAAACACTTCTTATAGGCAGAATTCTTTATCAGCCAGCCCTGTATGGCGAGTGCTGTTCTCTTTTTGCATTTTTTTATTGCCTGGTCTTGAAACTTTTTGCAGCCCCCAGAGTAAGTGTAAGATTTTAAAACTAAGACATCAAAAGTGATTTTGAACTAGGTGTAGTATACTGCGCCCGTTAAGAGCTATAATTTTCCAATTCTGAACCAAGTGATTTTGAATTATTTGAAATTTGAGAAAACAAAGTTAATATGGGGCATGTTTGATTCTGACATTGGTTTGTAAAAAAAAAAAAGATGAAAATAATATTCTCAAAAGCGAACTTGATTCAAACAGTGAACTGTTAAAAGGAAAGTATGGTAGGTTTTCCATTGCACTTTTTTGTGTTGTGCATAATTGTAATTTTATTATAATTATTTATTGATCCGGACTATTTTAAATTGTATAATAATTTTAAAAACAATTATTAAAATTAAATTAGTTAAAATTTAGTTTAAAATGAAAATAGTGTATTTTCTTTCCAGCATGGACAACTTTAAAACAAAAATATCTTTCGGAATTTTGTAAATAAATTGTTTATACTTATTTGTTGCTGTTGTTTTGTTTCATACTGATAAACATGATTGTATATATTAAATTTTAAGCGCTATTTTAAAACAGTTTTTTTGGTAAAAAAATTAAACCATTTTTAAAATTGATCCCTGGGTCTGCACGTCGCATATGATATGAAACAAAGTAGTATAAGGGTTAAGGGTTAAACACTGGTCAAAGATTTATCAGTTTTTTCATTTTATGTTTTTCTTTATCAAACTAATCAGTTTATAATCTAATAATAGTCCTTGGTTTGACTGTTGTCTGATTAAATAGAAACAGACCGCATCCCACGACCTCCAAATAATAATCAACCAAGGGGCACTAAACACCACATATTAAATATAAAGTTGAGTAAGAAAAAAAAAATTACGAAAGGCAAATATTTTAAAAATGTGACGTCTAAAATCAATGGAAACATTTTAATTACAGACTAACATGTAATAACAAAATATATTGAATTAATAGAAAAAGTATATAAATTTTCTGAACTGCTGAAAATAAACTGATGGATACTGTAGAAGATCCATTTTTATCCAAAGAAAGAATGTTTAATGTAGAGTAGTAATAGTAGTAAATATTTTTATTTGTTTTAAAAAGTTATAGTGTTTATTTTTATAATTTATTTATAACATTTTTATTTTACTATAATTTAAGGATTATTTTTTTGTTTGTACGTATTTTGTTCTAGCTGTTTATGTTGTTTGTACCTGTTTGACAGAATGTTGCTGGAATGTGTTGAATTATATGTTTATCTTGTTGAAAACAATAAATAAATAAAACTTACAACATTTAAATTTATAGTTTTAAAAATAAAATAAAATACTGCACGCATTTGAATGCAAATAATAGAGAAAAAACACTTGTGTGCTTTGTTCTAAATGTTTAATAAGTCAAATATAGTTGTGTTTATATTGGGCCGGTGCAAAAATAATGTACGTTTTGAAAAGCCAGACAAACCTATTTTTAACTTTATAAAATAAAAATTATTTAAAATATTTTCCATCACAATATATACGTCTTTGCCAATATTTAATAAATGCTTTTATTCTGCTGACATACAAATCTTTATTTCAACTCACAATAAAGTCTTGGTAGGAGTTTTCATCTTCACCGTGTTCTCTAAAAAAATTATCCCTCGAGAAGAGATTAAAATACCTAAAAAGTGAAAGTCTGTTGGCAAATGGTCAGGGGAATATGAAGGGTGCGGTAAAGTTTCATATTCTTAACTTCCAACCGGGTTGGCATTGCGACATGTGGCCTGGTGTTATCGTGAATAAGAATTGCCCCCTTCCAGTTTACCAATACTGGACAAAATTGCAGTTCCTCGTGCGTTTTGTCGATATTTCTCTGCTGTGATAGTTTCACCATAATTTCCTGAATACAACCCCAGCAGTACACCACCAAACAGTTGCCATAATCTTTTTTGTTTGCCGATTTGGTTTCGGGAAGTGTTTTGGCGCTTCATACTATTTCAAACACTGTCTGTGAGCCTCCTCTTATTGTGCGCAATCCATTTCTCATCGCACATTATGATTCGACCGAGAAATGGATCACTTTTGCTGGCACGGCAGAAGAAGCATTCAAATTTTAAAGAGTCAATTTCTTTAGGCTTTAGTTAGTTTGTGTGGTACTCACTGGTCAAACTTCTTTTCTTTACCAATTTGTCTAGATGGCAAACAACGGTTGAGTGGTTAACACTAAGCTTTTCTGCAATTTCCTGTGTTGTCTTACATTCATTTTTTTCAATCATCATTTTGAGTTGGTCATTGTCCACAAGGAAGGCCTACTGTGATCTTCCATGTCTTCTAAATCAAAATCTCATGGTTGGAGGTCGCACTTCGTCAAAGTTGAAATTCATACACATAAATTGATGGAAATCTAGTTTTGGACATTTCACAGGTCCTCACTCTTATAAAATTCAATATAAACTAAAATGCCTTGTATAAAAGATTACAGTTAAAAGTATTTCTTATAATCCATAAATTAGTTTTGAAGATTTAGCTTCATTTACATGACGGGCAACTGTGAAAATAAATCAGATTTTCAAAACGTGCATTAATTTTGTACCAACCCAATATATTAAGTGCCCAAGCATTTTGAAACTTATAAAAAATATACTTGCACTTGTAACTGCATAACGTGTTGCATGCGAATCGTTTTAAAATTGCAATTGTGATTTACTCTGGAAAAAAAATATTTTAGAGCGATATACGATGGCGACGAAGATCAAAAATTCATGGAACAGCTCGATGCTAGAATTAAAACCCATGACAGAGAGATCGAGAGGATGTGCAATTTTCACTACCAGGGATTTATCGATTCCATCAGGGAGCTTCTTAAAGTCAGAAAACAAGCCAAAGACCTCAATGTAAATAAATTAACTTTTAAGTTTTGGTTATTTATTTATTTTATTTTTTTTAAATGATATGTACTGTTAATTTTGCAGAATGAGATAGTCGAGCTGAACAAGGCTCTTCAAAGTTCAGCTGAGAGAGTTATAGAAAAGACTGAGGAACTTGTCAAAGCAAGGAAGGTTGAAAAGAATATTGCTTCGGCTGTCCAAAGTTTAACAATGTGCCTTCCCGTACTCACAACATACGCTAAATTACAAAAACAAATGAAAGAAAAAAGGTTGTAATCCATTAAAAAAAAAAAATTATATGAAAAGTTTATTATTATTGTATTTTTTGACAGGTACTACCCTGCACTGAAAACTCTGGAACAATTAGAGCATTTATATCTTCCTAGGGTGGCTAATTATAGATTTTCATGTCAAATGAGAGAAAACATTCCTAAGTAATATCCTTTGTAATAATATTAAATTTTTATTTTAGTTTTATTTTATTTCTGTTATATTATATTTAGACTACGTAAAAGTATCAAGGAAGCGTCGATGTCCGATCTGAAAGATTTTCTCGAGAATATTAGGAAAGTTTCACCTAGGATTGGCGAAGTTGCGATGAAGCATGTAAGACAATAGTTCAAAAAATAAAAATAATAAGATATAACTAATTATTAATTGGAATTTTCAGACTTCTGAACAGTTAATTGTTGACCCGAGTGTATTTCGTCGGAAAAAGAAACGCCAAGCGCCTCTCCCTCCTAATCCATTTACAGGTAATTGTTAAAAGACTTTTGTTTTTAACATTGAATGTAATATACAGTAAAATTTCTAAAAACATGGAATATGCCTCGTGACTGGAAAACTATTTTTCCCACCACTGTTTCATTTACTTTACTAAGAAAGGTACATCTACAAGCCGAATAGTCTAATAAACAGGCACAAATATTACATTAATAGAATAAATGAACTAATCAGGCATATACGTGCAATTATAAATCGGTTCCAAGGTGAGACGGTTTATTATATTACCTAGGTTGGGCAAGTTTCTGCAAAGTTGGAGTATTGCTCAAAATTTGGACGAAGTTGGTTCAGGTTTCAGGAATTCTCTCCCTACACAATACCTTTGGTGCTTCCTGGTCAATTTACAGATCAGTAAGTCAGTTCTCAGATTGTGATTGTAATGAATCAATTTGGTAGTGAGTGGGGGAAAAAAAAATTCTCTCACAGAAACGTCTTTGAGAAAAAGAAAACTAGTGTTTATACATAGATATATTAATTCTAATTCAATTCATTTTTGTACTTTCACTTAATGAGCATATCGGCTCCACCATCAAGAAAGCGACACGAGCTTTGATGGTCTGCAGAAGAATAGCGGGAAAAAACTGGGGATGCAGAATGGAAACCCTGCTTTGGGTGTACACCGTAATGGTAAGACCTAATCTGACCTGGTGCTAGAACATCTGACAAAATGAAGATAACACAAAAATACAGAGACTTGCGACAATAATATTGTCTGTAATGAATTAAATAAACAACTTTAATGTAATAATTTTTGATAAAATAAAATTACTTACATCCATATAAACAAACTGACAGACTGATATGAAAAAATAAATTCAATAACTTTAGAAAAAGTTGGTTTGTTAGGACTCAGTTTTCTTTGTGAATTCGGAAAAGCTATGAAGTTATTATTGATGCATTTAATGTTAAACTTTACTATGATTTTTAATTGATATGATTAACGTTAATCTTTTTGTGTTGTTAGGAGTCGTTGAAACAACTGAAGATGCACTCGATGAAGAAGATCTTAGCGCTCAAGATTTAATCGATTTTTCCCCTGTGTACAGGTGCCTACACATTTATTCTGTCTTAGATTCGAGGGGAGATTTCGAGACATACTATCGAAAACAAAGGAAACAACAGGCGAATTTAGTCTTGCAGCCTCCTACCAATATGGTAATTTAAATATATATGATTGTCATGAAAATTTGTTGCTTACGCTTTCTTGACGGCAGCACGAATCGATAGACCTGTACAAAAGCTACATATACAGCATATTGGGCTTTTTTGTAGTAGAGGATCATGTTCTGAACACAGGCCATGGGCTAGTCGATAGAGTCTATTTGGATGAACTTTGGGGCACAGCAGTTGGAAAGATAGTCAATGCTTTAAGAACCCATTCCGTAAGATTTTGAATTGTTTTTATTCTTATTTATCTGTTTTATTTAACATGATTACATTTTTTCAGTCTTACTGTACAGATGCAACATTAATGTTAAAAATCAAGCATCTTATTATGCTTTTCGTCACTACGTTAAGAGTATGGATTATTTTTTTAAACTATTAAATCCAATTTGTTTATTTAAACTTAATTATCATTTGTAGAATTACGGTTACACAGTGAATCAAGTTTTTGCTGTCTTACATGAAATTAGGGATCATTATAATGAAGTCCTGATGCAGAGATGGGTTGGAGTCTTTAGGGAAATCCTTGAGGCAGAAAATTTCCTAACAACAGAGGTGAGAAAAAATTAAGATTTTTAAAAGTGAATAAATAAATAACAAAAAAATTGTAGGTTGAAACACAGAAAGAATATGATGATGTATTAAGCACATTCCCATTCCAAGATGACGAATTGGAAACAGCTCCTTTTCCCAAAAGGTTTCCATTTTCACCTCTTGTACCAAAAGTTTACCAGCAAGTCAAAGAATTTATTTACGCTTGCCTTAAATTCTCAGAAGATCTTAATCTTAGGTAGGTTTTTAAAATATTAATTTTTCAGACAATAAAATCAAAACAACAATATTGTTATTTCAGTCAAGGAGAGGTAGACGACATGATTCGAAAATCAACAAACCTCCTTCTTACCCGTACATTCACGGGTTGTCTGTCGTCAGTGTTTTGTAAACCGAGTTTAGGCTTGATGCAAGTCATTCAAATCATTATTGACACAAGATATCTTGAAGATGCAACGATGTACCTTGAAGAATTCGTTTCCAACATAACAGGGTAAAATTTAATTTTACTATTGTCTTTAGACCATAAATTTTATATTCTCAAATGTTCCAGTTCGCCCAAGGAAGGCCAGCTGGGATCAAGAGGTCAAGGGCATTTGTTTGGTGTTGCAAGGGACGACGCAGAAAAACAAATTTGTGAAAAGCTCAAACAAAAGCTGGACGAATTTATCGAACTCGAAAGCTACGACTGGTTGTTGTCTGAGCCACAAGGGCACGCGTCCACATTTGTCTCAGATCTCATCGCGTTTTTGAACAGCACCTTCGCTTCATTCACCAATCTTCCAGTAATCTAGAGAAATATATTCTTCACTTATTAATTGTGTAATTCCCAATTAATTATATTTATGTCCAGGGGGAAGTTGCTCAAGTCGCTTGTAAATCTGCCTGTGAACATATCGCTAAATCTTTAATGAAAATGATAATGAAAGATAATGTGAAGCAAATATCAATGGGCGCTTTGCAACAGCTCAATTTAGACACCATCCAATGTGAACGTATGTATGAAAAAGCTTGTTATAATCTGTACGGCTAATGTATATTTTTTTCTATAGAATTTGCAGCATCAGAGCCTGTGCCTGGGCTAGATGAAGAAGCACTCCTCCATTATTTCACAGATCTTCGTCAATTGCTCGATCTGTTCATGAGTTGGGATTGGCCGACGTACTTTCATGATTACGGCCAGGAAAACAGTAAATACCAACAAGTCAATCCTAATACAGCAATTATCCTTTTAGAAAAGTAATGGCATTAGTTTTTACAAAAATTACATGATTTATTTCAATCGAACATTTTTTCAGGATGCGAGAAGCTGACAAAAAGACTGTATTTTCTGTACTGAAGAAGAGCGAACGCGATAAAAAGAAACTTCTAGAAACCGTTCTCAAGCAACTTAGACAGCTTGCCGCTGCACAACAGCAACAGCAGTTACAATAGAAATTATGAAGGTGGTATAAATATGTAGATTAATTTTTTGTACATGATGATTCTACTCACAGATTTATTGTGTACAATCTGGATTTCAAGTGTTAAACATTCTTCATCAGGTTGAAAGAATGACTAAAATTAAGAGTGAACAATTCATGTTGAAAGAATTGAAATTTCTTTAATCTGATGATGAACGTTTAATGCTTGAAATCTGGATAGTTGTAAACAACAAATCATTGAACCTTCATTTACAAAAAGCAGTAACAACAACTTTAACAAACAAAACCAAAGTATTTCATTTATCTCGTTTGTTTTTTAATGTGATATTGAAAGTTGAATAGTGTAAATATTTATTTAAAATATCTTTTATTTGTTTTATACACATTGTTTTGTTGGATTATTTTTATTACATAATCAATATTCACACGTGAAAAAAATTGTTTATCTTGTTTTATAGGATTAAAAGCACTGTCCATTGTATATATAATTTGTAGATCTATTGAAACTATAGCTTTTATATAAATGTTAAAGTATTTTGTTACTAACAGAACGCTAATAAAGTTTACGGAGCAATGTTGCTGTTTTTGTTAATGTATGTCTAGTTGTTGTAACGTTGGCCATACACTAAAAAAGAAAAAGAAAAAAGAATATGTGTTACTAATTAGACACTACAAGAATACTGACAATAATTTTCATATGTGGCAATAAAGAACTATGAAATTTTCTAAAAATTGTTTTTATGTATTGTAACCATATTTCATTAAAATAATGAATAATTCACTGGTTTCGTGGTCCGTTCGACCAATTAATATAACACAATTAATTCCGGTTTTAGTTGAGATGAAAAAAAGTTTATGGCACGAGAGGGATTCGAACCCACGACCTTCGGCTAGATACGCCGCTGCTCTACCACCTGAGCTATCGTGACCTCGATCCTCTCGGACACAAATATGGCAAAAGGAGGCAAAACTCGTAAGGTGAGGTTGAGATGGGGAGTTTGTGTCCGAGAGGATCGAGGTCACGATAGCTCAGGTGGTAGAGCAGCGGCGTATCTAGCCGAAGGTCGTGGGTTCGAATCCCTCTCGTGCCATTAACTTTTTTTCATCTCAACTAAAAACCGTAATTAATTGTGATATATTAATTGGTCGAGCGGACCACAAAAATGTGAATTAATTTGCATGTAATGTACTGTAATGTACGTACAGCATGGAACTACAAAAACCCAACATGTATATACATAAATGTGATGATTATGTATAAAACTTAAGATTAGCACTTAACAACCAGAAATTTAGAAGATTACAGAATGTGGTTCAGTATAAGTGTTTTACATAATACGCAAAATCAATGTAAATTGATCGTCCTCCTTACACCATCCAATTCAACTCCTCACATCTCACTCGTAAGGCCTGCTTATCCCCAATTGAACTTATCCTTCCGCAACATATAGCCTATACAAGAACGTAACTGCATCGTCTTTTGGATATTTGTCAGCTCGTTTGTTTAAGAATCTTTTTATGCCCTGGCACAATGTTAGAGGCTATTTTCCAAGAAATCGGAGATCCATACATTGGTATATCGATAACTCTTGATATAGCAGTCTAGCAGAAAAGTATACACACTTTCTGTGTCTGTTTATGATGGATACTACAAAGTGGAGTTTGTACTATTCCAAACCCTGCAGCCTTCTGAGTTCCGACTTATTGTACATTCCTAGTTCCTTAGTTCAATGCAATAATCTCATTCCTTCTCAGAAGTGTTAGATCATTGCCTTTTTGGGATCCCAGGTCTTCATTGAATCATTTCTTTGTATTTCAAGCTGAAAATGGGTAGCTGTTCTTTCTTGACAATATCATCTGTATAGACCAGGATATAGATTCTGTTTTTATTTAGTCTGATATAAGGTTGCCTATAACCACCTTCCACAAATTAAAGTACTTGAAGACACAAGGTTGGTTCTGCTTTTTCATGGAACATGAAGGACTGCACATTTTTACATTTCAATATAGTTTTTATCCACCTATAGAAAGTTTCATCAGTTCTTCTCTTTATTAAAGATGAAATCTTTACATAAAAAGGGTTGCTTTCAAATGACCCTTCAATAACCATATCATCCAAAATCAATTGATAGTACAAGCTTCAATCAATTCGCTTTTGTCAATATATTTGATATTGCTCATCTAATTGTACAAAATTTTAAAAATCGAAATGATCCAAACTCAAGAAATAATCGATGATTTTGATTCGATTCAATACAGAACCTGTTGTATCTTGATTTTACTGACGTGCTCAAGTAGCTTAAGGTTTCAACAGAGGTATCTGACGTGTTTAAAGTGAGGTTTCAAACAAATACTTCAACCAGCCGACAAAAAGTTTGTCTTAGTTCAATAAAAGAAACAATAGACAAAGTAAGTACTTGAGACAATTCATGCACAACTAGTTAAAATATAAGTTTAGTTTTTGTTAAACCAGACTTTTCTAAATGTACTGCAAAATGAGATTAGTAGTTTTTAATATTATTATTGCTGACGTATTACTTATTATGAATATACCTATATGCTATATACTGTACTACCTTCTATATATATATAAAATATACCTGTAGCTACATTCCTATAAGCAAGTTCTGTACATGGAACCCATGTTGAAACTATCACTTAGTTCGCATTGTAAGTAAGTGTAATTTTTAACCTCGAATGGTTTAATTTACTAATTAACTGTACTTACTACTTCCTCAACCCGTCCAAATCTACCACCATAATTATCGGGACTCCTCAATTTCCTACCCAGCATCCCACCTCTCATACTAAATAATCATCCCATCCCCTTCTGCTCCTCGGTTAAAAACCTAGGAGTAGTCTTTGATCAAAACCTTTCGTGGCATTCTCACATTTCCCAAATTTCCCGCCATTCCATCGCCTCCCTCAGCCTTTTCCGTCGGTCCTGGCTTCTCTTACCTTTCTCCACCGGCAAACTCCTTGTATCTTCCCTTATACTTCCATTCTTTGATTACAGCTGTTTGGCATACGGTGGTCTCTCAGACAGGGAGAACGGACAATTGAAGCGTATTTTCAATTGTTGCGTAAGATTTGTATAAGGAACCCCTCGTTGATCCCGGGTGTCAGGGTTGTATTTCCAACTTTCCTGGCTATTCCCCTCCTTCCGTGCTCAGTATTTCCTAGGTTGCTTTCTCTTCCAGTCCATCCACACTCGTCGTCCTCATTACATCTTCCAATCCCTTCAATTCAACTCCTCACATCATTCCCGTAAGACCCGTTCATCCCCAATCGACCTTATCCTTCCGCAACATACAACTCATACGTTGGAAAGATCCTTTCTGATCCGAGCCCCCTAAACTCTGGAACTCCCTTCCCCTTTCTATTCGTCACGCTGCCTCCTTTTCCTCCTTTAAATCTCATCTTTATAATCACCTCCTCTCCCTCCAAGCAGAGACCTCACGATAGCATTTATTATTTTTGTTTTTGTTAATTTTCTCTTCTGGCCCACCTTACTGGCATACATTGTTCCACGATTTATATCTATCTTTTTTTTTAAATTATGTGACATCATAGAAGGTTATTTATTGTATCTCATGTAAATTATTCTTAGGGGACACCAGTGCCACAATAAAGTGATTTTTCTTCTTCTTCTTACTTACTACGCATACCTGTGTGTAGTATGTCTGAGCTTCCGGTTTCACATAACATCCAGATAATGTTTTGTTCGGTTATTTTATCGTGGTACATACTACCATCCTACCCGGCATTTTGATATGTTCGTATGAACTAGGCCAATAAAATAGTGAGCTTAGGATGACCAGGGTGATTGGAAATGATCAAACAAGTCTACAATCTGCAAGAAATATTACATACCGACTACTTCAAGACAATATTTGTGATACAATGATTTTCATGATCTAAGGTCCACCAATGGGCCTGCATATTTATCAAATATACACACATACATACTTAAGTATGTTTATGAAACTTCAGATCAACACCTTTTACCAATCGATCCGGTTATTTTGGTCGATGGTTTTCTTTTTTGCTCTCTTGTGGATGAATTGGATCTTTGGTGTTGAGAGAATGGAATAATAAATAGAATTAATTGTTTGGAGTTCATGAGATGCAGTCTGGTGTGATGTAGGTTTCAGAAACTCATTTTCTTTATCATGGCAATGTTTCGATTTTTACATTTAACAAATGATGTAAGATGTGGAAAAAATGAATTGACACAATGAAAAAAAATTAAATATTCAATCATGTATTTGTACTAACTCAATGTGTATGCACAAAACATTTTGATTGGGTACAAATACTTTTATTAAATACAAAAAAAATTTTGCATTGTATAAATTCATTTTTTTCTACATCCTACACGAAAGAAAATGTTCTTCTAAACCTCTCTACGTCACACCAGACCACATCTCACAATCTACAAATAATCATTAATTAACAGTCACTAATCTCCACACACACACACACACACAATATATATATATATATATATATATATATACACACTTGGTATTTTAAATAGTATAATTATATATTATTATAACATATTAAAATATAAATTATAGTATAGTTAGTATATATTATTGATATTAATATTGATATTATTATTGATAATAATACTTTATTGCAAAAAAGAAAAGTAATAA
>CM077104.1:25027913-25098667 GCA_039619505.1 Cimex hemipterus | reverse complement strand
GGCGTCTTTCTGGGCGTCTCGCCTGACGTTCCTCCCGGCGTCTCTCTGGACGTTTCTATTCCTACAGTCCGTCGGGGCCGCCCTGACCGAGGCGGCCCGACCGTGACAGCACTCCGCTTACCGCCTCTCTTTTCACTTGCTGCCCGTCTCCATGGAATTCCTTCAACTGCCGACTCGCAGACTCGGACTGCGTCTTACCGTGAACTCAACGCGTATTTCTTTGGTTCTACTCTCCACTCTCTACTCACTCACTCTCTTCTTTTTCTCCTCCGCCGCCGAGGAGGTACGGGGAAAGACACAAGAGACTTGAAGCAAATCCCTTTTATTGTGACGACTTAACTCAATATAATATTTACAATCAATTACTTATCAGTTCATACACCTAATATTTGACAACTACTTATAATTAGTGTTCTTATTCCTATTTACAATCCTAAATCTAGGGGCTTAATTATTGGGAACGCTGCACCGAAGTAACTGAAACCCCCCCCACAAAATCGCCCAACCGTTCTCCAAATCCCCCACAACAAATTGACTTATCTAGTACTTACAGGACTGAGATCTGAGCCTCGCTTCCATCGGTACAGCAATGCGGATTCTGGGAACTGCGGCGACTATCCAGCTGCTCCCATTCGCTCTTTGACTCTTCTACCGATTCGCTCGCTGCTAACACGGGGCACTCCGTCAGATTCGACAACGGACTCCCGAATATCGACTCCAACCGTCCTCTCTGGAACTCGACCCAAAAATCTCTCTCAGTCCTTCCCAGACGGTCCATTTTTGTATCAATCTACTCCGGGAGAAGTGGGGAACAGTTGGATTTTGGAAATATTGCTATGATTCCGGGTGACCCGAATGCCCTTGCCCTCTCCGGGTCATTGTGCCATCCCGGATGAGTCAGGACATTGGTTAACCTTGAGGGCTGAGCAATCAGACCACCCGTCAGCACGACAGTCGGTTTTCCTAGGGCGTTGCCCCGGAATCGGCCCACATTTCTCAATCGAAAACATCCAGCCGTTATTATTTCGCCAGCTTTGTTTAGCTGTGTCTGGAGTTTTCGAGAAAAACGGGGTAGGCCCTCGCAATTCCAGGTCACCTCCGGTTACGCAATACGCTTTCCCAACAATTTGCTAACATTTTTCTTACGTATAATCTTATATCTAAAATATACTTAATTTCTATAAAGCTCCATTTACGATTCCCAACATGGAATCTTCACATTACACCCTTTTCACCAGAAGTGTGCATATCCTGAACAAATTAACTTAAAATCTACAACAGCGTTCATTATATGGCATTATCGCCTGTAGAAGCCAGAAGTGTGCATATCCTGTACACTTCCACCCTTCACCATAGGTCCTTACATACTAGTTTACACTATCATCACGTCCATTGATCGGCGTTAGTGTCCGTAGACTTCTTCCGCGGTCCTCGGCACATATGGGGAATTCCCGGTTGAAAGAGCGATGGTCTGCGTGTCCTCACCACGGGATTTCCTCCTCCAGAGCGCGAATCCTATGACTGTCCCAGCGATGAGGACACCCAGGGAACATCCGCCGCTGAGCCACCACCTCCTTCGCCGGTAGCGGTCATTCTGCAATACGGAAATTCTTTGTCGCAGCTCCTGGTAGGTTACTTCCTCGGCTTCGCGGGACGTCTCTTCCTCTGTCCCATGGTTAAGGACTTCTTCGACGGTCAGTCTAATCTCCTCGGCATCTTCTCCCAAATCGCCGCCGGCCCAGAGGGTGGGTCGGGTGATCTCCCTCACCACAAATTCCTTCCTCACCGTTGTTGCGCTGGTTCCCCGATATCGCAGCAGTAGCAGCCGGTCGGATGTTTCCGCGGAACAACCCTCTGGAAGCTCTAGGATGCCTGCCCCCTGAAGGTTCCTCTCTTCGAACCTCCCGTCCAGACATTTAAGTAGCACTTGGTCAGGCTGGGCCAGGCTGTAGGTCCAGGTGTTGTTTTCTTCATTCCACAGCCATAGTGGAGAGTCATTGATGATCCACTGGCACCGCTGTCGCATTACCTCGGTGTCCCCGAAGAAAGCTGCACTCGCGCAGGCAGGAGTCCTGCGGGACACCAAGGGGATTGAGGAGCAGACGATGGGGCGGCGACCCCGACACCGCCGTAGTTCTTTCTCTATGTTTAAGATTCCCAACATGGAACCTTCATGGTATCAACATCGTATCCTCTCCTTGCTCGCCGTTGGTCCAGAGTTTAATCTCCCTTACCACTATTTCCTTACTAACTCTCGCTGCGCTCGCTCCTCGATATCTCAGTGGTAGTAGCCGGTCAGACGTCTCCGCTGACAACCCTCTGGGAGCTCCAATACGCCCGCCTCCTGATGGTTCTGCTCTTCGGATCTCCCGTCTAGGCATTTGACTAGAACTTTGTCAGTTTGCTCCAGACTTTAGGTCCAGGTATTCTTCTGTTCATTCCACAGCCGCAAAGGGGAGTCATCGGCGTGGATGATCCACTGACACCGCTGTCGCATTACCTCGGTGTCCCCGAAGAAAGCAGCACTCACGCAGGAAGGGGGTCCTGCGGGACACCAGAGGGCTGGATGTCTTGCCCATGTTGAAGAGTGGTTTACCTTAAAAATTTCCTTCCGCAAGAGAAGTGGGACGGCCAATTTCCACACTTGCCCTTCCACCACGTATGCCAGGACCTTTTTGTTTGTTCTCATGTTGGAGGGCCAGTCCTTTGGGTCTAGGGTCCACTGGGTTTCTTGGGCTTCTCTTATCTTTTCCTCCGATGGTTCACTCTCTTCCTCGGGATCCACTCCAGTTGGATTAGCTCTTATAGAGTTCGTTTTGGTGGTTACCTTGGCAACCATCCGGCATAGTCCGTCGGCATTGGTGTGTCGCAGCCCTGTTTTATGTTCCACCGCGTAGCCGTATTCACTCAGCCTCCTGAAGAAGGGTCCTTTACCCCAGTACCCATTTCAGAGTGGCATGATCGGTGATCAAGCGGAATGTCCGTCCGTATAGGTAACAGTTTCAAGGCTCAAACTACTACGAGCAGTTCTCGCTCGGCGATATCATAATTCCGCTCTGCCTGAATCAATTGACAACTCCCATAAGCTATCGGACGTGCCTGTCCGTCCCACAGCTGTGATAAAACTGCGCGTACTGTTGTCCCCCTGAGTGTAGATGGTTAGGATGAACTGGTCTTTGAAATCGGGATGTATTAGGACGTCTTTGGAACATAGCCATCCCTTGAGGTCGACGAACGCCCTTTCTTGATCTGGTCCCCATAGAAGGATTCCTCTTTCTTGGTCAGAAGAGGTGGTGCCGTTGTTCACTTGATCTACTCCTCTCTCTATTCAGAATGCTCCATTTGGCTGATGGATGGGTTCCATTACCACTTCGGTCCTGTCGGAAAAAGGCACAGTAGCCCATGTCACTCCCTCAGAACGCGGGGTAACTATATCTAGTTTGGCGCTTCTCGCCACCCTAGGGCCTTTCAGGTATGGTTGGGGGCAGGGAGACATCCCTTTTTCTGATCGTTTTGTGCTAAGCGCTTGATGCTCTAACCCAACTGCACTAGATCCCCAGTTGGTGTTTAAGATTCCATTCTGGAGATCTTCACACTAACAAACAACTTCGTTCCAGGACACTGCTCTTGGCAGTCACATCGGGAGCAATAATAACGGACCACAGGACTCATCCCAATAGACCTAGGCAGTAGACACTGCAAAAGTACAGACAACCCACTACGTTTTAATCCTAAACCACTTTATAAATCAAATGTACGTCTTTAATGGAAACTATCGCTCAACACTATTGTACCAACAAAGAACATGAATACATGGGACTAGTACTTTAACCAATGGGGATGCTCTAACTAGCTACTGTAAAATAATTAACCACATAGAGAAATTATAAGAGATAAATTAGAATTTATCAAACCACAAGGGAATGTTATTAAAGATAGATTTAAGAGGGGAATTATAAACAGCCTTGGAACAATAATTAAATTAACAAGATATAAAATCACAAATAAAAGCTCAATACTCACTAAACTGAGAAATCATAAAAGAATACAACAAAACACTGCAAACTATAAACCTGAATAATATACTTGAATAATCATGATCGCTAAGAAAATGTTAAACTACACGAGAACATTTACCATTACATGGATTTAAACTGACAACTTATCTTAAATATCTAAAACAAATTCAAATTCTGCATCACATTATATTAAATACATTACAGGATATGGAAAATTCTGTAGCATTTTGTCGATTAAAAACATTACACCCAACATATTTCCCCAACCGAACTATTCTATGAACTAAATAAAATTTTGCCTTACTATAGAAAAAGATAACCTTTTGAAGCTCACCCACAAAAAATAATAAACTATGAGGAAATAATCAAAGTCAATTGTATTATCAAACCTACAGAAATTGGATATTTATTAGAAATACCTATTGTACAAGATGTAGACTTCTGACTATACAAAATCTACCCCACATCTGTGAAAAAAAAGAAAAGTTTTTTAACTATACTTCCAAATGTAAAACATTTACTCAAACGAGTGTTGAGAAAACTCAAATAATTGCACTTGCACTAATAATTGTACTCCAAAAAATTGCATACGTACACTTTTGCTCTTCTGATTTAATAACTTATGCACATGCTCATTGTGAATTGAACCTGCTAGAGAATAGCAGTACAGAACTTTGCAGCTACACAACACTGGACATGTCTGCCAACCACTTGGAGTGGATACCACAAATCAACTAGTATCTGGCAACTTTCCCTGCAGGAGAACGTTTAAAAATCATCGTCCAGGACCTCACTGAAGATAAATTACTACAAGTCAAATAATATATCAAGGAAAGCACCTGAAACACGAGTCTAGATCCTCTGGCCAACCAAATATCTTGGCAAACGTTGATTGAAATTTCTATGTCTCTCTGATGTCAAAGTTCAAAAAACATTTTCAGGAATTAAATCTGTAAAACACACCATCTAACGTCATCATGGATCGTAAAAACAATGTTTTCTTAACTGTAATGAGTTCCAGCCATTTGGCAATCATCATAATGTTGATCATCACAGTGACTTTAATCACCACCACCATGGCTTGGACACAATTCAAGAAGATGACAACAGACTTTACCAGGCCACCCAAGGATGAAATCCGCCAAATACAAGAATTTCCAGGAAATTTTTCGAACAAGGGGTGGAGTTACATCCGCAACGGCTGCTTCTGTCATCATAACAGATCCTGCAGACACAGCAACTCTGAGGCTATATGAGACCCTCTCCCATCATCTGGCACACTCAGACTCAGACTCGGAGTTGGACCACATCTTAATCACGACCTCATTCTGATTTGTATTATACAAGCTATTCACTTTTATGTAAAGTTAATTGTAAACTTAAATAAATCTTTTTTTAATTTGTATTCCATGTGCAAAAATAATTATTTCCTTATTCCTCTACTACAAATCAATAATCTGAAAGTGACCCCAGTTGAATTAACACGATTGTCATAACCCAAAGTGAAAACATATTGCATTGTACTGCCACCTCCCCCTCAGAAAAAAAGGAAAGAGAATCTGCACTGCGAGAGAGAGAGAGAGAGAGGGAGGGAGAGAAACAAGCAAAAATGCAATGCTGGGGTGCTGGATTCAAATCAAAACCTTCACTTTACAGCGATGTCGTGTTAATGCCATAACCGTCGTGGTCACTAACACTCCTTAAGAGGTGGTACACCACTGGTAGGTGGCCATCAGAAGATCTCTGTACAGACTTTCCTAACCAGACTCAGAGAATAGGCCAAAGCCCACATGTGTCTGACACAAAGAATAAGATCGCTCATGTGTACATAACAAAATTTAAGGCGTGACTAACAAGTGGGAAGGCACTTAATATGAAAATTGCTCTTGAGTGAGATTTTGAGTCCTTGCTTTTCGAAGAAATAAGGTGTTTCTTAGAGAATTGATGTTAACCAATGTTCTCAAGTTAAATGTATGAATGTATTTATCAACTTGACTGTAGCCTGAGGCGACTTCAGTAGTATTGGGTTGTCCGGAAAATAATGCAGGATTTTAAGTTTTCATTAAAAAAAATCTATATAAAATATTCTGTTTACGTTTACAGGATTACTCATTTGTATGAATGTCAACACTTATTAATCCTCTTCCAAATGATATTGTTTGTTTACCTCTGTAGCATTCCGCTACTTGGAAATAATTCAGTCATCCTTATAATGTCAAAGCGAGAATTTCGTACGATTTTCTTTTACGAGTTTAAACTCGGCCGAAGCGGAGCCCAAACGGCTAGAAACATTAACCAAGTCTGGGGCGAGGGTTGTGTTAATGAGTGCACTGTGCAAAGGTGGTTTAAAAAATTTCGGGAGGGAGATTTCAGCCTTGAAGATGAAGAAGGTCGTGGAAGGCCTTCCTCTCTTAATGATGATGTTCTGCGATCAGTTTTTTTTTTTTTTTTTTTTTTTTTTTTTTTTTTTTTTTTTTTTTTTGGGTTCCACACTCATTAAACGATCGCCAAAAAAATCAGCGCTTTGATGTTTGTGCATCACTTCTTTGTCGAAACAAAAATGACCCATTTCTGGCCAGAATTGTTACATGTGACGAAAAGTGGATTCTCTACGATAACACTAGACGTTCTGGACAGTGGCTCGACAAAGGAGAAGCTCCAATACATTTTCCAAAGCCCCCAACTCATCAAAAAAAGGTAATGGTTACGGTATGGTGGGCTTCATTTGGTTTAATACACTACAGCTTCTTAAATCCTGGCGAAACCATCAATGCTGAATCATACTGTAACCAAATTAATACCATGCATCAGAAATTGGCAGTAATGAAGCCCTCTTTGGTCAATCGGAAAGGGCCCATTTTGTTGCATGACAACGCTCGACCACATGTGTCACGTGTAACGTCACAAAAATTATTGGAGCTTGGCTATGAAACTTTGCCTCACCCACCCTACTCTCCGGACCTCTCGCCTACTGACTACCATTTTTTTAGACACCTGGACCACTACTTACAACACATAATATTCAAAAATCAAACGGAACTGGAAAATGCATTTATTGACTTTATCAATTCTAAAAATTCTGAATTCTACTCAGACGGAATTAATAAGTTACCAACACGTTGGGAGAAATGTATTGAGAGTATGGGAAATTATTTTGATTAAAGAACATTGCTTTAAAGTAACTAGTTTCTTTTTTTTTTGTTTAATACCAAAATCCTGCATTATTTTCCGGACAACCCAATAGAACCGTTTCAATGTCTCCAACTTAATGAACCCTTATTGTGTGAAAGGATATTAAGTACCCTGATTTGTGTTTTGTACATAATTTAGCAAGTAAAGCATAAACAGCTTTGGAAATTAAGGTTCAGAGCAGGACCAAATTCACTCAATGCTAAAAATCTGAATGAAAATATAATTTGTGCATAACTGAAAAGAGGAATATTTTTCTTTTTTTACAAACCGTAACAAATATATTGTTTATTTGATAAAAATTAAATAATATAAAAATACTGCATTTGTTAACATTAAATTTTTAAAAATTAAATTTCATAAATTAAGTACGTGCTTTAAAATTCATTGAGTGCATTTAATTCAAGTGCAAATACATAAATTCAGTAATAGTCAGGCACTGGGGCGCATGCTATTTTAACAAAATCTTCATATTTGACCATTGAATTGGGTAAAACATTGGCTTCCCTAAATATCTGTTCAACTGTAAATAAAACGATGTATTTAGAATAAAATCTATAGAAAAAAAAAATAATCAAGTGTAAAATAGTTTCAAATATACCTTCTTTACCGCTAAGCTGTTCGCCCCAGTGGAGCAGCATATGTCGCAAATGAGCAGCTGGGATGGTCCCTTTTTTAGCGGGGTCGCCTGCCTTGAAAGCGTTGACTACTTCTTTCGGTAGATTTTCCACTCGGCTGTGAGCATGCATTACTTTTAAAAAGTCAGGAAAAGACATTCTTCCTCCTGGAAAAGTACAATCAATTCTAGTTTCTATGATAGTACGGACGTTTCGATAACAAGTAGGAAGGGAAAATAAGGGTAGTGGTGAATTACATGAAATGTTTTGGTTATCTCTGATAATCTGGTGTGGCTTATTCTAGCTGGTTTTGTCTATCAGATGCACTTCAGCCGTTTGTACTATTCTACTAGGTGTGTCATTGTTTTTGTTTTGTTTTGGAACATTCAGCAAGAGTACGGACTTATGAAATATCAAAATCCATTTTTCAACTTGACTACAAATATCATAACAATCATAAAGCAATAAATAAATAACAAGTAACGAGAACAATATGTGTCTTGTTCGACGTTTACAAGGAAAAGTTTAAAGCTTCAGATTGGATATGATACTGCTTAAACGAATTGATGTGGGACAATGATGACGATGATGTGTGTAAAAGGGGGGGGGGAGTGTTCTCCAAACAGTCAAACACTCCAGCCTTCTGGTTTATTGTATTTGCCTAGTTTCTTAAGCAGTACTAGGTCACTGACTCATCGATGCAATTCCATTCCTTGGGTTTTCTTTTGGGGGTCATTGTTGAATATATCCGTAATGGTAGATCGTTCTTAGATGGTTTACCTCTGAGTTTAGCCCCTCTCTAACTGTAGAAGTGGGTTTGCCACTCTTGGTGAGTATTGTATTAGTAAAAACCTATGGTAGAACTTTCACTCAAAGACACAAGTCCTTTGCAATGCTCTGCTTTTCAAATTAATATATTTTGGGATTAGTACATACATATTACAAATCAGTGCCGTAACAAATATGTTGACTACGTTACACCAGTAAAATTAACTAAATGTTACGAAGCTCTTCCAAGCAAAACTAGTTAGAATAGCAGATGAGGCCAAAGACCAGCAAATTGTAAGTTTTGTCACTTTGCTAGATGACAAGAAACACCTTAAAACTTGTTTTCTTGTGTAACATTACCCTTTTCCTTGAGGTACCCCTTCAATTCAGCGATTGTAGGACTCATTCCTAAAGAACGCATAATAACCGTGAGCTCGTCCAACGTCCTGATGTGCCCGCTTCTGGCGAATAGAAAGAAGCATTCGCGAAACTCTGAAAAACATATTATTAGAAATACAAATTATGAATGCAAGGCGATATGATTTACCATCGATATCCTCCTCTTTGAAATGGTGAGCCTGTAGACATTAAATATTACAATTAAATAATATATTATCTAAAAAATATATAATAATAAAATCAAATTGTTAAAAAATGACATACCATAATCCACAAGTAGTTTCCTTTAAAACAAGTTTCCGATTTTAATAATTTATAACTGTCAAGTGCAGATATCAACAAGTGTCAAACAGAAACGTCAATGAGTAAAACTGTAAAAGCACAAAAGGTACCAGAAACGAGGTTACGGTTCAGAAAAACAACAGCTCACTCACGTGAACAAAGATAACACCTACAAAAGAGGGACATAAAGAAAGCAAAAACTTTTAAAAATCATGTTTAATCAACAAACTTTCCTTAATAACCAGACAAACAATAAATAAATTATAAATTAAACGTGAATTCTCTTAATTTTTTTCACCTGGTGTACCTTGGTTTAAATTTTGTTAAAATTCAGTTTGTGAATGCCAATTGCATCCATTCACAAGCTGCAAGCTTCTAAATTGAACTTGCCTTCAGATAAAATCACCGGAATGAAAAATAAACATTGGGATTGGGCTAATTAAGAAAGTATCAAAAGTTCAGCATGAATGATGCTTGAATATATCATATTTTAATGGGTCCAAAAATGTAATATGTTGCAAATCCCAACAATTTGAAAGCACCCACCAAATACTGATAATCATACTGTATTAAAAATTATTAAATTCACTAATTTTCATGGTCAGCTTGATCAATTAATTAAGGATTTTAGTTGAGATAAAAAAAGTGAGTGTCACAAGCGGGATTTGAACCCACGACGTTCGGTTAGATACACTGCTACTCTACCACTTGAACTATCATGACCTTGCTCCACTCGGACACTGCCCTTCTCAACCTTAAATTTTGAATTTTCCGTCCTATTTGCCATTTTTCAAATCTAGCCGAAGGTCATGGGTTCGAATCCCACTCACGACACTGACTTTTTAGAAAGAAATTATTAAAGGTCCTGATCTGCCTAATCTTTTTTTATATTTTGGTCTGTTAGAGGGCGTTTAAGCATCTTAACACCTTCCGTGGTTGGAAAAAAAAGCCTTCAACTCTTCTGACAGTAGTGACGTTAGCAAGGATATGGAAACAAGCAAACAGGTTCAATCTCATAATTTATTTCCTTCCCTCATGGGATTGCATTAAGGCCCTGTCAGACTTGTTAAAACAATCTTTTCTTATTTGGGTATCCAGGCAAGCCAAGGTGTGATGAAGATGCTCATAAATTGGTCAAGGGAAGCCCAATCAGGACACCTATGAGCCCTGCACTCATTTGTGGCATACCAAATTGCTAAAAACAGAAACATCAGGCAATTGCCATGGATAAGTCACCTTCCAGGGCATGTTCATTACAGGGCCATTTCTGAAACTAACAATGATAGATGGAGGACTGCTGCCCACACAGCAGTCTCTATTGGCATACATATAGACAATGATTAAAAGGAGAAATGGTCGAACATGTCCTCAGTGGGTGTGCAGGCTGATTCCTGTTCTTGGGGGAGGAAAAGCCAAGGCCCGAAGGATACACAGGACCTCTAGTAAACAGTTTGTAAATTATAATGAAGCCGATTCCTTTAAACCTTTTATTTATAACCACAAAGTATATTTATAGATTGCTAATATCAAATAAAAGGTTGACAATACATGGAAATGTGTATTATGACTAACTTATTAAGCATTTCAAAATTACAATAGGATAGGATAGGATAGGATTAGTAGAAAGTAAAACTTTCTTCGCGATGAGAAGAAAGGATGAGGTCCACTTGAAACATTGAAAATGCCCAGAAGCAGAGGAGAGGACAGCAAAGTGAGCAGCATAAGCAGGCTACGGTCTCAATGGGATGGACACTGAGCAAGGGGAAAAAGTTGGTTTTCTATAGTTAAATGATTTTCTTCTGGTTATACGGGTCTCCTGAGAACCTCAAGGTAGAGTGTACCATAGAAGGAAAAGAGGGGGGGGAGGGGAAATTTCTACTCACATTAAGAATTTATTGTGAATTGAACACCGCTCTCACTCCATCATTCTTCATTTCTATTATTTTAATTTTTATGTTTCATTGCAGAGTGGGCCAACCAGTTAGGGCTGGATTTTTTTTTTTTTTTTTTTTATAAGTATACACGTACCAACGGGTTAAGTATATTATGACTTTTTAAGCATTTCAATCCAGAATAGGATGGAAAGAAAAATAGCACCACTGTTTTTAAAAACTGTATATTAAAATTTTATTGAACAAAATTATGTCTTCTTAGCTGGAACGGCAATGACAGGTTGTTGTGTCCTCATTACCTTTTGTACAATCTTTTGTTCCTCAATAAGGAAGGCACGCACAATGCTGAAACATTAGAAAAATTAGGTAAATGATAAGAAAAGTATCAAATTAAAAATGTGAAAAGCTTTCAAAACGAGCCCTATTGTCTGTTTCTCATGATTTTGGAATGCCCTTCTCATAGTTTCAGTCTATCCCAACTCACAAATGCTCAAATGAATTTTTGTCAAATCAAAACAACTGTAGCCAGCCTAAAAGAGCTGTTCTGAACTGAATAACACGGAGTTAAAAAAAGAAAAAAAAACTTTTTTCCTTCACAGTATGATGTATGCAAGCACCACTATCAATGATGAATTTTTATATGGCAAAGATGCATTTCCTACTACATCGATGTGACTTTCAATTAAACCGAATGTGTACATTGACACATGCCTAATAATTCAGCAATGTAAATATAGTCTAGATATACATTAGTACAAGGGAAAAAATTTAGCCTTTGGTCTGGTCTGCACAAACAAAATGTTAACTACTAATAAATGCTCATTGACCGACCTATGAAATTGTAAATGGAACCTCTTTCATGCTGAATATGAAAACGTCACATCACTAAGCACAAGCTCCCCCCTGAAAGACCGACCCATGACGACAATGGACAAAAACTGTGATGATGATGATGGACAATATATATTCTTTTAATAAACAGTTTTTATGCTTCGTATGTATTGTAAAATCGTTGTAGGTGAGACTTTCCGGGATAAGTGGGTAGGACCTCATGGCTGATAGCAGACCAAATGGTTGGTTTCTTCTTCAAACTTTTTGCTCATTTTTTGACCAAATTAAAATTAAAGCTTCACTAAAACATAAAATGTGTTCTGCCGTTTCCTCATCTTCCTGGCAGATGCAGTGTTTATTCTGTCTGTACTCCCTATCAAGTGCATGTGCCCTGTCATGAGTCCAATCAGAATCCTGTTTCGGTTGCAATTCCCTTACAGCAATTCTTTTGTAAGTTTTATGGATGGGATGGTCTTTCTATGAATCTCTTGGCACTCATACCTGTGGTTCTGTGTTCTACCTGGTTTTGAACTCATTAAGTCCATTTTGAGATGTATAAATAAACCATAAAAAATGTGAGTGTCCTGTTCTGATGCTACCCGTCATTACAAAATGGTGAAATTTAAAACTATGAAATAAATTGTTAATTAAATTTTATGAGCAAAATTGTGTAATAAATTGTTCCAATTTTAGTATATGTACTGCGCCAAAGCGAGTACAATAAATTATTAGTTAAATTCATTATATCAAAAAATAGTATTAGTATTGATTAATTTTCTACCAAACCATTGAAATTAATTTTTAAAATAAAAAATAATTAATTTGTAATCACAGTTAATTTGGTTTATATTAAAATAAGTATGTCGTAATTAATATAACGGCAAAAATATATGTAGTTTAAATAAAAATATGAATATCCGGTTCTTTTGCTTCGACTGTACTCGATGAAACCCGAAGAAAATCTGGACAGTGGGGATCGCAGAGCGAAGAGTAGGTGTGCACAGGGGTAATGCAACCTTACAGAAAATCAGAGTTTGGCTTTGCGTCAGGTAGCGCCCCATGACTAAGGCGTAATGGGAGATATCCCCCACCTCAAAGGACCACTGATAAGACGATCGGTCGAGTTAGTTTTGCGCTGGCCAATTGCAATATCGCAACGAGGGATTTAGTTTATTCTTCTCTACCAATGTCGCCGACATTGGAGACTGGACTGTGAGAGTGAGACAGCCGGGAGCACGAGGCACAACTTCCAGGGAAGAGAAAATATTACTTCTTTGTGTTTTGGTGGAAGACAGTGACTCCAGAAAACATTATTTTGTGTTTCTATTTTTTTATGTTAAAAAAAAATTATCCTTCGTTAACAACATTCACATTCAAGTGCCGCCCCTTTTTTTCCTTTTTCTTTTTTTTTGTAAATTTTCTTGCCACGGAACTGTTCCTTTTTTTCAGAAAATATATTTCTATTATTGTATATCTTTACTGTTTGTACGCATTATTTATAACACCTCTACAATTTAAATTGATCACAGAGTAAATGGAGACCCATTAAACTCTGGGGAGAGGAGCGGTAGAAGTGAGCGTGAAAGAGTTCACTCCGCCTCAAAATGAACATAACGTAATATGACATAGCATCGGGTAAATGTGGCACCTGGCTGTTAGAGAAAATAGCTATCTTCCAAGAATGTATTCCTAGCCTTTTTATTTCTCTGGGGCACTTTCCTTAAATCTTAAGGACAAATATAATGTTTTTATGCCTAAATAATTGTTACGCATTTTAGCAAAAAACGTTTTAAAAAATATATCCCATAACAGGAGTTGTTAACCAAAGGAAGTCCCACATTGAAAATGCTAAATACATTTGTTGGTATTGGATTTATCTTTTTTAACTTTAATCCCCCTAAGATATTTGTGGATTTTATTTCAACTTGGGGACAGGTCAATCAACAAGAACGGTCAGTCCCTTTCTGATCTCATTGGTCCAGAACGTCACACATCAATAAAATGACATTTCAACTTCATGCATAGATTTCAAACTTAGACAAGTTTTCTCTATATAAACAGTACAGTAAAAAGTAATGGCATTTTACCGTTCTTTGACGCATTTATGGCAGAGGACACCACCGTAAGAACGCTTTACGGTTTGCTTCCTTTTGCAGATCCTGGCCCTTTCCATCGGCCTTGCCGGCACAATGCCCCTCAACTTGTCCTTGCACTGACCACATCTGGATATCCTCTTGGGCTTCTTGAGGTACTGGTATACCAGACGGCCACCTGGAGTGCGGACGCTGTAATTCAAAATAAAAAAACAGGAATTAACAAAATCGTTCCGATCAGGCTGGAAAATCGCCGAAAATGCACGGGGCAAACTTATCGTATTACTTACACCCTCCTCCGGTTGCTCTTGGTGTTGTAGGATAACCTACGCCTGTACACGAGCCGCTGTACCATCCTATCTGCTGAAAAAAGATTTCCTCTATTACAACTCCGAACCAAACTGCGACAAAATTCGCACAAATGTATGGTTATAAATCAAATCAGATATTGTTTAAAGATTGAAGAGATAATTAAGGATAAAATATTAGAACGAGCAGTTACCTCACTTATAAACAGTAGACAGACCAAAAGAAATTCGGAGGAGGTTCGCTACTGTGGCACCATTCCAATGACTTCTTGATCGAGTCATTTTGAAGCAAAGTTCGACGCTTCTGTATTGAACAGTTTATCCTATTTTTCTCCTCTATTTTCAAAATAAATTTACAATAAGAAATTTATAATATTCTCAAATAATTAAGTAAACGAACTTTCATTTGAGTTTCAGAATTTCATTTTTAGTAAAACGCGCGATATTGCTATAGTTTGAATCGATTCAAAAAACACCACTCTTCACGAGGACATACAGGCAAAAAATATATTGCATTGTATGAAGTAATCATATTACTGGGATTCGAACTCATTATCTCTAGTACGACAAATACAAATCACCTTAACAATTCAGCCTCTTCATTAACAAACAAAAATATTAAAAAACAAAATAAATATATTCTCTCAAGAACAGAATAGAGAACAAATAGGTTTTTTGTATATCAAATAAAGTGTTTTGTTGATGTTCTCTTCAGGAAGAATCCACTAGTATATTTTTTTAAAGTTGTTTATTCTGTCAGAGATAATGTTGGATAACACTGGATTTAATTCTTGCTGTATATTTGTGTCTAAAGGTGCTTCTTATCTTCTTTAAGGAGCGTCTTGGCATACCTAATTATCTTCCTTAACTTGTTACGACATCACATATTTATATAAGATTATGATTTTTATTTTTATACACAAATAATATTGATTATGATGGCTAGTCAAGTGGATTAGGAGCCTCTTGGTTTACCAAAAGCCACGGAGTTGTGGGTTTGATTCTCGCTGTAGCCCTGTATTTTTCTCCGGGATAACCTTTAGGTAGTTGGATGCTATCTTTTGCAAGAATTGGCAATTTAAAAATATTTACAGTTAAAATGAAGAAAAAGTATTCTTATAATGGAAAATTATCACTGAAAGAATTCTAAAAAATCTGGAGAATTTAATTTATAACGGGTTGGGTTTTTATTTCTTCATACTATTTATGCTTTATGACTTAATAAATTATCATTAATCTGGCTAAGGTTATCAATGTCATACTGTCATTTTATAGACAATAATTTTCTTTGTTAGTGATTTATCTTAAAGAATACCCAATTTCCTGTACCGTGAGTACCAGCTTAAATAAATAGGCCCATTGATCTGTTCTTTAACCTTAGATTTTTAGATCTGAGGGAGCAAGTTGTCAGCATGATACTCTCGGCTTGTAGACCCTGTGGTAGTGGGTTCGACTCCCATCGTCCCTGATCCTTTGTTTCATGTATCCTCTCCTCCCAACTGTAGACAATGAAATAATCGTGATGAATCGTCTGAGGCAAATATACAAGCTTATAAGGCCATTAAAACACTCTTAGATATCAAATAATATAATTTTCAGTTGTTTAAAGTAATATTTTTCTTTTATTTTGTTTGTTACTTTTGGTAAGGTCATATTTGTTTTTTATAAAGCAGTTTATTTTCTTAGTGTTTTCCAGTTTCCTAAAATTTGGAAAACTAATTATATAATACCCTTGTACAAAATCAAAGGTGGTGCTGTTGATGTTTAAAACTACAGACTGATAACAAAAAATTTAGTTTGTACCTAAAATATTAGATGATATAGTTGGTTGCAAGTTATCTGCTGTTACTCAGAAATTGTGAGATGTCTGGTGTGTTCATAGAATCCCATGTTCTTGGTTCTACACGAGAGGACCCAAAGAACAAAGGATTCTATGAACACACCAGACCGCATCTCATGATTTTTGAGCAATTAACGATTAGCGGTTACTAATCTGCTGTGTTCAACAAATATATAGCTGAACATCAACACGGTTTTGCTGCTAAACATTCCATTTAACAAATTTGTTTCCTTTCAAGCTGATATTATTACAGCATTCACTGAAAAAATGCAAGCGGATTCTGTTTATATCATGTTCCTCAGGTGAGTTAACGCAATCGCTAAAAAAATGGTCGTCAGTCATTAATATTTTATAACAGTTTATTTTTAAACAATCGCCAGTGTGGTACTTATTCAGATTAGGAACAAATGTTTTAATATTTTGAACCTGACTGAGGAAGGGTTAAACAAATTCTAGGAACGTTCTCACCTGAGGAAGGGTTAAAATAAATCTGAAACGTTGTGAATAAAAACTGGTTGCGGTTTTTTTGCGATGTCCTATTATCATCCCACCTTCAAGAAGGAAAAATCATTTAAATGTTACATTCACATTTGATCAGTATATTACAAGGAACTTTAAAAATGTTAGGATTCATTCTTAGATTGTGTAAAGTTTTATAATTCATCGGCTGAGAAAACTCTGTGCTGTACTTTTGTCAGACAAATTCTAGAATATTGTTCCACTCCGTGGTGTCCTTTATATACTCAAGACGTGAAGAAAAAAAAAAAAAAAAAAAAAAAAAAAAAAGTACAAAATAAGCTTTTAAGATTTGTAAGTTTTCAATTTCACATTCCTAGGGATCCTCATTGTTATATATGAATCTATTGATACTAGAACCACATAGACTTTATTTTATAGTGTAAATTTTAAATTTCCTAATGATAATTTTAGAATTAATCTATTTTCTATATTCCTAATCTTAGTAACGGTTATGTAAAAAACCAAGCTATGATAAGAACTATGCTATTAGCAGATAAATTGGATTTAGATACTGATTCGTTCTTTTCCCCCACGAGCTGTGTAAAATTCAAAACTGCCCCCCCCCCTTTTTTCTTACCGGGTCTGTTTTCGGGGCTCCTCAGCGTCCTGCTTCTTTGGGTTTGCGGCCACCTCTCTCCATAAAATTAATCATAAAATAGCAGACAAACAAGCATTGTATGAGTATGTGCATCTACTGTATATTGATTAGAATGTTTTAATTTAGGTATTTAATTTAAAAAAAAAAAAAAAAAAAAAAAACTTCTTTTCCAAATATGCCAAATCAAAATCAAAAAATTTGTTCTTATTTATTTGTACAGTGAAAACATAATTGTACTCGTCAAGTGTACGGATTAACTGATTAACTACAATAGACAAAATAAATTACTTTATTAAAATAAACACATAAAAAATAAAATTATTTATTTTTAAATTCAACAAACGGTTTTGTTTAAGAAACGTTTAATTTGGCCACAAATATCAGTTTTATTGTTCTTGATTATTTACAGATAACAATATTTAAAAAAAAGGATCTGACAAATTTAAAAAAATTATAGCCAGACAGACGTGGATCTCAAAAATCTAGGTTGGGCCCATTCATTTATTGGAACAATTAAAATTTAACATACGCATAAGAGTGCTCAACAATTGAAAGATTGGATTGTTATCAAAAAAATATTCTGGACAATGGCTAACGTTGATAGTTGAGTGGCCGAGGTAGCTGAGAGGTTAGGGCGTCAGACTCGGGTCTAGCAGATACCGCAGTCATCGATCCCCACCATCGTCTCTGGACTTTTTCTGACGATTCGTTGATGGAAGAACACTGGCGGCTCAAACTCACACTTGTGTTGTGAGCCTTGAAAAATATGGAGCCTGGGATAAAGTAGGGAAGGAACTTCTCCAGTATCCATTGTGGCAATAAACTTACATTAAATTTTTTAAATTACAATAAACTTGAGTTCTCTGAGTTGGTAAAAACTAATGCAAGCTGTAATAATTAGGTGGATTGTATTTTTACATGGGTTAAAAAAAAAAACTTGGTATGACGAACTATTTAAAACTGGTACCATTATTAAACTAATTTATGTCATATTTGAGAGCAGATTTGACTAGTAAATATCATAATAATTATAAATAACATTATAATATAAAATAATAAATAATTATCACTTCAAATTTTATATCCAAGCTGGGATTCAAACCCAGAACCAGGAAGATAGATGTCTAACCACATGACCACTGCTACTCCTCTGCATACAATTAGTATTTTTAACATTTTCATTTATATATTCATTCAATATAAGTTGCACATGATAAGGAACAGTGTTAAAAAAAAAAAAAAAAAAAAAAAAATCAATATAAAAACAAAACATTTTTATTTTAAAATTCTTGTACAATTTTCAAGAAAATAAAATGGTTAATAAAAGTTTACGAGATGTAAAATATAACAACCATTCAATTAAATGCTACATTCTATCACAGTTGAGCACATGAACTAAAAACAAACAATATCAATGGTTGTTCTGTGATTTGTCATTTTTATTATTATTACTATAATAATGAACGAACTTTCATATTAAATTGGTCTTTTTTCATGGAAGAATGGACCTACCTTCCAAGAAAATTATCGACAAGAATGCTTATCTTATCAAAGCCGCAAAGCATTTTCGGCAATTTTTTTAATACAAATTAAAAAAATATCCCGAATACAAACAATATCACTTAAACAGAAGTTGTTTGTATAAAAAGTACAAAATCTCGATACAACTAATATTTTGATTATAACAAAAACTTCTGATTTACAATTACTAACCTACATAATATATTACAAGGGAATGAAAATTAAAAATTAACAACATCTCAGTGCTTAATGTACGCTCTTCGTTTTACTTTTTTCAATATAAATCTATAACGTCTTTAATATATATATACTTAACTTTAATCTACAAATTACTAATTTTTTCTACTATCAATTTTTAAAACTAATTCAATGATTTAATGGTGGGAATGCTTAAAATATATAAAATTAATTCCACAAATTAGAACAAAAATAAATCGGACTTAAAAAAATTGAACATATTCTTGTTTTTTTTAGCCAAGCACAATAATAAAAAAAAAAAATGTATGTAAAGAACAGAAATGGATTTGCCTACTAAGTTAGTTATACAGTTAGAAAAATTTATTCTTTTTTATGTTAACATCTGTTATATAAATTTAATAAATGCAATATGTAAATACTGGTTATTTATTATACTTGGCAATGGGGAAAAATGAAGGTTTTATTGTGGTAATGAACTTCGTTTTTGTATAAAAACATCGAATACCATCGTTGATTTAGCACCATTTCAAGGCCAATAAATTTAGATTCATGTCCAGTTCTTTATCAGTCTTCATCACACCAGTTGGCCTGAACGGCTAAATGGCTACTTTATGGCCTAAACGAAAATTACTCTAATATTTGATCCTTTGGAGTCAAAAAGGTACTTACGCACTGTTAAAAAGTAGTTTCAATGTCCATATCACAATCTGTATATCTGTAAAATGCAGAAAATATTAAAGTAAATACTGTTTTCTACAAATGAAGCGACAGACTAACGTCTCCACTTTTGTGATGGGTTGGTCCATGTTGAGAAGAGCGCTGTCATAAGAAGGAGGTGGAGTCTCGAGAGCGATTTGGCTCAATATAAATTCGTAAGGAGGCGGGAGTGTCATCGCACTTGCAGTCAAATGTGAACACCTCTGCGTGAGAACGTGAGAACATCTCGAATCGCGAACAATATCCTGGAAATCCTCAAAAAAATCCTATGAGCCGTTTTCACAGTTTTAATTAATATTTGTTTTCCAGTTAGTTTGGTTGTGGTTATTGTCTTTGAATTAATATGTTTGGATTAAGTTTTTTATGATGAACCTTTCTCTACAAACAAAACCTATGTGGCTTTGGTCCAGAAGCAGGTATCAGTGTCAGATGAATATTGCGATGCGAATATGCTCTATTCGGGTAGCATAATCCTTTTTAATAGACTGTATTACCTTACAATTATGTGTTGATTAGTGCCTGTTAATCGATTATTCAGAAATTGTGAGAACGGTCTGGAGTGATGTAGGTTTCAGAAAAATTCACATCATGCCAACGTTACGACCTTTTGAGATCATCTTCAGGGTTCAGTGTTTGTTTTCTGCACAATTGTGCCATTATTGTCTGTCATGTTGAGAGTGCCTGCTGAAGATGATCTCAATAAAGATCGAAACGTTGACACGATCAAGGAAATATTTTTCTGAAACCTATGTCATACCAGACCTCATCTAGCTTACAATTATACTTGATATTTGTTTCCAAAGTATCCAATTGTAGGTCCAGCCATGCACTGATCCCAGAAAGTGAGAGATTTATCCATGTAACTGCTGGATCCAACAATCAGCTTTTTTTTTTTAAACAGATCTCTTATCTTTTGATGGAAAACTGACTTGCAGGGTCCCCTACACTCAGTTTGTCATGTCAACAATTAACTGAACTAATTAACAGTTGTTTTGTTTGATACAATGTATACCGAATTATGTACATGTTAGCTTACATTTTAATAATGCAAAGTGTATAAATAAAAAAAAACACTAAGGAAAATTGTGGTAATATTCATTCTTGTTTTGAAAAGAAAATTTTAAATTTTCTTCAGGAAGAATGAAATTGTGTAAAGGTTTTACTAGTTACTTATTTACACATTTACACTTTGTATACAAGGAGTTAAATTTTGTTTTTTGAAAGGGGTTGTTACCCTTGTTGAAAGGGCATAGCAGTCAGTCTTCACATAGCACGTTGTCACGGTCGTTGCTCCAACATGCAACTGCCTAGTGCCGAGTAGAGTAGCAGATGAGCTTGACCTTGGAGAGGAAGACAAGTCTGCAGTTGGTGCAGGGCTTCTTTTCCAAGATGAACCCTGTCAAGTAGAGGACCCTGAAGATGACACGGGTCTGCAAAAGAGCCGGGTTCATTGGCTAAACAGGTATGGGATGAGCCACTGGAGACAATACACATGTGTCTGTTAGCTTTTTGCCTGATGCTCTAGTCCTCAGTTTCCTCTGGCCAACTATTTGTCAGTATTGCCAGTTTATGGAAAAGTTTGAGATGGCTGCAAGGTTCATTGTTCCTTTTTTTAAATTATTTTTTATCTCCTCTAGTGTCGGAACTGCTAACAACAGCTAAAATGCTAATTTTCTTTTATCACCCTTCTCATGGCATCAAGTGAGAACTGAGACAATTGACGGAAACATGGAAAACTGAACTGTGGCTACACATAGTGTTTATGGTTTTTATGCGAATCCAAGCAAGTTGGGAGATGAAATTGGGTGAGTATGGGGCTCATACTATTAAAATAAATTTAAACCATTAATGTTTTACATCAAAGACAAAATAACCGGCCAAACCGAACATGAACATCTTCAATACTTACTCTAATGAGTATCCTTTGTCGAATGAGTCTTTTGATCACGTTTTTTCTCCTCAGGTACAGGAAACTTTTGATTCCGATCATGGTCCCGCAGCAGACGCAAATCGGCCCGATGAGCCACATGTGCCCCAAGTTGGAGAACAATTTGAGCTCGGTCGCACCCAGGGCAGAAGCGCTGATGCACATGCCCAGGATGAGAAGAACGATTGATATGAAGAAATACGAGACGGAAGTGCAGTCGCAGTCGCTTAAAACCGAAGAACCAGACGGGTACGGCTGGACGAAATGCGTTATCCGCATCCTCAGTGCGTTCTCCTCATCCGCTGTGAGGCTCATAATTAACAGTCCCTCGACGACGACACGAGTCTAGATACAACGCAATTGACAACGCCCGATCCCCGAAGGATCCAGTTAGATTATTTTCAAAACGTTACAGTTTAATATTTAAAGCCATCGATGATTCAACGACACCGAATAAAAACAAAGACGAGTTTTGTTTTCGTTGACCATACACGAACAACTGTTCGATCAAAACAAACACGAGTTGGCCGTTGACTGTTGACTCCGGTCCCGGCCGCTGGGTTACCGCCTTTTCGACTGTTCCCAACTACCCACAATTTCGCCTTGAAACAACATTAAAAACATAATTGTATTTGACACAATTTTACGAAAATAGAAAATTAACTCAATAAAAAAAAGAATAAAACTGTGTAATTGAACAAAGAGATCGGACTTATTGCGCTGTCTTAGGTCAGAAAGTACAATCCCGCGAATATTTAAAAATTAGTTCATGCTTTTGTCAAAAAATTGTTGAAGTGAGCTAATTTAGAAAAACACCTATTTAATTTTTTTACTAACGTTTCGATCTTTTTTTCGGGTCATCTTCGTGGTCCGGGTTAATTAGAAAACATGTTGATTGGAAAATATTTACTTTTTTTTTACAGGAATTTTTGAAGCTGACAAAGCGGAAAAATTAAACAAAAGAAATGACAAATTGCGGGGTAATAAACAACAATGCCCAAAATCGCAATTTAGATAAGGAAAGACAACTCTCTCAAAAAAGAAAAAAAAAGGAAGAGGATAAAAAAACACATGTTATTGTGCTTTTGTTCTGTTGTTACTGTTAAGTAGCACTAGTGCCTTTATAGTATTTGAATGAAAGAATAAAAGGGTAATGTTGACCCTTTACTCATGCTGAGACTGTTGCTAGTCTGACTCCATTATTATTGTTTTGTCTTTTTCCATTTCAGCCCCGAGAGCACGAGAATACACGCATTCACACAAATAAATACATTTACACTTAAATATGTTACACAGGGCGGGCGACCAAGACCCAGGGAGTTAAATGCCTGCATACCCCATCTCTAAACGGTCCGGGACTTGGACGTATCACATATCCTGTTCACAAACCTAAAGATTTTGATGTCCTCTCCTTCAAAGATTTCAAATCTGGACCTAGCATACCTTCCACACTCTGCGAGGTAGTGTCTTGCCGCATATTTACATTTGCCTATTGCAATCATTCTATTTGGTAAAAGAGTATTGATTATTCCTTTATTAACCAGCACACTAATAAACAAATCTAATGGGAGTTGGTGGGGTTCTTTTATAAATATTACGCCATCAACCTACACACACAGCTTGAGGGGGTGACACCTCCCCATTCAGTCGAATAAATACACCCATTCAAAACCTTTGTGTTTCTGAGTAGAAACACAAAACATATTTTGTTGCCTGTAACAATAAAAAATTCCTAATACCCCTAAAAAAGCAGATGAAAATAGCTACTGTGTCTGAAAACCATTCTTAAACTCGGTGGAATGCCTACATGCTCTCTGTATGGAATCAAGGCAGGACACGCCTCTATTATGTGGGACACATCAAGGAACCTTTCTCTGCATAAGGGGCACCTGCACTACCTTTGGTCAATTTTAGTATAAGTACTGCCAAAGCAAGTACTTATTATTATTGCCCAAACATGCCTATGGGAAATGTTTCAATTATAGAACAAAAATTCAAAATTCTAATTAAAGAACAGGAATAAATTTTTTAATTTAAAATCTTTTCTTGTTGCATACATTTGGCTTTCTAAATTAAGTATTTTAAAAGGATAAATTAAAGCTTAAAGGATGGCAATAGGAAAGATTATTTTATGAATGAATGTTTGGAGTCAGAGCTTTATAGCACTTAAAAAAGATACTGCTAACCTAAGGTAGAAGGTTTATATGTTAAGGTATGAAATGACCTTAGCTGTTAAAATGCCTTTAAAAATTAATAATAGAATAATATTTGGATTTAGAATTAGATTTATATTATATAGGTTTAAATTTGAACATGTACATGCGTACACTATGCATACATTCGTGTTGACAATTTTTATGTGATGCTCATTAGAGAAACTCTACAAACATAATTTTTATAATAGTTTTATTAAATCAGTATTCATTTTCCAACATGTAAAAATGCATATATAAAAAAAAGACCTATTGGTCTAGGCTGTGTCATTTAGCATATTCATTATGAAACTGAACAAATCTTCATGAACTACTAGTACGATTGCACCACTGACAGACCGAAGCATGTTTACATAAAATCCGCCGAAGAAGGACTTAAGACCTTCTTTTCGATAAGTGTCCTTGCAATGGTTTCTTACGGACTTTTTCATATGTGGTTGTTGAAAAACGTCCATAATCATTAAACGCCCTACAGTCTCTATGGGGTACGAAACGGAAGTCGCCACCAGACTGGCTATCTAAAACCTCATTAACTGATTAATTACATTTTTTTTTAATTTTTGCATATTTGTGAGGTGTGTTAAGATCAATGACCTGTGCTGAAATCCATCTTGACATATTAGAATTTCCATCTATGACGTATGATTGTTTGAGAAACTCATACATTCCAAAATACAAGGCCCTATTCAATATTACAGCTATAGATGTCACACAAAATCCTCTATACAGCCCAATGTGTCCAACGTTCGACTTAGTCTCTGAAATACATCCTTTAATATTTGAAAATCTGAAATTTGTTATGAATTTGTTGTAAATGCTGCAATAAATGAAAATTTTATTTTATGGCTAGTTTTTTAATTTTTATTTATTTATTGTTTTTAACAAGGATATTCCAACTACAAGGTTATATGAACCCTCGAGGTACTGGTATTTTTGAAAACATCCCATTTGTAAGTATGTTTGGTTCAAATGCAGAATTACTAGATTCGAACCTGGGACCTTTACCTTACAGGATAAGCTTTATTGATGCCCCCTATGCTTGAGCTTTACTTATCACAAATGCTAATTGTAAGGGGGGGGAAAGATAAACTTGATAAAAAAAAACTACTACATATTTTGTTTTTCGAAAAATATACGACATCAATTTTTTAAAGATTTAAATTAATAACAAATTAAATATGTGTATGTTGGCTTATTTACCTGGCAGATTCTATTTTTCCAACATGGGACGATACGATATTTTGACAAAAATAGAAAGGGTACGTTATTCCGATGACTGTTCCTGATGCCATGCCACCCGCAAGCAGGCTGTACATTGTACTTTTTTGTTTTGACAATCCGGGTTCATTTGGAAAAATAGTATGTCGGTAGAAGTCCTGGAAGCTAAACAGCAAGGCCTGTAATATTTCAAAATGAAGTACAAACATTTGCAATGTTTGCTTTTTTTTGCAGGTTTTAAATTACCTGGGACGGAACAGCTTTGGCAACTGTCAACGTGTTTCCGCGCCATAGGGCAAAGAATCCCTGCTTAATTACTAAGTATCTGACTGTTTGGTATAGGCCATGTTTCTTCAAGGCAGGATTTTCTGTTTTTAGTGCACCTGTCTAATTATATTAATTAGGCACTTGAATATAGTCAAATTTGAACATTTTCCTTCATAATAATAGTAAATAATAATTCATGTTGTGACATAAAAAGTCTTGTTAAAATAAATAAATATGAGACGTTGGTGGCATTAAGTCAATCTGTCCTCCATCCTTAATCCTTTTAATTATTTTTAAAAATATATTTTACTATATTATTATATGTATACTATATTATGTATACTTCTCTGAGAAAATATTTTCAATTTGAGAAATGTAAGAAAATTTAAGTTGATGAGATCTACTCTGATCTAGAAATATATTTATTTTTTTTTTGCGGGGGGTCTTGTAAAGAATAATGAAAGAGAAGTGATGTACCTACGACCCATGGTATAAAGATACTGAAACAACAATGACAGTAAAATGTCCAATATAAAAGCCTGCGATTTTTTATCATATAAATGTTCTCCAGTGCGAAATGGGCCTAATTCAACCTAATAATCTATCACATTTCTCCAGGAAGTTGATTTCTACTTTACTAATACCGTATTCTTTTTAATTATAAATTCTAACATTTTCTTTCAAATGTCTGCATATTAAAATATGACGCATTATTTTTTAATTGAGGTGGGTTTTGGCAGGGTAATTGTACGATATTGAAATGGTGATGATTTTTCATTTTTAATGGACAGAGAGTCAAGTTTTGTTTAGTCAAGTATCAAATTCGTTTTTTGAATCATAATTGGAAAGCCTAGCATGATGGAAAATCTTACTACCTGCAGGATGAGTTTGACCCTTTCTAAAGGTGCTGTAGCGGTTTTTGATAAGGCAGCTGCGAACCCGGATGATATGAAGTTCACAAGGAAAATATCTGTTTTACTATACGAATTTTTGTCATTTCTGTCATCTTTGTGTGTTGCTGGCATTCCATTGTTCGCAACACTTACAAAATCTTTTGTCACATCGTTTTATAAGGTTGTAATAATTTCAATATAAAGTGAATTTATGTCCGGTTTTTATTGATCTTATAATATACAAAAAAGAGACAGATGTCCATTATACAAATCACACATGTTTTTCCTTTACAAATCTATTAATTAATTAGAGTTGAAAATGCATAACAATAAAATTATTAGTGGTTTGTCTAACAAATCCACATTTCTAAAGTGTGCTTAATATTAATATAAATATCTCTTCTTATACTCCAAATAAAATATTTAAACATAAATAATTATTGCAATAACATAATATAATGTTACAAAAAGGAATTAAGTTTATTACTATTAATTTAAAATGTGATATTTTTTCAATTAAAAACATACACATAATAATATATACACCGCATATAATTATCATTCATTTCTTGAGACTATTTTATTTAAAAATTATACTCAGGGCCGTACAAATATGAGCATTAGTTTGGAACCAATATGCCAATTTAACCAATCAAATTTCAACTCGTTAGCATACGGTTATCACGAGATATAAATGCAACTTCTGGTTCTTGTAATAAGTTCAGTAATGAAACACTAAATGAAAGCAAATTAATATATTGTAAAAAAAAAAAAATAAATAAATAAAAATAAAAATAAAAAAGAAGATGCACTAATACATTAATAATATCACTATACCATAATATTATGAGCATAAGTCAATTTTGTTTCCATTGATTTACATTATACGTTATGCTTACAAGTGCGTTTTAGATATTTGCGTTTAGACATACGCACACATGTATTAACGCATTTTACACAGATTTTATGAGAACATAAGTACTTATGTCTTTAAATTCCGATAGTCACGCAATATCCTACCAGCAATGTGCAAATTAAATTCCTGCAGTCCAAGCAATCCAAAATACTATTTTGATTATAGAATTTGGCAACTTATGCATAAAGTTTGGCAGTTTGTAACTCTTATTTTTTTTTTTTTTTTTTTTTTTTTCAGAAGTGCTTTAAGTAAAGTGTCAAAAAGTTTTTAATTTGTAATTCCACATACAAACATGGTATAAATGTATAAAACAGTAATTAAAAATGACATACAAAATACTGTTTTTGATGGTATTTAATTCACATTAGATAAAAAATTCTTTCAAGTAAAAAAATTCCTACAAAAAATGCAGTTTTGTTGTTCAGTCTCACTACAAACGCCTATTAAAAGTTTTTAAGAACCTATTTTTAATACAATAATTTTTTGTTTATTTTTAGTACTAATTACCTAGCTCTTTGGACACATTATTAAATTAGGTATTAGAGATAAAATAATTCAACATCGACCATTATTATGATTGGAAAAAGGCCACGACCAATGTGTTGAAATAAATTAATAAAAGCCAATTTATTGTAATAAATAATGTGTGCAGCCCAGATATGGGTGCCTAAATCGCTAGAATGTCATAAGCAGGAGAGCATGACATAATATAATAAATTACAAAATAAGAGCTGTTAGTCTTTTAGTATTCCCATTTGGTTGCGTTGGCGTAGTCGTGATCGCCCAATCGGAAAGCGCCGTTTTTACCAGCACTCAAGTATCCTCCTCCGGGGGCAGCGACTTTCAAGCAAATCCTGGTCGGCTCACGCAGTTCCAAGAAGAATCCCTCGGGAGTGTCTGAATCAACGTTGACACCTCCTTCACCATCAACATGCCAATATTTGCCAGTTTGAGTCCCTGAAAAAAACAAAAAAAAAAACATGTTATTTCAACTGTACCTCAAGCGCTGTGGTGAAATTATTGTTATTAATCATTTTCCCGATTTTTAGCTAATACTGTTAGAAATATCAATCTGTACCATGGGAAATAATTAATAAAAAGTACATTTAACCAAATAATTATGGTTTATAAATATTCGATGAATTGGCTTGTCAATGTATTTCAGCATTTTGTCTTCTTCAGTGTTGGGCTTACTATCAACAAATTAGCCATTTAGATGGTACAATACCACAAAAGGACAGTTAAATGATCAAATTTCAGGCCTATTTAGTTTCAATTAGTTGACCTTAATAAAAATCGATGTAATGTTTTATAAAAATGAGTTTTGGAGGTAGAATTTTCTCAATGATTCATCCAAGGACAACTCAGAACTGGATAGAGTGAAAGAAATTGGCGTTGGCCATTATTGATATGCTTCTAGAACGGTTGTAATTGGATTTTATTAGTGCTGGTTTAAGCTTAATAAAAATGCATTCATAACATAAAGTTACCTTTGAAAAAGACGACTCCTTTCTCTCCCCTTTCCACCTGTATGGTTTCGTAGGTAGCTCTATTACATTCGAGCCGAATATTAGATCCTGCTTTGTATCCAACAAAACCTTGTTCACACTTCAGCACCAAAATGGGTCTGGTAAATCAATACAAAAATGAGTTTATGAATTATTGAAATAGTTAAAAAACCGAATAATTAATACAATACCGATTGATTAGGTAGAAATAATATTTGCAGGTGTCATCAACTGAGTCCGAGTTGGCGTACAGATGCCCTGAGCGTTTTATAGCGACGAATTTCCCGTTGTTGGCACGGAAGCAGACAGAGCCGTCCCCTTGCCAGACCAAATCGAACAATGCATTGGACGACCTGTAATCAAACTGATTAGAGTTCTATTCACAATTCAAAAGGGGGTTAGAGTGAAAGGCCAGCCACCCACCTCTTATCACCAGAAGCCTGGATACCTCCACCGGTTTCGAGAGTCCAGTATCTGTCCTGCATGGTTCTTAAATACCATCTTTTGGTGCTGCCGTCGAATTCGAGCTGGAATGTCTCATGATCCGAGATTTCATCTTGGTTGGCAGTCACGTCAATGCCTAAAAAAAAAACCAACTCTTTAAATCAACTTGTCTTTGTTACAAATACAATTCATTTACAATTCACATACAATTAAAAAAAAAGTGTGACTTTTTTACATTGAAAATTAGAATTAGTTTCGTCCTATTATTATTATTTTTTAAATGCATGCTAAATTGCCAATTGTTATGTTAATTTTTATTAATCATCTAGCTCACACAGCATGGTGCTTTCATATTATTCATAAAATTACTTCAATGTTAATAGTAGTACATTGTTCTCATCATGCACCAAGATTTGCCAAAATAATCTTCATTTATATTAATTCACCATTGTATGAGTTCTTTTCACATGCATATCAATTTTCTTTTTAATAAAATGTTTACCCTCTTTTATCTTTCTCCTCCGTTAATAACAGATAGGCCCATCCCTCTCTCCCTTCAGCCCAAACTTTTTTAATATTGTAAAAATAGTATCTTATGTGTAATTTGTTGTTGTTGTTGTTGGTTTGGCTGTATATATTTTTTTAAATTAAGTTTGTAACAAATCTATCTCAAAAGCCTATCATTTTGCATTAAGTACAGAAATTGTTTTTTTTTCTCGCGCAATTTTAAATCGTCTTCTTAACAACGAGCTACTTCGTTTTCAGCTTATGCAGTAGTGAATGGAAAACAATTAAATCAATAAGAAAAAAATTATAAACGTAGCGAACAGTCAAACAAATAAACGCAGTTTTTGGTGACTTCTAATGTTACTGTAGTTATTAGAACGAAGCACGTTCGGGAGATAAAGTCCTCTATGTAAATATCAATTTCGTCGGCACACGTACTTAATTAAGCCCTATCCTAGTATCACAAAAGATGCATTGTTCACTAGATCATGGGCTTGCGTCTCAAATTGTTCAAATCAAAGATCGAAGGCTGAATTTATTACAGTGACACAACAATGGCGCGTTTCCGGGAGGAAGACGCGTCTTAACGTCGTTAAGTCTCGTCGGACAGAATATCCTTTCTTTTTGGGGATACGGTCGACGTTTATGATGGAATGGGAGATATTTTTCTGCTTAACAATAAAGGTTTTCTTTCTTTTTAAAAAGATCTTTTCTACTCGCAGTAAGCTGTTTTTAACGACCGGATTTCGAGCTTATAGCTCATCATCAGGTTGAAGTTCTACATTCTGGTGATGAGCTATAAGCTCGAAATCCGGGTCGTGAAAACAACTTAGTATGAGTAGGAACTATCTTTTTAAAAAGATTGAACAACACGCTCAGCCCATCATTTCTGTAAAATTTTTCTTTGTCAGGCGTGTATAGTAGATTAATTCTGGCATCATCGGGGCAAAACTGTATAAGTGAAAAGTGTAACTTTTCAGGATTGCGATGTTGAAGTTTAAGACTTACGTACAATGATCAAAATGTTTCAAGGCGTCTAGAAAGGCACATTACGTTTAAGAGGAAATCCCTAGCTAAATAATAGTCTATCAGGTCTACAGACTTACTGGAATGTGCGTTTATCCCGTTTGGTTAAAATTCTGTATATCCTGTGCGGAATTTAGCATCGCCAGTTTGAGAAAGACTGCCAAAAAAATTAGTTTATATATTAGTAATGACAATCCATATAACTTTCTTTTTTTTTGGGGGGGGGGGTTATCATGATCAGTCGAAGACCCACAAGTTTAAAGTGCTTGACCTCAACAGTAACGTGGTCTTTTTGTACAAACTTTCCCCTATGAGCATATGTGAACATTATTTATAAATAAGCATTTCAAACAAAAAGAAAAAAACAATTATTTCTAACGCAATTAAATGTTAACCTGACAAGATCAAGGATGATAGTAAATAAATCAAACTTCCAATAATGGATTGCTGGAAAATTAATGTGTTATCAGAAGAAATTAAAAAAGTCTCAAGAAGAGGAGTACTAAATTGGTAAGGAAATTGCTGTTTAACGCAAACGTGACCTCCTTAAGACACGAAAGAGGTGTTTGTTCCATTAATTTATTGGCTCAATTAATCCAAATATGTGTGTTTATATGCATTAAAAAATATGTTAAGAAATATAGATCAATACATGAAATGAAGTCAACAGTTCTGTCGATCAAGTGTTGGTGCTTGTCATGAAGGGCATAAGGGTGGTATCGATTTCCAACCTAAAAGATTATGGAACTTGATAAGGTATTTTCTAATGTGTTGGTATTATTTATGTTTTATTTTTTAAATGATTTTGATTCGAACGCAAAAATCGACATAGACACAGACGGTGCATTTTTGTTTCGAGTGTACCTCGACGTACCCCTCTTGGATCTTGCTATTGATTTCCGAAATAATCCCTCCCTCGACAGAAATAGGCCTTCCTCCACCCGGGCCTTTTTGGGGTAGGGCATGACGCGTCGATCGGCACGACCGGGCGGACCCAACTTCACGGTTTCGCCTTTAGATCTTTTTGTACTGAGCGCTTAATTAAAAAAGACAATTAGACGTACGTAGCCGTATATGGAACATTTGCCCGTCTATACGCGGCATGCGTCACGTGATGGTACTTCCGGTTCGTTCACCTATAATTCCGGTAAACCTTGGTTCATAATGAGGAAAACTTCAGCCACTAGCTAAAGTTTTGCTAAAACTATCTATAAGGTATCAAAAAAGTGACTAAAAGTAATGATTATTTACAAAAAAATCTAGGCACGGACAAATGACGATAAATAATTTGATCCTGTCGGCACAAGAATTCAAATGCGCTAATGAACGAAAAACCTTTTTATTTAACAAAAATTAAAATTATTCTCAAATTTCCTTCTGGTGTCTGAGGGGTGATACAAACCGCAATTTGGCCATTTCCGATCATTTTGGTCGGCATATCCTCATCTTTTGATTTGTCAGACACTTCACGCCTTCTTCAGTATTGGGTTTGTGTAATTTTTCGTTTTTGAGTTGTGGTGTTCTTGAGTATAAAATGTAGCGGAAACAGAGACAAAAAATAATTCAAACGAATATCCTTAGGTTGTTAGAATAACAGAAAGGTAATAAAATGTTAAATTTGAACGTTAATCATAAAATGTTAAACCTAGAATGTGAAGTTCTGTCATTGGTAACAGGAGTATTTTATAGGAGCTCATCTTCAGATCCTGCCCAAGAAGATTGCTTCCTCACCCCCGCCGAAAACGGCCATTCTCGAAATGAAGGATAATACTGAAAGGATCCACCTTTCCTTTCGGACAAAAAAACACTATCGAGAGGAAAAACATCCCAGCGGGAATTAAATTGGGGCCATTAGGTAACGGTCGGCGGTAAACGATGTCCGTGAAGACATTTCGTCAGAAAAGTGTACGGTGAAAAAGCTGTGCCATCGACCGGCTACGGATCATTTCTTGAGCGGACGTGCGCTGTTTCCGTTTATTTCCAACCACGGAACACCCGCAGACTTTCGACTTATCGCACTGTTGAATTCATAAAAAATATGGAATTCCGAATTTTGTATGAATTTAAGAGAACCCCCTCCCCCCAAAAAAAAAGATCACTTTCCGTGTGGAAGAGGAACTGTTTGCCTGTTGATGAACCTGCAGCTTATATGATCTCAAATTATATTCCTGTGTATACTATTTGCTACTCTATTGAAAGAGCTTATGTCAATATAAAAGGAAAAGACGGAAAACAATTTGTTATGAGCGCATCGTCCATCAAATTCGACGAAGAAAAGCTGAATAGTATACGCAAATCATATCAGTAAACAAAAAAAATCCTTAAAATACCTAGACTAACTTTTAGCAATTTTATCTATTTTCATTGTAGAAAGCGTCTAGAAATAGTTAGATTCGAAGCATTGAACCTTGCCGGCTTCTTTATTCCTCACAAACATTCTGGATCAAGGTATGGTCTTGAAAACGAAAGCAAATTCAGTTGTTAGTGCCAAGACCTATTTTAAGGTCATCATAAAAGCAAAACAATCTTAAATACGTCTACAGATTGACATATTTAATTTTTTTTTACAAGTGATCTCATAGTTCCTTGAAACCTACTTAGTACCAACATTGCCAAGGATTGTTACACTTCACAGTCGTGGCATGTTAGGACTGGGTCGATCTTCAAGCAAATTTGATATCACCTTAAAAAAAATTTCACTCCTGATTCGATATTTTATTTAACCACCAATAGAATAAAATGAATAACTATTGTGTATAGCAGTAATGTTTGAGTTAGAGTTATGGCATATGACTTATAAACGGGACGTTATACCGATTCGAACAAAAATGAATCAGAGGAAACAAGCAAAGATTGAAAGTTTCCCGGCTCTGCGTTTAGCCTGCAGAATCTGCAATTAAGAAACCCAGTCTCATTTAATAACTAGTGAAGGGGAAAAATAATTTTGGTACTTCATCAACTAGAAAAAGAAATCAAACTTACGAAATATTTACGACTTCCTGCTCCGCACTTACACGCAATCCAATAATTCTAGTTTGATTAGACCCACAAATTCCACACTAAATCACTTTTTTAACAATAATAATTCTCACCTTGGTTGTTTTACTCTCCCAAGAAGTGAGCTATTGCGGTTTTTGAGCGGCTCAAATTCTCGGTGCTTGATTCCACATACGGAAATGCTAAACATGCTTGGAGCTACTGATACGAATTGATTCAAGAATTTAATTTTTAAGTTTTGTTTTTTCATTGTTATAAAACCATCAAAATTTTGGGTATAGACTTTATTTGTTAATACTAGTTCTCTCGTTTATTTTATTTTTTGTATAGTTTTTCTCTTTTTTTCTTTTCTTCTCTCTTCTCTAAACTGCATATATATTTGTAAACCAATGACCTCTGGCAGATGGATCGGACGATCCATGTCCATAATTCTTTAATATAACGAAAAGATTTAATTTTGCTTTAACCTTAGATCAAGAAATTATTATTATTACAATAATAATTCTTCAACTCTGACTAAGACTTAATGCAGTAATGACAAATGGTACTGTTTTGATGCGTTATTGGATCTTCCATCCATACTGGGCAATGGAGAAAAAGGTTGTCTAATGTTTTAGCGGTAAGACACATCTCTTCACTAGTTTTTGTACATTCCCTAATAGAACGTGTAATATATACAATTTTTGAAACATGAAACACCTTTGTAATAGATTCCTCCTTTATTATCTAATTTTTTGGTACCTTGTGTCAATTTAAAAAAAAAGAAATACGTGAGAGAAAGTATACAAGTATGTGCACATGATTAAAGCATCACACTGGACAACACTAGCACTAATGTCTGCACTGTACCGGTAAAATACAGGTTTTGGGGAGCCAGCCGTTGCTGGCGTTGTGATGTATCAAATAAGCAGTTTTAAGTTGGTTAAGTACCATTTAAAGAAAATAGATCGTAGTATCCTAGTCTAGTCCTTGTTTGGTAGCTTTAACCCTGACAGACCGTTAAACAAAGATTGCCCAAGGGTTGAACTTGATTTTACCCCATATTTTAAGCCCAATTTTTTTTTTCCAAATTCGGTTTTCAAACTATTAATTTTAACACGTTTGTCTGTCAATCATCTGTCGTCAATCAGAATCGAAACTCATCGCCAACCCCTGTTATTCAAATGTGCCTTGCCCCAAGATGTCATGATATAGCTTCCGGTTCGTGAGATCGCCTTTCGCCTTTCTTCGGCTCGAGTAGATCTCGCTAGGCGATTTTCCTCGATAGGCCAAAGAGAGAAAGGAGATATAATCGTATGGAGGAAGTGCGCTAGCCCCGGGCAGGAAGTGGGGCTTCGGGCAAGAACAAAACTATCTTGAGACTTCCGCACCCCCTTCGGTTAAGCTCTTATTTGTAACGAGTCATTATTCGAATATGGAGTCCGTCCTGAATAATTACCCGCTCGAGCCGAACTCGGCTTTTTTCCCCTTCGGAGGTCCCCAACACGTGGCCGCCTCGAGACACACACAAAAAATTCCAACATGCCCCCCGCATCTTTCGTTAATAAAATTTCCATACTAGATAAAGCGTTAAAGCAAATAAATAAAATCTTCGTGCTCTCAAACATTTAATAATTAATACATTTCTTTTATACACGGTTGTTAAGTCATAATCATTGTTCTTTCTCTGTACCACGCGTCGATATGAATTAATCCTCTTCATCCACATTGTAGGGCCCTAAGGCCGTACAATTCCATTGTTCTTCGTACCATTTTAAGGAGGCATATCTAAACCTAACTCATCTATCAATGTTGTTACAGTTGATCAAAGTTCTTTTGTTAAAAAATGTCTTTCTATCCTTGGCTGAAAGGAAACCTTTTTTTTGTCAATGCATGTCTCTGTGTCGTATTTTTTTTTGAAGGACTGCTGTATTATCGTTTTACTGGCAGGCCCAAAAGCCCCTTCTGGCTTTATACAAGAGTTGTCAGGCCAACGATAAGCTGCAGGGAGAATGTAGGGTGTAGTAGACTGTAGAAAAGGTCCTAAATGTAAAAAAAAACGCATATCTAGCACGGGAGCCGTGAGAACTATGTTGACCTCTTAAGATGTTAATACCACCTCTGCAACAACTTTATACAGTAAGAAACTCAATCCCCTGCACATTGGTTCACTTAGAGAAGACCTTCGAAAGGGCATGCAATGGATGTTAGGACATTACAAAGAAATATGCACCAGAAAAACCAGCATGGGAGAAAGGTTCAGAATGCTGGCTGTATTTGGTAAACACAGGGCACTGGAGGTTAAATTTCCGTTGGAAAATATACAGTAGCATTTCCAAAAATCCCGAGATTTGAAAAAGAAGTCTGTTAACGAGCAAGTGGACTGTAATTTTATGAATGATAAATAATAGAATAAAATTGAAAAGAAAAAAAAACTCACCATGTAGATAACTCCTCCAAGTTCTACGATGGATGAAAAGGGGGAAAAGGACAGGCGTACAGACGATCGCGAGAAGAAAATAAAATGAGACAAAGCAACAATTTGACGATAACGATTTGCCAACGGCCAATACGAACAGTTCGAACGACAATAACCCACTGTGAAGCGGAGAGGGCTGAGCATTAACATCGCCGGACCCCGGGCTCAAAGTCCACGAAAAATGGCGTTAACAAAATCAAACTCATATATGGAGGAGTACAATAGTCCTGCATGATACAAGAGGTGTGTAGCATAATTAAGAATGAAACATGCTCTTTTCGATTGTAGGTTCCAGCAGAGCTCTGACTATTATTGGAAATAACAAAAGTATCGTTGACTGGAAACTAGGGCACACAGGGCAGACAGGCAACGAAGAGGACGATAAATTGCCAAGAAAGTTCGATTTGAGATCTGAGGCCCTGAAACCTTTTGCGGCGTACCAAATAGCCAAAAGCATAGTTCCGTCAGGTTTAATGGGACTGTACTCCAGAACTGCGAAAAAGTTTCATGGCAGTAGACGCCCAGGACGTGTTAGAACCAGAACCGTTGGGATGGTAAGTGGATACCCCAGACTCCGGAGGCATATGTATAGACTCGGAGCAACAAAAACATGTGCAGATATTGCCAGAAAGATTCTATCGGTACGAAGACCTACTATGCAGGCTAAGATTTCTAGCCCTGTCAGGGAAATACGTCCTGCAAGATCCAAACGAGATTCCTAACAAACTTCTGATAAAAGCCTTAATCTTAATGAGGACCTCTAGAAAATAGAGGAAATTGCACAGCAGACCAATATTGGTCACGATATTTAAGTTGTAAATGGGCAGACTCCATTTAATCATTAACCTTTTTAGTTTCCAAACATCTAATCTTCTTATAAATTAGTTTATTTTACTATATATTAACAAGTAAGTCGATTCTGGATGAATTTTGGTTTTCGCTCTTCTTTCTAACTTGATTTAATATAAGGCTACTTTGTACCTACTGCGCATGTAGTTGCTATCTCATCTTATCCTACTGAGTGGGCTTTTTGACCCTTTTTTTGCTGATCTAAGTCTGTAAGCCATAATATTATTTATAGTCAAGCCTAATTGTTTACTTGCGCGTTAATTATATCAGCAAGAATCCTTTTCGTCTTTTATGTAGTTGCTGAACATACGTTCGTCTTATTTCTTACTTCATCTTACCTATTTTATTTTACGGCTATAGTTACAGTATTCTCGGGAGGATTTTAAGTCAAGAACTTTATGGGAGGAAAGTTGTCAGTCAAAACTGCCTTTGTTTTATGTATCCCTGGTTTCGAGCATACAATACAAATGAATAAAATCGAGCATACAATACAAATGAATAAAATCGAGCATACAATACAAATGAATAGAATCGGACACCCATTACTGGGATGGGAACTAATTTTATGATTCCGGGAAAATTCTTTACAATACAAAATCTCAACATCTACAAGGCGAAAGAAGAAATCAGGAGAAAGTCAGATATAATGATATAATAAATCATACATAAATCACGCGAAGGAACCGGATCAAGCATTTTTACATAAGATACATACAAAATATGAACAACCCCTCGGTATTTCAAGCTAAAATACAAGCTATCAATGCTTTCGCTCTAGAAAAACATAAATGCGAACAGGAAAAAAACCAAAGATCAGATAACAAACAGCTAATAAAGCTTGTAAAATGAACACATTTAAAATAGAGAATCCCCTGGCAATATGTTGGGTGCCAGGGCGCAAAGAAGTTTTGGGTAGAGAAAAAACCAGACGAGGTTCTGCTAGATCATACAACATGATAACAAAATTAATCCCCCCCCCCAAAAAAAAAAAAAATAAAATGAGAAGAGGACAAGCTGTAATGATGCCAGACACAGCAACTTATGATAAAAGAACCCTCACCAACACTGGTTAAATCATTGCCAGTTAGAGAGGGCAAGAGGAAATAGCAACGACCGTCAATGACCTAATACTTCTTAAAAGAAGAATCGAGTTGAATTAAGTACAATAAACAAGGAGGCTGCAGTAATTGGGAATATAAAAACCCTACTTGTTTTTTATCATGAACATATTATTCATGACTCGTGTCATCTTTTGTACTCAAACTAGTTCAATTATCGAAAAACGTCGCACTGGGGAAAAGTAAACTCTGTATTTCACTATTGTTAACTTTGTGTTCACTACAACCATATGTGTTAGGTCGTAGGACGTCTAGACTTTTTTTTTCCCCGACCGTGAATGTGACATGAATCATAAACGGGGGGCGGACAAAAGCATAATCACCAGTGATATGTGTGCCGGTGAAGGGTGGTCGAATGGGGAAGAAACGATTTACATAAAGCCCCTCTCGTCGAAAGGGGGACGAGAAGCCAATTAAAATGCGGCTAATCCTCCGGCCGGGATGTCTTGTTGGTCCTGGATACAAAACGCCTGTCGTGTTAAAAGGAATGTTTGTTGATTTCCCCCCTCGTCGAGAGGCCGGGGTCTGGCAAACCATGTCAGAAAAAAATGATAATCTGACGAAAAACGTTTACGGGGTCGGGTTCAACCTGGTAGCATGGTACTTCACCGTACTCGTTGATTCAACTAATACATAGGATTAAAAAGGAGATAATCCCATGTATATATTTAAAAAAACGAACGTTACGCTAGCAACAAAAACTCGTTCAGACGAACAATAATTACGTCCTAATTTACTTAACTGTATTAATTTACTCGTACGATAACATGCGGCCATCGAGGTAATTTAATAATTAAAAAAAACAACACACGATCTAATGGTAGAGTTCTAGTGCAAAACGTAAATCTTGATAAAGGTTTATAGAAGATAGCAAGCAATGAATAAAATACAAACAAAAAATGTAAATAAACTGCAAATTTATCTTTTGACCAAAGGTCCTCGGGAGAAAATATGGCGAATCGAATGAGAACGTGGCAAACTGAGAAATTACCATGTTTTATACGAGGGTATTGATTTTTTCCAGCAATGCTAATACTCCAGGATTTACGCTCACGGGGAAAAATTCCGCCCACTTGTACTATTAATTTCATATGTATATATTTTTATATATTAAACCAAAGTTTCATGTTTTATAATTGAGTCTTTATCTAAAAAAAAAAAAAAAATGTATATTGCAAACGAAAGTGAAAAAATAAATTTAAAAAACGGACTGATAAAATTTCTTTTAAATTTTTAATTAACATCGCCTATATCCTCCTCTTACTTGAATTACAACTCGAAGACGCCGCGGCAAGCTTTCTACCAGTTTGGAAATGTCTCTTTGCTGGAGGTTAGTACATTCTTCAGGAAGAGTCCTTTCAAGATCGTGGAGTTATCAGGAAGTGATGGACATGCTCTTATTCGTCTTTTGAGGTTAACACAGGAATGTTCGATGGGGTTCAAGTCCCCCCTGATGTAATGCTGGCGAGTGTACGTTTGCACTGTGCGTGCGGCTTGTGGACGGACATTACCGTGCATTAGAATAGGTTTGTCGCTGATTTCATCGAGGATAGGCAACGCATCTACATAGAGAGTGGCCGCTAAAGACCCTCCCTCCACGAACAACCAACTCTGTGCGACTCTCCATTGAACTTCTCGTCCATACCATCACTGAGCTACGTTGAAAAGATTGGCTCAGGGAAAAATTACAATCTTCGTACTTTTCATTTCGCCTTCTCCACACTCTTTCACTTCCTTGTGAAGATTCTTAGAGCAAATCTACACTCATCTATAAAAAGTACAGCAGACCCGCCAATGGTTGGTTGTATTCTCGAGGAAATGGAAGCCGTGAAACTCTGTGTGTTCTGGTCAATTCTGGCTTCATACGGGGCGAAAAGCCTCAGTCCATACTGATTCAATCTTCTTCAAATAGTGCGTTCAGAAATTTGGACACCTCGAACTTCTTGTAGCTGATGAATCGCTTGAACAACAGTAAGCCGCCGGTTTCGCAAAATTCTCAAAGTCAAAAAACGGTCATCCTGTGGTTCTTTTACGTCCAGATCCGGACCTTCTATGGACCCAATTTTTCGAAAACGTCTAACCGCAGTTTTTCGAAAGGAAGCCCAATGGCAATAGCATACCTGATGGAATGTCCATCATCAATAAGTGCCACACCATGCACATCTTCAGCATTAAATGGTATTTTATTAAAGATTGAAAAATTAAAGATATAAACTAAACAGCTTATTGCTTCAGAATTACCGAATAAACATTTTAAATTCCGTAAAAATTAAAATTGAAAAATCCTTTATCCTTGTTTTGGAGTAAGGCTTAAATGTCTACCTCTAATCGATATTCCTTTTTTTTCAAACGAAGGTTTGAACAGCAGAGGTCATAATATAAACCCTCAGAGTGCGAGTGTTTTTGAAAAAAAGCCCTTGTCTGTGTCGGGTTCGAATGCAGGGCTGTTGGATTCGAACCTAGGACCTTTACATTGCGGCCACCGTCGCCCCCTTTCATAATTTAAACATATCATAAACAAATATTAATTGGTAAAAACAATTAGACAAATTAAGGGCAAAATTTTCTTTGGTAGAAAAAAAGAACAATTGGGTGGAATTTTTTGCCTCTCAGTACATTAAAAACGAAACACGTTAGTGGTTTCAATTGCTTATTTTATCAAGTTTTATCTTGATTGATTGCCTGATCGTTAAAAGAAGTATAGTGTAAAAGTCAAACACGGCCCGTTATATAATTAATAATGGCCTGCGTATTTTAGAGGGTAACCCTTGTTAATTAATAATATATTTCGTTTAGATTTGTTGGTCGATTTGAATATTTTCGAATTGGAATCGTTTGACCGAGGCCGGTGAGGTATATCGGCGAAGTCTTTCGACCTTGAACTTAAAAGCTTTCCTGCTGGCAGCGACGTCCGCCCTATTAGCACATCCAGGGTGCAACAACCGTATTAAAAATGGAAATAACCGAGCCGACAAATTGGAAATAAACAAATCGTATGTCGTTTACAGACAGAAATTTTCTGTACCGTTTACAGACCTGGGAGCGGAACGACTTCGACGGCTGTCAGGAGTACCGAACCCTTCAGATCCATCCAGTCTCTTTTCACTTCTGTAGCGTTTAAAAATATGTTTATTTCAATTCAAACCACATACAATACTCGTCCACGGCATACCGATTAGGGCATACATCCGATGAAGACGCTGCGATTATAAAAAAGCGGATAGAGGTACCGGTTGAATTCCGTTTCAGCCTGATTCTGATCAGGGTCCGTCTATTTTCGCTCTTCCTCAGACAATAGAGCAACATGCATACATTCCACTCAGGATATTAACCAGCGAACCTTAGTGGAACAGAAGATCAAAGTTTTATCTACAATCCGATCTCCTTGTTCAGACAAAACCTGTATTTAGTAACGTACATGGCAATAATTGCTGTTAAAACACTTTATAACATAGGCCAAAGTTATACTTTTAAAAACGAGAAATCCGCGATGAGCCTGTTAGGTTTGCAATTTCTTTATTTAAGGCCTATAGCTCGAACGGTTTCAACCAAATTTTGTCAATTGAAAATGATTTTAACAAGAGCAAGTGTAATTAAAATAAAGGGAAAAGGAAAAGCGACTGTTTCGATTAATTGTCTAACGATAAGGACAGGCTGGAAATTGAGGAGAATTGAGAGATGCAATAGTTCAATCTTAACAAAGGAACAAAAGCAAGAAAATAACAATCATGTTACATAAAAAAAACAGGCACCAAAGCACTAAGCACAAACATTATTAGCTCAAAGATGGTGCTAAATTGGAAAACTAAACTAAATGGATTATGATATGCAAATTAACAGGGCAACCAGAGATCGGTCGCCTTGGCAAGGAAGGGGGCTCCTAGATCCTGAGCTTTGTATCATATGGATTTACACTATCAATAAGTACCTAGACAAAAGGGCAAAATGAAAATGAGGAAACAGTGGAATTCACTCACTGGATATGAATAATCAAAAAACCAACATGTTTTGGAAGGAAATAAGTAACAGAATCCTGAATAAACTAAAACAGGAAGAATCCTAACTGCGGACTGAATGGGCACCTAAAGAAGATTGGTACACAAGAACAGAGCACGTGCAGATTCTGCAAACAACCAGAGTAGACAACGGCACACATACAAATAAACTCAAGAGCCACATTTTCCCTATGGAGTAAGCGCTAAGTAACCGTAGAAGAAACTTAACACATAAACATCCGGATCAAGGTATGGTATTGAAAAAAAAAAGGGAAATTCAGTTGTTCATGCCAAGGTTTCGAATTTCTTAAGGTCATCATCAGAGCAAAACAATCTTAACTCTACTACAAGTTGACATATTCAGGTTTTTTTTAAAAGGGATCTCAAATTCATCATACCTCCACTCAAGTCTGAATTGAACTTCAAGGAAATTTAAGATCGCTTATAAGATTTAAACATACCAATCTGCAGACATCTTTAAGATCGTTTCCCCCTCAGACGAACTTAAGATGATTCGAAAGCTTGGCAGTAACGACTGAATGTGCTTTCTTCTTCAAGATCACACCTTCATCCAGAGTGTTCGTCAGTGAAAAGTAGTCGATACTTCTAACATTGAAAACAAGAAAGTTAACCATACTATATACTAATCAAGTTCCTTGATGAACTAGAACTTACCGTTGTACTGTAATTATAGAACGGGGGAGCTCATAAAGGGCGCAATATATTACTGATCCTGAACATAACACCTACTTCCATAAGATTTTTACTTTCTAACTTGAGAATACCGCGATGGACCTATTTAGAAATTCATTGTAATTATCTGAGACCTATAGTTCAAGAGTTTTACCAACTCAAAGCAATTTTAGCAAAAGCAAGTCTTACTAAGATGAAGGGAAAAGGAAAAGCGGATGTTTGAAATAATTATCTGCCGATGAGGAAATACAAAGTATAGCGAACAGCACAGGACGACGTTTTTCGAATACGTTTTACCCCTTTAGAAAGCTCCTTTTCCGAGTGGGTAGCCCAATTATTAGCACTATCGATCAAAGTAAGTCTCAAGAAAAAATCGAGAGAGGAGAGATTTATGTTGAATAATGGGGCGCTTTCCTCGGCAGTTTTCTGGAAGTTCAATCGAGTTCCGAATAAAGGATTTTTTCCGTAATTTGCCGGAAATCGGCGTAAAGTGATGATCGGCTGTCGGACTGGAGGTTGTTGGCTTTCTGACAAATCGTCGAGCCCTCCTCACAAACGGTACGCGAGGAAAACAACCGGAGCCGTAAAGAATGTCGGTTATACAAAACTTTTTTTTTTTAACGTTAGCGTAGCTAATTTGTGATTGAATTCGCTCCTCTGGCGCCTTTGTCAGCACAACGCGTTTCAAAGAAGCCCTGGGTATATTTTCTTCACTAGTACTGATTAATATTTAAAAACAATTCAGATAAACTTGTCACGGCTTAAGGGGAAACAATTCGTCTTTAGGCGACAACCATTATCTAGCGATAACGATTTTTATCCTCTTCTTAATATTTGTGAATAACATCTTGACATAATTATTTTCTGACAAATGAAATGAATTTTGTAATGACGTTCCGTAGGGTTTCTAATATAACAGGAAAGAAGAGAGCTTAAAATTCAAATAAGAGGTGCGCACTGCCGACAAAGGAAAAGGCACAGCGAAGGATGAAAGGAGATTAGAATAAGCCAGATATAGAACATAAATCAAACATTAATGCGACAAATCATGCATTATTTGCGAATTGGGTGCGAGAAGGGAGAAACAACAAAGCTACTCTGTTGAAGTTCCCATCAAACCAACTTCGGAAATTCGTCTGCATTGTTCTGACAAAATGTAATAATTAATACAACTTTAGAATATTTCAAATTGCATAAAAGTTCGTACTTTTTTTCTTTTTTTCTATGAATTTCAAGTTGGATGAAATTTTGTTCTAAGCGATCTTGGATAGTGTCCTGAGCCAAGACAAAATAATGAAATTTTTAAAAATAGTGTTTTTTCTAGTCAACGTAACTCCACAATAAGGAAAAACGATTCAGCCACGAATGAAATAGTTCATCGCCTTTTTATTATGGCGGATGTGGGCTGATTGATATTATCGCAAATTTTCTTTTGTCAATAGAAATAGGACCGATTTCAAGTTAAATAACAATTATGTAAGTACTAACAATTTTTCATCTTAGGCCTGGTTAAAAAAAATTAATTTCATAAACGGTTTAACTCCACGATAATGGAAAAAGATTCCGCCATGAAGGAAAAAGTGCACTGCCTTTTTATTATGCCGGATGTGGACTGAATGAAAATAGCAGACAATTTCCTTTTGTCAATCGAAATAGGGCAGATTTATCGTTAAATACCAATTATGTAAGTACTAACAATTTTTCATTTTAGGCGTAGTAAAAAAAAAATTAATTTAATAAACGGTTCGACCGACGATTTAAATGGAAGAGTAGCATAAAAGTTAAATGTGCTGAAAGCAAAATTAAACTTTTTGTCTGGAATTAAAATTGAAATTAAATATAAATCTACGAGCAACTGGGGGTTGATTGTAGATTTATTTCTGAGATATGCGTGGGATGGTGAATAATAAATAAAGATGCTTTTTGGTATTCACATTGTTGTGTAGTTTATATGTGGTATTTTGTCATTTAGGTTACTCCACTCAGGATGGCTTGGGACAATCGGAACAAACGAAGCAGAATACATTCAATAACCAAGAATGTGAGATTAATCTGAAAAATCTAACGAGATACCGTTAGTCTGTTCGTTAAGCACATGGCCAGTCATGTGTCAACTGTAGTTACACCTTCTTGGTATGAAGACCCAATCGTGTTGCACATTATACGACAGTAATTAAAGTAATTTAACTGGTTCGACGAGAAGTCGGCCATGGCAAAGATGTGCGAAATGCCATAATGACGATCCTACTCATTTACTCAATTTCCATCGGAACGATCGGTAATGCCGTTAAACGTGAACGAGCATTTTAGTTTTCACCAATAAACGAGGTCCTGCATCATGATATAAACACGAAGAAAACCTGACGTTGAAAAAAAATTAGTGTATCAGTCATCAACCATGTATCATCCTCCACTAAAATTCAGCGAGACATCAGAACCGCTTTGGTAACGGACAGCTTTGAAAGTTCAACTGGAAGCGGATTCCAATCCACCGAATAAAGCGGGGAACGCTCTTACCCTACGCGACGTGACCCGATGCTAATCTGATGTCCAATTTTCCATAAAAATGTAATAACCCCGTGCACAATGCATGCGATGCAACACCATTCTCCTTTATGCTACGCGATGCAACCCAAGTTCCCCCACTGTCCAATTTTCAACGAGTAGAGTCGCGTACTCAAATTTATCTTTTGTCGTTTATTTCTACATGTATTTTTATCGTTATATTAATTGCAACATGCATATTGTAAAGTAAAAGATATCAAAATTCATGCGTTTTAATTAAAATTATTTAATTATGATAGTTTGACAGAAATTTTTTTATTTTATTTTTTAATGGGACAGGAACCACCAAGGGTTATTTTCGCCCCGAAACTTTGGCCTAGGGAACCAAATTTTAACAGCGCAAGTTATTTTATTTACTTTTTATTCATTTATTTATTTAATTCTTATTGTCAGTATAGTAGATGATAGTTTATTTATTAGATTTGCTGCTATCAAAAAGCTGAATAATTGGGCAATATTTTCTTGGTTGTCCTCAAATATTTCGTAAGAGTTTTCGGGAGAGAATAAAATTTTCTTAAGCCGTATGATATATGCGACATGATAGTAAAATATGTTTTGTTATTATTTCATTGCATGTTCCGCGTACAGGCGGAGAGTCACGGGCCATTAAGTGACCCTTGGTCGTCCGGCTGTGTCCTATTCTCGACCTTCCTAATACAAACTCTTCCATTTTCTTCCAAGTAAATGATGAAGACCATGCCTGTGTGGTAGACTTGATTTCACGAAGCTGGTTATTTGTAATTGAATGCCATGGTTTTTTTCTATTGTAAATATATTTTCTCGTTAAAGGCCTTAATGAGGTCCCCCTTGCTTACCTCCACAAGTTTTCCATAACATATCTACTCTCTCATTGACAGGAATACCCAAATGACCAGGAATCCAGGGGAAAATATTCTGTTCCCTTCCTGCTCAACACGTCTTAATTAGTACAACAGGTCCTGTACCATAGGGTTATTGCTGAAAGAATGATTAATGTTTGCAAAACAGCCATGGAATCAGAGCAAATAGCCATTATTTGCTCGTCTGGGTGGATAACGGTGAGGGATTTAGTGAAATTAAATATTTTCTTTTTCCACTGTTACTTGCTGCACCAACACACCTCACGTCCCTGGAATCGTCTGTAAAGGAACTATCGCTGAGGGCAGTGCGGTTTTAACTGAAGTCATCAGAATAAATGGGTAATAGTGAATAATGAAATAATCTGTTAGGATGGCCATACTATAGAAAAAATGTCTGACCTTCGATGTCAAATTGCCTTATCTCAATTTTGGTGCTTTACCGACGAAATGTACCAAGGTAGACACTGTCGATAATTTGATGGTATGAGAGCTACTGAATATAATTCCAATATTATCGGAACATGTATATTTCACTTTTCATATTCGGTCATTTCATATATATATATATTGATTTTTGTTAATTGTCGGTGTATGATCGTTGAAGTTTGCCAGTTAGTATCTCAACACCGTTGTGAGATGTTTGATGTTAGTTGTAATACAGTCGTTATCACTGTACACATACAGCATTGAAACATCGATGTTTTTTGTTAATGTTCAATGTATGATCACTGAAGTCATGTATGTTAGATGGTATATCAAGTTCCAACGTTTTGTGGTTGATGTTAGTTGTCGAGGTATGTATGTTTTTCTGTTGATTTTCGATGAACCGACGTTGAACACACGGATATTCAGTGATATCATCGTCGTTGATCGTCATTGTCATCTTGCTCATAGTACCTCAACATTGACGTTCGATGTCATCAATCGATAATATATGAACATCGATTTCAAGTTGCCCGATAGTATTTCAACATTAAAGTTTTACTGTTGATATGTGATATTTTACCGTCAGTGACAAAATATCCCAACAGTATCATAACAACTATAGATGCTTTGTTGTTGATGTTCGGTGTAAGATCATTCAAGTCATGTTGCCAAATAGTCTATGAGCATCAACGATTTCTGCTTGCTATTTTACCTTCGATGTCAATATATTCAAATAGTATGACAACTTGTTGGCTTTGTTGATTTTCGGTGTATGATCAATTGTTGATGTTCGATATTTTAACATCGATGTCAATGTACCCGAATAATGTTGAAACATCTGTTTTGCTATTGATGTTGCTTATAGAAGCTATCGAATGTCGATTACAATCACAATTTTATAATATATATTTGTAATCGAACTTGTTTTATCTGTGGGATTTTTCATAATTACATTTAGAGTAACTCACGATTATTTTAAATAGTAATTGTGTATTTGGAACACACTTCAATTAAGCATTTATTTCCCTCTCATGTCTGTTTGTTTTTCACGAATAAAGAAAATACGTATTGATAAAACACTCCTAGTGTATTGTTTAAGTGTGAAGTGAAAGATATAATAAAAATATCAGTGATGAACCGTGCAATCCAAATGAATGCCAGCTTAACAATGCAGCACTTTTGCCTTTATAATTAATTTTATCAAGGCCGAAGCAAGAATTTAGTACAATACTGATATCGCAATGCCACAAGCATCATGGCACCTCTAATAATCTTTATGTCGGTCGTCCTTAAAAGGACAATGAGGTTCTTTCAACATCCGCACCTGGCCGATTCGGCCTTATTGGACGTTTTAATTCTGAAGATGAGAGTTGACGCACTTACGCATACGACTGAAGGATGGTACAGCCGCAGCGTTCGTGTAGAAGCTGTCCCTGTCCCGAGGGGCCAAGACGAACCTTGCTCCCCGCTTGTCCATTCAGAGTGGTTGGGCCCGCAATGAGCATCGAACCGATGATGCTAGGCCGAAATACAAACAGCCCGGTTTCCCGCGCACTCTCTACATAGAAAAGACAACTTCATGTGTATCGAACATGTAACGATGATCTGCATCTAACTATTGTAACTAACAAGGTGCATAAGCTTAATTAATGCGTGCAGACTCATCAAGAAATCCACGCAGGAAATGTTGAATCTTACTTTTTAGAAGAATACCTTCTTTTATTAGTGTTAATGAGTAATATATTTGTTTTTACTTGTTAATTAACCTCCTTACCTTGTTTGACAGAAACATATCTCGAATTGAGAGCTGCGATGAATGATGCTTGGGGAAGGGAATCTTCCAATGTGAAGAGCTCATCTTTGGTGACGCCCTGGGAGCGGGTTTTGAGCACGGCTTTGGATCCGATCGGCGAAAGATAGTTGCCGGCTGAGTCCCTGAGTGCCAGCTGGCCGGTGTGGTACTCGGCTGAGAAAAGGCAGTTGGGCGTAACCGATGGTACCAGCTTGCCTTCCCTGGACAGATACTTGTTGTTGCAAGTGTGAATTGCATAGCGGCCACCTTCTTCAGCGCGGAATTCCAATGTGAAAAGGGTGTCCTCGCCCCAGGGGATGTTGGCGTCGAAATGGATCTCGTCCAAGTTCTCGGAGAGATGAGCGAACCTCTTCCTGCCGACGGAGCGTAAGTTCACCTGAAACAGAAAAGAAAATATATGTATCTTATGTCACTGTAGAAAACGGTGAATTGAGAGTGTTCTGACTGGTGTTCGTGCCGGACGGAAGGGGCCAGAGGCAACAACTAACCCCTTTGAGGATACACAATGTACAAGACGACTTTCCTTTGATGCTATCTGGAAACTGACTTCAATGGAGGGGCGTTGCATGGAATAACTTAACTCAAGTCGATAATTGATTCTATTAGAACGCCGTCGGCGCTTGAGGTACAAACTGACAAGAGACTTATTTTAAAAAGGCTTTTTTCTTTTATTCATAGCCCAAAAGGAAATTCATCTTCCTTCTAAAACAGTTTCGTTTTAAAACATCTCAACACTTGGAAAATATTTATTCACGGATAGTTTATTTCGAGTAGTGTTATTAAACTGACACTAAAATCAATACCTAAAAGTTTACTACGTTTTTCAATAGGGCTAATGCCAAAGAGTTTAATTTATGTTCAAATCACGTCTAACATGGGTCAACCTTATTACTTTGTTCCTCTGATTTTAGGTGAAAATATTACTTCGGAGGAATACTTAAACACATTATCAAGTCGATACACCAAGTTGTGACAGGTTTTTTGAAGTTTAAGCGAGAAAATAAAAAGATCAGGGAACGATAAAATGAACTTTTCATATACATGGTGTTAAATTTAATTAACAACCAAAATTTGCCCAAAGCAGAATCCAACTTGCAGATTTGGTTTCAAATATTGTAAGTCCGCGTACGGACGTTTAGGCGAAAATAGAAGATATGTAAATATGTTCTAAAAATTCGGAAAAGATAGAAGTTTTTGATAACCAAAAACTGTTATGAACGATGCTACCTTTCAAGGACACCTAGTTCCCAGTTTTCTCATAAACAATATTGGTTTCAGTAAAGTTTAATTCCCCCCTCTCCGATAAAGAAAACAAAGAAATGAAGATCATATGAACAACCTAATATTGGAACTTAAAAAAATCAAATCAAATCAGGAAGGCAAGTTTAATTCTGAACAAGGTTGATTGGTCAAGCCATGAACGTTTCAGCGAATGGCTGATGATGAAATGATGTTAATATCTGCTGACTATGCTGTTTATATCCCACTCCACGTTTTCGCATGCGGGATTTTTAAAATTTATATTCTTTGTGCAAAAGTAATGAACAAACTGTTAAAGATTTCATAACAATTATCTACTATGAACGTTCGTGGGAAACTTTACAATGGAACCAATAAAAGTATTACAAGTAGACCGTTAATAACAACCAATCAATAGTATTAATATTTGACAATAAAAGCTACGCATTTTTGAAGAGTAAGGAATTGTAATTATAAATTTTATCCCCATACATACCAAGTCAAATCCTTCTGTAAGGATACACGTTTTGCGAAAGGATTGTGAATATTATTCAACTTTCTTCTTCCAGTGTTTTTCTTTTGTTCAGTATTCCTGGTGTTGCTATAGCACCGGCTTAACACTACTTAATAATAAATCACACCGTGGAGCTGGGCTTAATTCTACAACCCTCGAGTTGAATTGTGAGCAGAGCGATGACCTTCCCTTCCCGAAACCCACACCATACGTGCCTTGTTTAATAAGACAGAAGATAAAATATCAGCTGTATCTTAGCAAAGATAGATAAAGGTTTAAACGTGGAAATATCGCGTTTCAACATCGGCAGGGTAATGCGTATACTTTTAGGTGATGCAGTGTTTATATATGGACGTCATAAGAAGAAGTGATGACTTGAACGTCAACACAACGCTTGCCAAATTTAATTTCAGGGGTTGGTCTTAAAAACATTATATTGAGGCAGAAGAAATAAACGATCTTTCATTTAAAACCTATTATAATTTATAATGGTACTTGGTAAGTACATACATAACCGCCCTTTGTAGGAAAATCGTCCTAGTGCACCGACTTTTAGCAATCGATACGAAATTTTAATAAGTGGTGTTGTTCCATGAGCACGTTTTTGTCCAAAAATCGCGAATAACTGAGAAATCGGGCAAAGTGGAAGTGACCAATTGAAAGCTTATAAAATGTCCTACCAAGATGACCCTTTTTAAAAACATAGTTCCTACTCACAGTAAGTTGTTTTGCAACGATCCGTATTTCGAGCCTTTTCGCTCATCATCAGTCTTTCAACCTGATGGTGAGCAAAAAAGGCTCGAAATACGGACGTTATAAAACAACGTACTGTGAGTAGGAACTATGTTTTTGGTTTATTGATAATTGAGTTGATATCTTGACTGAGGTCTCAATAGTTTTAGATTTTATATAATTATTTATTACATACGCATCAAGCACTACCACAAAATGGGATCGGGCATACCTGAGGTCTAGCAGCGAGGTGAACAAGCCAGTATTCAGGATTGGAAGGCACTTTGGCATTGCAGGTCAGCTTATCGGATGATGCGCCCAAATAATAACCTCTCGCGGTGTTCTTCAAGGCCCACCTTCCGCTGGCGTCTTCGCTGATGATGATCTGGAACTTGGAACCCGGGTCCTTCTCTTCGCTCTCGCAGGTCACGTTGCCGAAGCTGTCCACCGCCAAATATTTATCCAGGTGGGACCTGAGGTACACGGTGTTCGTCTCGCCCGGTGCGGGTTCCAGAGTCCACATCTGTTTCTTCTTCAGCGAGGAGCCGTTGGCGTTGATCTTATAGCCGAAAGTCTCCGCAGTTAAGTACCTGTACTGCACGTTGATGAGGCCTATGGTCCATGTGCCGCGGCCGACGCCGTTCAGCTCTCCGTTTGTGTGTCCGTTCATCCCGTTAACGCCGTTCATGGTTTCGAATGCCTGAAAGCAATACACATTTTTTTAAGTAATTTGAAAAAAAAAGCGGCATTAAAGACTCTGCGAACAGCAATGAATAGGTATATATAATTTCCTTAAACTGTATATTTTAATGTATTTAATTTATATCTTTAGAATCTTAGTGATTGGAACGTGCAGGAGTTGCCGGAAATCGTTAATGAGTGTATGAATACAATAACAGTAAACAATCGTCAATTATTCTGGGAAATAATCGGTTGAATTTCCGGTTCAGAGAAATTATTGTTGTTGAAAACTGAAACTTTAAGCTAAATTCGTACTATATGCCAGACACAATTTGGTCAAACTGGGCTTCATAACGAATGAAGTGCCATCAGGAGATGATAAATACATCACATTTCAATAATATTAAATAGATACAGCTAACTGTGACGGAATTTTTACTACTTCTGTAAATGATTTTGGCTCAGAGACTAAACGTGATGAAGCCTACATTATAACACATAATGACAAATATTTAACATCTTTACTTCCATACCCTCACCGTTTGATCTGATGCAAGTACTGAAGTTGGTCCTAAGGAATTTCAAACAAATAAAAATCGCCCTTCCACGCATGTTGTTGCTAGAAATATTTATGTTGTGGTCCGAACTCAGCCTCCATAGTAAATTAGAATGTGAATATACGTTTTACATGTCTGATGACGTATACAAGTTCTTACTTTACTGGAGAAAATACTGGTAAACGTTAGGAATATTCAATTTGCCCAGATCAACCCAACGATCAAAAATTATATATATATATATATTGGAGGAACTGATGAGAAATGTATTGGAGAAACGAATAAATCTCGCACAGTTTTTAACAATCTCGACCCCTGGTCTTTGACCAACTTGACGAAAGCGAACGATAGTTAAATCTTGTCACGAACGCACGAAGCGACGCTCCTTGATACTCTGAACGGCCATATTACACTTTACTACCTCCAGAAATGGATTCCCTTTCTCTTTTGAACAGTTCGAGAATAATCTTACGAGTTCATCGTAATTGCATTTCAAGTAAAAGCCAGTTTGTAACTTCGTTTTCAACCTAGGGCTGAAGTTGTAGGCACCCTCTTTAACACGGCAGCTTATCCCATGGACCGATAAAGATAAAATAGTGAACTGTTGTGTTGATGTTAGCAGCGTGGTGAACCTCTACCTTCTGAGAATCGCTGGTTTTGCTCGTCAGATAAAATCTTCAGTGATTGGTCTGCTTTTTATTTCGCTTCGTGCCTTTTTTCCAAAGATACGATACTATCGGACCTGATATGGCAGGCTGTTCAACTGTAGGTGGCCGAAACGCGTCCTTCAGGCAAACAGTGATAATACCCGGACCAGGATGATCTGAGATGATCCAACTAAACATAAAATCGTTAAACTTAAAGGCCCTCGAATATCAAAGGAGAAGTTAAGGTTCAATCAAGTGTATTTAATAAACTAATTAATTGATTTAAACCAGCTTTAAAACAGTTAAACAACTATTTAACTATAAAAATGTTATTACATACCGTTTATATTATATATAGTGTATTAGTGCTTTAGGCTTAGAGAAGTTAAGCTTTAATCGAAGTATCTAAGTCTTTTTTACGGAATTTCGCGGAGTTTTATAACAATTGAAGATAAGAGCAAGAACTTTTTTTAAACTTTTTTCATACAAGTGGTCAAAATACCATGTGTGCAAGGGCAAACCGTAGTTATTACGGGGTATGTTAAACAGTGCGTTTATACTACGGCCATTGTCACGTAATAAAGTATCTAACTTCAAGATTACACAAGGACTTATTCTAAGCCGAGAGAGCTTCCAGAATGCTTGTTGGTCAGAGGCAAGGATCAGGTCAGGGTTTAAACAGAATTTTTTCATATAACTTAAGGAATTATCTTTGCCGAAACAGGAAAGAGGAAAACAGTAGATAAACGGGATGGATAAAAGTTGTTATCGCAATATGACAAAAGCTATTTTTCCCCTAGCTGTGGTTTAGTTTGGACTATATAAAATTTTTAAGTTTAGATTTTGAGACGATGTTTTTCAAAGTTTTTGCTGTTTTGAAGCGTTGCCTGAAAGAGCTGGATCTTGGGTTACGCGAAACACCATTTTGAATTTTCGTAATAATTGAATTCCTCTTTTACATTTTGAAACGGTTTGTCCAATCAACCATACATATCGACGAGTATTCCTGGATCACGTGCGGCTCGGGCTGGGCCCAGGGTCGCTAAGCAACAGGGGTGAGATCAATAGAGTCACGTGATCCGCCCTCCTCAAGGCGCCTCCCCTTGTGGCACGTTGAAGCCAAGGGCGAAACTCGGCGCATCCAACGTCAAGGGCGGCTGACTGGGCAAGCGATTAAGCCCTAATGGCCCTATGGGGGCGAGGGAAAGCTCTTCAGTTACTTAACCAGCTGATATCCGTTAAAGATGGAAACAGAACAAGAAACGCGTAAAAGTAAGGTTGAGATCTGCTTTTTTTTCGTCGGCCGGCCTATTCTTGGCAATATTCATTAGTTGGTCTGTGATGGTCTGCCAATAAGTCAAAATGTAGAGGAATGTGTTGGTATCTTTGATTTTCCGTTTAAAGATGCATTTTAAAAGTAAAACTGTAGTTTATTTTCGAATAAAACTACAGTTTTATTGTTACCGGGTTACCGGAAACCCGCAGTGAATTTTCTTTTTCCACAATGGGAGGGTTTCTGTGCGTCCCCCGATTAAAAACATTTTGGACTTAGCCGTCCAGCGACTTTCTGTTATTGGGACGATCATGCCTTGTCCGGGATTGAACAGCGAGGTGCTTTGTTCGGTAATTGGTGCTTAAACAAATCCTATGGTAAATATTGGTTGTCAAAAACAGAATCCGTTTAATGACGTCTCTCAAACTTTCCCTCTCTTTCCTTCAGTCTGTTCCTCTGTCTGTCTCTTTCTTCCTTTCTATCTCCATACGCCTCTATCACTCTGTGTTTGTCCATTTGTGTGTATTTATTTGTTCCTCTCCCTCTCCCTTCCCCCCCTCTCTCTCTCAGACAGCGTGTTTGTGTCTATTTTACTTATTATTTGTTCTTTCTCAAATACTCACCCAAAAACTCTCATTATTTCTTCTCTCTCACCTCCCTCTCTCTGCGTATCTATTTATCTGCTTATTATTTGTTCTTTCTCATTTATGTACCTACTGACTCTCTTTTCATTATTTCTGCCGGCCTCTCTGTCTCTCTCCAGGCTTTGTTTTCTCTCGAAGAGATTGTTTATATTGATAAATGGAAGGAAAAAAGCTTAGTCCTTTTCAGAACAATAAGAAATCACAGGGTTATATATTAAAACGTTGACCGTAGTTATAAAAAAGAATACATTATAATGATAAACAATCTGGTACATCTTGTTCTCAAGACGTGATTGTTCCATGTACACTTGCGGGAAAACAGGACTTCCAGAAATAGTCGGGAATGAACGAGGTGTATGTCGTTGACCTAGTTATTTCCCGGTAGTCGGCCTTGCCCTTCAAGCCGAAGCTCGCCTTCTTTCTATGTGCCCGAACCTCTGGTACCACGTCCCACGTGAAAAAGCTGGCCGCGTGCCCCGTGGTACGGGACGGGTTCCTGGTGCAATTATTTATTTAAGACTGGTCCGCTAGGTCCGAGTCTCTCGAACCAGATATCATGTGCCGTTAACCGCAATAAAGGTCAAAAACAAGCAGACGAGGGTTTCTGCAAATTCATTAGATATCGATCTATGTTTCATCAGGTACCGCAAACCGTCAGGGAACCGTTAATGACTAACACTGACATTTGACTTATGAGAAGATTTGACCGCATCCCTTTTTCGAAAACAGTTCTTATCCAATTGATTCCAACAATTTAATAAATTATTCCAATTCTGCAATCTTGCATCAATATTGGTTCAAATATGTTCGAACTAGTCATTATTTGACCCTCGTTATCTTTCACCGTGCACATGCCTTACAAAGACGAATTAAACATCATCAATTCTAACTGCCAACGTTTCAAAACGTTGTCAAAAGTAGTTGAATGCAATCTAGAAAAAGATTTTCCTTCTGAGAAAAAAAAAGTTTCCTCGTCGCAGGGAGAAAAAAGGGTGCATATTTCATTTCCTTCTGATTTTTATCTCAGCCTATGAAGTTATGCCACTTACTGCCTTTGCCCTGAGAGAACCCAATCTGTCTATTCTTTTCTTTCCGAGGTTTTATCTTTAAGAAAGCACGTGAACCGGAACGAAACGGGATCGAAATGGGAGATTGTATCGTCTGGGGGTCACTTCCTTCCTGTTGTACAATAATCTCATAATCGATAAGGAGATTTAAACAAAATTATCATCCCATACTAGACTTGAATTATTTTTATTAAAAAGGACAGAAACGGAGCTGGGATAATTAGGGCGATGAAAGTAAACGAAAAGAACTTTAAAAATGTTTAAGGCAAATTTTGAAACTTAAGCATGAGCATATTAACATCGTAATTTCATTAGTCAAATATAAATATTACAATAAAATACTACATGATCTAGTTCATTTGTCTTTTAAAGTTCATTCCATTTTATAAATGATTACAAAAAATTGACTCGCTAAAACTTATTAAACAAATACAAAAACAGGAGGTTAGCAATCATACAAAATAGATCATCATTTGATAAATTAAACTTGTCTTTTTTTTAACGAGGGTTCGGAACAGCATAGGTCATATCCAATTAGAAGTGCCGGTGTTTTTGAAAAAAAAGCCCATTTGCAAGTTTGTCGGGTTTGAATGCAGGGGCGCTGGATTCGAACCCGGGACCTTTACCTCACAGTGATGAGCGCCAAGTCGAAAACTAAACCTTGCGGCCACCGACGCCCCTTCTTAAGTCTTTTTTGTTCAATTAACTAGTCAAAATTGTTAAATACATTAATAAATTAATAATCACCAATATACATCGATAATCATAAGCATTACAACGTAAAAACTTTGTACTCAGTCTATTTTTTCCGACCCAATGAGCCAAAAAATAAAATCAACAATATAAAAATTCTTGATCGATTAAGAAAAAATAATTATAAATTTATTTTCCTCTAGCTAAATAAAAGTACGGAGGTATGAATACTGCAAGAGCAAACAACAGAACTCAAATAAATACAAAATGGACGCTACAGAATATATACCTTTGTTTTTGAATTTAATTGAATTAGGTATTTTTAAAATTAATTAGGGGAGGGATGACTTCATATTGTTAACGAAGTCTGTAATATGACAAACATAAACAATAAAAGTTTCGAATTTAAGAAAATAATAGGTCAGTTTTTTCTTGTTTTCGTAAAAATATTTCTGCTCAAAGGGTTAGAACTATCTTTTCCGAAAAGTGAACTGCCATATTCACTGCACCTCATATCATTTCTAATAGTAGAACTATTTATGTTTAAAAAAAATATAATTAAAAAAGCTTACTGGAACAAATTTGTAACTGTAATTGAACAAAATTGGATTTAACTGAAACAAAACTAAATCTTTTAATTTCATTTTCTTCTAGGGCACATTAAGAGGTAGGTTTTTCTTACTTTATCGTTAATTAAAGCCCGTACCTAATAAAAAATTGGTTTGCCAAGTTGTCAGGGGAGGGAGGTGAAAGAAAGCTAGCTCAAGCGATCCTCGCGAGGCTATCCACGCTCTTTGCCCATTGTAATTGCCTCATAATTAAAATCAAGACGGTTCGTTAAACCAAGTGGATTGTACCGTTTTCTTCAAATTTAATAACTTTCTCAAAAGGGATTAATTAAAAAAAAATTGTTTGACACGTCAGCAACTGGATTAAATCAACGCGCAAGTTCTTAACGCATTCATTTATATTTTTGTTAATTTTTCAGCCGAACCCAAATAAAAGAAACAAAGGAATCTTAGGTTAAATAAAATGCTTGATGATTATAAATCGACTCATTCTGCTCATTTCTATTCAAGAAGGTTCACTCCATGACACTTTCCGTTTTACAATAGAGGAGAACCCCTTTTTTGAAAATTTATATCTCGGCTTAAAAAGAAAGGTTAAATCTCAACATGTATATTGTTTAAATACTAGCTACTATTAATTTTTTTTTTTAAATATTCTATAATCAAACTGTGACACCAAGATACAACTGAAGGATGCCAAAAATACAATTTTTAACCAAGAAAAGTTATGAAACCTAGTGCTATCAAAGGGGAAACTATACGTATTTATTTAAGCACTATTTTATTATTCTTATTCTTCTTATTATTATTGGCTGTATATATACAAAAATCTGTACATGTATATACACATACATACACATGTACAGAGTAGAGCTTATCAATTTTCACAGTCCTTCATTGATTCCAGCTTTTGTACAATGAATTATCGGCAGAACTCTGTTGTCCAGACAGCAAGGTTGGCTGTCAACAGTTATCAATTCAGCACCGGACAATTCCTAGATACAAACGCATTCGCAAATTAAGCAACCTTCCGGACACGGCTTTGCCCAAAAGTTATCGTTCATGTGTCGTGTGGCCAATTCTAAGTCGGGTTTGGAAGATCCTTCTTTTTCGGATCAATCCTATTATCGCTTGAAAAGTTGTCGTATATTGCAAACATTCAAAAGAACAGTCTTGTTTTCACTTCAAACCGGATAAAATTAAGCGTCTTTTTTGTTGTCTGCTACAGAAATTGCAATGCACGTCCATTTACGACCGTGTCCTACTTAGTTTCCAAGTACTTAAATATATTTGAATTTTGAAAGCATAGAAAGAATAAATTTTGAAAGTCACTGTCTTTCAGAAAGATTCATCAGCAAGAGAGAAACTTTCTCAATTGATCAACGGAGAAGTTTAAAAAAACTAAACTATCAATAAGTTAATAAAAATTTACTTATTGTGTAATTAGCTAAACCAGACGGTTTTATAGATTTAATCGGCTTCAACAACTCAGAGGAGAAAATCGGAACGTATTCTCTATATTCGAGGTTTATCCTGCTTTTATAACTAGTTTTATTCATTATTCAATATTACAATTTGAGAAAATAATAACCGTATTTGATTTAACAGCAGTTAAAGTAAAAACACGGCTTTTAACTGACAGAAGTAAAAATGGAAATAGGGAACAGCGGAAAGATAAAAGATTGTCTTGATATTTTCCCAGAAAAGCGTTTTGAAAAGATAAGAAAAATCTGAAAATGTACCAATTATTAGGCAGGAGAGACGATCAGATACGAAGTACGTTTGAGCCGAGTTTCTTTTTCGAAACGGTCCCTGGCTTCAGACTTGAGACTGGTGCATCGAGAAGTCCTTGCTCCTGCCTTGTTGACTCAGGATGTTTCAATGATTTCATCTCTTCTCGGAAGGCTTTGATGATCCCCTCTTTCGCAGGAAGCACGTTGGGATACTTTTCAACGAAGCAGGCCGGTCCGCGACCTACTGAATCGCTGGAATTTGATCAAGCCAGCAACGCGGTTGCAAAGACTAGGGATTCGATCCTACCGAATAACGAGGTCACGATTAGGCCCTTAAATCCCCGGGGATAATAGAGATTCGTGAGGCACGATTGTTTTTAGTGTTTTAACCTAGGTAATCTTAAATTGTGAGATTTACTTTAAGAGGCATACGGGGTGATGAACCAAATACTTTCGCACCCTGGCAAAAGTAAGTTTCTTTAGTTTGGATGTATCCGATTATTCCAGTTTCCTTTCATGTTGATCATGTCATTGGCCTGTGGCTTGACGAGCGTACTCACAGACTTGAGATTTATCATGGTCTGTCGTATTCCTTGGCGAATCTCGAGTGGCCAATATTCAGTCATCTATTTCGTAAATTTTATGATGAAGTCGGTTTTTATTTAAAGATCAACGCTAATACAGGGTTTGATTTTTCGATGTTGAAAAATGAATTCAGTTTGAATTCAAACTACCGCAGATAGCGGGTACGTGTGTTGGAGCCGTACTGAGGCTTGTCATCTGCCGAGCCCCAAGCCTTTGATGTGAGTGTATGTTTACCGACGATAAACAGGAAAGGACTAGCCACCTCGAGCAATAACGGGACTTTACGCTCCCACGGCGTGAGGTATGACAAACTTCAGACCAAACAACACATCGTGGGAATAAGGTTTCAGACTCAATTCAGTATTTCACCATCTCTCAGTGCGTCCAGCGTACTGAAATAATAGGAAAACACCAAACTAAAGAAACTTTGCACAATTCTCAGAGTGGCGGGCAGAGAATGAACGACTTAGAAGTTCATGACTTTTTTAATTTTGGCACGTTTCGGACTTATTGTAGCCCTTCATCAGGAAATTCTAGAAGGAACAAAATACAAATAACATTTTTCAGACATAGTTCCGATGTGCCAACAAATAATTTCCACCTTTCAATTACGAAGAAAAAGAATTGCGATTTTTCAAGCTAGTCGATTTTTTCTTTAGTATTTAACCAACTTGTACAAATAGATTTGAAGTACCAATTTTGTAAATTTCATTATACAGAAAAAAAGCTCAAGTCAAGTTCTACAAGTAAGTTACTCACAATTCAAGTTTTTGATAATCTCCGATTATACTGGTCCGCCCTATTCTATCCGGTTTTGTACGTCATCCATGCAGAAAAACATAATCGAACCCATGAGCAAACATAAAACTTCTAACATAAAAATATCTTGTAATATACAAGCTCAAAACTTGCCCAAGTCCAATAAAACTGCGGCAATAAAAGAAAAATATGTACTACTTTCTTTGAAAAAAATTCATTTTGAAATTGATATCTGATTTTTTTAAAAATTAATATTGTTTCAAATATGGCAAGTTTTTGTCGTGGAGCTTGGTCGATTGGGATCATTCTTTTTATATTTTTGGTCTGACAGAAAATAGGCACCCTTCGCAATTTCTATTTTATGTGAACGTTTAGGAAAATGTTAAAAAAAATTGAAAAGTAAAATTTTAAATGAAAGCCACAAGATGTTGCATTTGTACAATCGTCGGAGCCCATGATCATGACCATGAATTCTAAAGAAGTTACTATCAGCTTCCGGCTTCGATTAACTCAAGTGTGTTCGGGCCGCTAGTTTATCTCTTCTTTAATACGACACAGCGCGCTCTTACTACAATAGAGAACTAAAACTAGATTTTATTTTCGTATATTTCGAGTAAAATAAGACAATTCTTAAAAAAAAGCGAGGCTTCACACTGCGACCCGTCGGTTCCGAATGGAGAATGGAACCGGCCTCACAGCTCTCTCCTTCGTCGAAACTGGGCCAATGGTTTCCGGTTCTCGTCGGATAAGCAAGGTGGGATTATTAAGGGCGATAATGCTGAAAACGTCTTATAATGGGCCGACGCCTTTCGGTTCAACTGGTCGTACAACCAATAGAATCTTCAGCGCCGATTAGACTAATGTGAGATAACGTCTTAGACACCTTCAATCCTATTGCTTTTCCTACCCCTCGTTAATTAACGTAATTGGTGTTTTTTTGAACAGTTGATTCTTCAGTCGTACGTTCTTAACAAAATTATAGGTTGAAATATCATCACCGATCTACTATTATCTCTTCATCCCAACATAGCGGTTTTTTTTTGTAATTTTACTAAATTTGGTCTATCTTGCCCAGTGTCGACTCGTTTGACGAGAAAATCTCGTAAACCCGCGAGACTCACAGACCTGTGAAGAGAGTTTTTATAGCACTCTAGAAAGGAACGAAGATGGAAAATTGAAGAGTGGAACGTCAGGGATTAAAGCCTGGTTAAACTGACAAGCATTACAATTTAAAATTTAGATTGGATCCTACAGCTTACAAGATTAAAACGTTAAGCCTCAAGAAAATCGCAAGAAAAAAATTAACATATTTATACCTTGAAGTAACGACTAAAATCATGCTATTTACAACCCTATATAAATTCAAATCAAATAAAAAAACATTATACTCGATAAATCGAATATTAACCTGTACAGGTCTTTAAATCGATTCTTGAACCAATGGATTAACCGAGTTTTACTGATTTTTGGCTGTAAATGTATTGAAACCAAACGGGCTTTGAGAAGAACCGTCCATGTTTTAGTATTAAATCGTCTTTCCCATGATAATGATATCAAATTATATGAGGTGTAGAGGATTGAAGAGGTTATGTATGCTCTCTCTGGCTCTTTCCCCCTCTCTCTCACTAACTCTCTTTCTATCTGGCTCTTTCTTTCATTATCTTTTCATTTATGACTTTCCGTCCTATGTATGTTTATAAACCCTGAATAAATCGAATCTTATTCCGTTTATTGCCGTTAAATCGAATTTTGGTGGAATCGATTAAAATATGTTTTTCGATTTAACGATGTTTTACCGGGTTAAACAAACAAACTAGATGAAGAGTCATACTAAATTATTCCTTTACTCATCATAATTTCAAGAGGTTATGTTGTTCATGGATCATCTTTCTTTCTCATCTATTTTTTGTCTTTTATCAATTTTATTGAACCCAGGTAAATCGAATCATATTCCGTCTATCGGCGTGTTGTCGCGCCCTGGACAAATCGATTAATCGATTTTAACTGAGATTTTACAGTGGCTATATGTACTTAAACAACTGAACAAAGAGATCATTATAAATTATGCAATAAATATCAAAAGTAGATAAGACTAGAGTTTTTAAGTGGCGTGACGACCGTTACTTTAATGGCCTGTGGAGTTGCAGGAAAGGAAGAATAAATATTTAAATAATTTTCTTATATGATTTCTTCTTCTCTTTTTGATGAAAAATATTTCAATCAAGTTCAAGTCGGGAAGTTAAAACGCCAGAAACAATGGTCACACTCTGGTGGTAGCTCCTAACAGCCAAGTTGGAAGAAAGCTTTGTAATTAACACAAAACCATTTCAAAAAGATATAGTACTATGTGAACAACAAGAAAAAAGAAAAAAGTAGAAGAAAAATGCCTAACTTTACTGCTTAAGGCAAAATTCATGAATGGAGGTGGCAGTAGACGTACTATCCAACAACAATAAGGACAAGAACAAAATAGTAGACGAAAAATACGTAACTTATACTGCTTCAGTCAAAACGCAAGAAACCATCAGGTGATGGTGGATAGTTGACATGTTACCCTAAGAGCGAAATGTAATACGTGTTTCATAATTACCACGCAAAACCACTTCAAAAGTTATAGCAGTATGTGAACAATAAGAACAAGAACAAAATAGCAGAAGAAAAATACATAACTTATACTGCTTCAGCCAAAACGCAAGAAACCATCAGGTGATGGTGGGTAGTTGACATGTTACCCTAAGAGCGAAATGTAATACGCGTTTTATAATTTCCACGCAAAACCACTTCAAAAATTTATTACAAGTGAAGAGCAAGACCAAAAAGTACAAGAAAAATATATAAATTAAAACTTACAGAAAAAATTAATCAAATACTGTGTTGGCTAAAAGCCGTATCAGAAAAATATTTTATAGATTTCACATAAAAAATTGTAATAGCAGGTGAACAATAAGAACAAAATAAATAAAAAAAATAAAAATGTAAAACCTACGTTGCTTGAAGGCAAAATGAAACTATACCCGGGTTGTAGAGTTTTATTCACCGAAGAAGCATAAGATATGCTTAATATAAAAAAAAGAAGATAAATCCTTAATAGAATGTCTGCCTTGTATCTTCCAACATTTTTCAATGCATTTAATGAACTGACTTTTTAACAAACGTCATGAAGCCAGGAAAGCTATGTTACCCACTGTCATTGGGTTTTGATCAACAACCCTATTATTTCCTTTTCTAGAAAACACCATGGTAATCGGTCTTGACGGGCTTTTAAGTTTCTAAGTCCCGCGAATCGAACACGGCACCGTCAACAGCCATAACTGTAATTACAATTTTCTCCCGAGGACATTTCTCTTTTTGGATTTTTTGCTTTCTAAGAGAATTGAACGGCCAGGCCGGCAGAGCATAAGAAACCGACGCAATTAAACGATCCTCGAGGAGAAGGGGTGAGGGGTTTTTATCACTCCATTCAAAACGTAACGCTTTCTTATTCCGCACTCTTTGCCCGACTCAATTCATATCGGGCGAATCTAGGAGATTGGGTTAATTAATTTGAAACTTGTTAAAGAGTTAAAAAGCCGGTTGGGCTCGGATACAGACCGACCGGCAATCCTTACACTCAAAAAAGAACCGGTTAACAAGATAACTGTGGAAGGACAGACCGTCATATTAAAAGAAGTAACGAAATTAGCCGGGTTTTGTTTCTTTTCTACTGGAAAAAGAAATCCTTCACATCCAATTATCCTCACGGCAGACGAACAATGGGAATGGGGTGAAAGGGATATCAATGTTTCATTTTAAATGTGTCTCACAATAGAAAAAGAAAGACTGGTTGGATACGCAATAAAACTATATCCACCCACACCCATACGTTAATCCAATACAAAATTTCGACTAGAATAATTCCCGTTTTTTAACTTAATTTAAAATTCATTTATAAACAATTATAATCTCCGCTAAATTATCAAAAACAATCGAAATGACAAAGAGACTGATAAGATAATAATAAAGGATTTTTTCCAAATATTTAATCACATTCGAGTATACGAATTGTGTCAGCAGGTTTTGAACGTCTCGACGAATCTCGATTTTTTTCTTAGTCGCAGATCTTTAGGTTATCGCATTCTAATATAAAAACTTAAAGTTCGTCTATCTAAAGAAACAAAAGAGATTCAGGAGATTCTAAGACCTTCGGCATCAGCACTGAACTATTTTTACGAGGTGTCGTATCATCAACGATTTACAGTATCTGCTTGTCGTCTTATCAAAAATGATTTCCTATATCTGTCCTAGCAACAAGAATTTACCATTTATGCCTGACGCCCCGCGTCACCACTAATTCACTATATCTACTTGCTGAGTTATCATGAACGATTTACGTTTCAGCCATCATTTTACCCACCATCACTAATTTACTATTCTGCTTACGGTCCCAGTACCAACGATAATCTGCCTGTCATATCATCAGCAATTTTCTTAATTTTCGTTGCGTCCTATTGTCAGCAATTTACTTTTTAGGTCTGGTGCGCCATCATCACTGATTTGCCATATCTACTTAATGCCGTATCACCAATGATTTACTAGTTCTGCCTGATGTCCTATCATCTCTAATTTACCAAATCCATTTGCTGTTCAATGAACGATTTACCATTTCTACATAGTGGCCTAACACCAAAGATTCATCAGTCAGGTTAGGTTGTATCATCTGCAATCGATAATTTCTGCTCTCATCATTAAAAATTTACCATTTCTGCCTGATGTCCAACCGTCATTAATTTCTGCTTGTTGTTCAGTCATCATCAATTCACAAGTTTTGATTCCCATTTTACATCAGTAATTGACCATTTCTTCCAGCTGTCCCGTCATCACTAAATTATTCTTTCTGCTTGCTGTTAAATCATCATCGATTCACAACTTTTTGATTCTCACTTTACCAACAGCAATTTACCATTTCTGCCAGCTGTCCCATCATCACTGATTTACTATTTCTGCTTACTTTCCTATCATCGACGGTTTACTGATTCTGTCTGCTGTCTTACCATCAATCATTTTCCACGTTTATCTCTTGTCCTATCATAAATGATTTACCATTTCTGCCCGATATCCCACCATCACTAATTTACTATGTCTGCTTAATGTCCATAATCATCTGATTGTTGCCTGGTCATAAAATGAAATAATTGATTTAACATCATAATGGATTCCAGAAATTGATAATATTAGTAATTAATAATATCAGTCATAATTAAGACTTTAATTTAAGACTTAAGGTAAGTAAGATCAGTCTTAAAAGTATAAATTAAAAAAAAAATTTCATCTGTCCAAATTTAGTTTACTGAAAAGATTGACTTCAGCGATGTATTGTATAATAGATTTAATTAACTTCCCCAGGTTTTGTGCCCTTTTTAAGGAAGTGCTTCTGTCAAATTCTTTTAGAATTAATGTTAAAAATGTTTTTGAATCGGGCCGCGTCGTACAGGATATTGTTATATTATGTTTAATGCTGATTTTTCTCAAATTCCTCTTTTTCCTGGTTACGCGGAGTGAGCCATAATTAAAAAGATAACGAACCGCTCTCAGCCGAGGAAAGGCGTAAAAAAACCCCGACGAGACCTTGCGACCGTGGTATGCGTTTGGCTTCGTCCTCGTTATTGCGGTCGAATTAGGCATGGTCATCATGGGGCTCGTCTACGTTCTTCCCGGCGACCTCAGACCTGCCCGTTTAAACCGGGGAAACACGAAACGAACCGACCATTTTCAGTCTACAGACGTCGTTCAGAATATCTGAGATTACAGACGTTTTAATGTTCCTTTTATCCGTTTTCAAAGTAGAACTAAAGTGGATAATCAAGACAGTCTTTTTTTTGGCTTCGGAGGTTAACAGTCAAGTGCATACCTTCCAAGGCTTGCTTTTATGTTCCAAAATTAAAAAAATAAATATTGATTCTTCAAAAGCGCAAGGCGATACGCAAATTTTCACTACTGCAATCACTCCTCTTGTCCTCTGGGAACCCAGAAAGGGCAACTAAAGCCTTACGGACGTTTATTAAACGTAGATTAGTTCTTTCTTTTCGTAGATTAGTTCAACGGCTGATTGTTAAGCCCCAGGTCGCATCTATTTTACGTTTCTTCCTCAAGAAAGGAGAAAGCATTTAGAACCAACTACAACAGTACAACTACCTCCATGTAAAACGACGACGTGTAATGCCTTTCCAACGTAGTCCATCGATATTCAATAAGTTACTGCTATTTTACCATAGATCTTATAGATACTGACCAATATTTTAGGTCACTATTTACACCACAACGACCATTCTTTTATGACATAAAGCCATGGATGACTGATAAACGATGGCATTATGAATACTCAAAAACTATTGCTCTTTTAGAATCAAAGTTAGCGATAGCCAGCGAACATCTTTCATCTAAGTTTAACTGTTAGACATGGCCGGGATATCAGCACCGAAATACCGATGTCACCTGACTAACTCAGCATCGATGGTGAACATTGAAAATTTAATCTAATTTGTACGGTTGCTATGGATGGAATATCACTACCTAAATATCGATTACACCGTATTCCGACGATTAACATCACTCCTTTAACACCGACATTATCAATAGCGGCCATCAAAAAACCTTCACCCAAATTTGAATGCTAATTATGGACGGACATCACCACCCAAATATCAATGCCACTATCATTTTCTCAACATCGAATATCAGTTATCTAAGTTTGTCAGTTATTTGAGGACGGGACGGACATCACCCATCGATGGCATCATAAATACCCAACATCGATTATAATTCAACATTGGTCTTTAACATCAAGCTGTTGATTGTGACAATCGAATATCATTATATTTACACGATAACCGATCCTTGTTGACAGGAATCTAGCTCCTCTTTTACCATGGGCTATGGATTATCCCTCTTTCATTTGTGGCAGGGTACATTTTTCATAACAACACAAACATAATCTACAAAAATAAACAGTTTGGCAGTTCATTTATTCCACCACTAACCGCACCAAAACAAACGAAATTCCTTGCTGGAATCGGGGAGAAACAATGAGTTCAAAATTCGCAGGACAAAAAATCGGTCAGATTTTGAAAATGTTCTTACAGTTGGGGTATCGCCAGTTAAATACACGATTCTTTTAAACATAGAGTACCCTTCTTCAATGTTCGGCAGTAGGCTAGAAGACAAAGATATTATCGATACTACTGACCATTAGGTCACTCATTCAAACGATAACGACCCTTCTTTCGTGACAGATGAGACATAATGGCACTGTCTATTATTCTTCTAGTATCGTCACCTACAAAGATAGCGATAAAACTATAAAAATGAAGACCACCAAAGTGACTATCGTATATCCTTACATCCATGTTTTATAGTTATGGACATCACCACGTTAGCATCGACTACAACATCACTTACCCAACATTGATTATAATTGAACACTGATCTTTTAACATCAAAGTGGTTGATAGTGATGATATATTAACCATATCTAAGATATTAACCATGGATCATTCCTCTTTTTTTGTTTGACGGCTAGTTATGATCGGGGCATTGTTACCTCAACTGTTTTTAGGTCAGACACAGAATAACGTCCACAATAATAACAGAAGGCAATGAATGGGATATCGAGTCCTTTTACCAACAAACTTAGTTTTTGCTTTTACCATTGAAGTGGGTTTTTCATCCAAATTTGACAATGACCGGATATCACCACCTACACATCGATAAAACTACCACTACTCAACATCGATTATTAAGAATGGAAATCCCTCAAGAAGGACTTCACGTTCAACATCCCGTTGAAACTCGACATCGATAATACACATATATATAGCTCTTTTACTGAAAAAAAAAAGAAAAAAAAGTAGGATATAATTGACTTTTCTACCATAATGACAATAGGTTATGGATGGAACTTCGAAATTTGAGCATCTATTTTACAATCAATGGTACATCGACCACAAGTTGTTGATTGTATATCGCCATTGTACCATCAATTTTATTGATAGTCAACATCAAACAACAAATGTATTCATATACACAATGGTTATACCGTACTCCTCATATAAGTGTAAATCTGGCGTGCTTTTGGTTATGCAGAAAACCGCACACTATCTTGCCTGCGTGAGTGTGTACAGAACCATAATAATTGGTCATTTATTGTACTATAAATAAAATTTTAGGAAACACGAACCCTGTGATGAGCCAGTAAAAATTGTCCAGATCGTATTTAAACGATTAAACAAGTGAAGAAGCAAAATGCGACCAGTATTATTAGTTTCGTAGAAATATTCTCAGGACGGTAATGTGTTAAGAGACAGGGAATAACAGCACGAATGTTTTAACAATTATCATTTAGTGTAAAATAATTGGATACATTACCAATGAAAAATACAAAGCTTGTCAGTCAATAAAGCAAGGTTTATGTAAGAAATTACTCACTCAGAAATTTATCCAATTAAGAAAGAAAATAATCTCCAGAGATTACAGGGGAGAAATGAAAATTGGTATCTCAGCACTTCGTGATATTACTTTTTTTTTTAAGTCCTTGACTATAAAGACTATTCATAAACGGGCTCTTATTCCAGCCATAAACCTCGAGTCTCACAAATAATCTTAACGAAAGATTTTAATGTTTATTCGTAATGATAACGATATTGAGTTTCGATTTTATAACCAGAACATATTCTTGAGATTGAAACAAATTAGAAATTTTCATATTGCGCGCACAAAAAAATCCAGTCTGTGACAATTAAAAACAATTGTGTTGATCTTTTTTTCCCTTAGCCTTTAACGGTTTTGGTCTCTAATGGTAGTTTACAAAGTAATTAACGTGCATGGGCTAATTAATTTATCGGAGAGGCGGTAAAAGCTGATCTGTACAAGGGTTTGGAAACCAAATGTAACTTTGGACATACTGTATATTTCCCAATGATGAAGAGGTATTTTAGGTAGATTGAGAAAAATAATACAAAATTGGCGCACTGTCCTAAAATTAATTATCCTAGAGGATTAAAATATTGAACGACCTGTTCGCTGGAGTCGCTAAACGATTCTCCAGGATCTGAATTATTCTTGGCCGTTTTTGAAATTGTTTCTCGAGAGAAATGGCAAAAGAAATCATGGGAACGAGATGGCCGAATGTGAAAGGGCGAAAAATTAAAACGGTCCGGGAAAAGTTTCGATTAAAAACAAAACAAAAGACCCGCCTTTCCCACCTTTCTCCGAAACGCGTCGGACTCACGTTTCACGCTTGTGCATATGCTATCTGGGTCGAGGACCTGGAAATGGAATTGAAAAACCGGGACGATGATATTGAATTCGAACCGGGTGAAATTTAAACTGCGCATATCGTTAAAGGGAACGTGTGGACCCTTTGAAAACCACATTTGCCATCAAAGTCACGATGACCGACGTCCATTACAAGAATCTAACAAGCGTGAAATTAGACAAAAATGCTGGATTTACTGAAACTACAATCCTTTTGAGATAGATACTACGTATCGTCAGAAACGAAACTTTGGCATCAATGATGGCTTCCTCCGGTTTGATTTAATGTTACAGTGGAGTGCTTCTGAGGTCGACTCGTGGCCATAATTGCCCAACAACAAATTGGTGCCTATCACGTGTGGCAAGTTGTTGAATGGATCTTATCCGTACAATAACATATTAGCGAATCGGAATTCTATTTGATGAATGAGTAACCTGGTTAAAAATATAAATACAATGACTACCAATTTGAAAAATATATTGCAGATTAAGACATGGAGAAGGAATACAAACCATTTTAATTTAGGAATTTTCCCCACATCGACTAAGCGGATTTTAACATATCATCATGACAAGATTGAAAAATTGTAGATTTCTCTCAGACCTTGGCCTTAAGACGTCTGTACGCCTTTTTCCATTAAAATAAAAAACTCAATAACTATTTTTCAGATGTTTCTCGCAAGTTTACTAGGAAGAAAATAAAATTATGGTGTTGGTGTCGAAAATATTTGACAGTGATATGGAAGAAGATGTATGACAATCGTATAAAACGAAAAATCCTTTGATTAGACAATTTCTAGATTCGTACAGGCGTCATTTTTGAACGTCAATGGACATCCAATGAAATAAAGAAAACCAGAGAAAAAGAAATTTGCTTCTTGCAAATTGTAAATAGATATCGCGTGACATAAGCATACAACAGGACAATTAGGAAAGGCTGTAAAATATTAAAGTCGAAAGATGAAGAAAAATGAACGATATACATACAATCTTTTTCATTGTACAAAAATCTTCAAGAAGAGAAAGGACGATTATTTAGGAAGACAATCCAATCGCCCAGGCTGCTGATATCCATGTAAAAGTCAATACTTCTAGGAAAGAAGAAGAAACAAAGAAAACTCGAATGGGCAGGCATGGAAGGAAAATGGTTCTATGTTGCAAAAATACAATCAGAAATTGTGGTTCATTTTCGGACTTTTGTTTAATAATTTTTTAATTATTGGGTTGTCCGGAAAATAATGCAGGATTTTGGTATTAAACAAAAAAAAAAAGAAACTAGTTACTTTAAAGCAATGTTCTTTAATCAAAAT
>CM077104.1:25007553-25017913 GCA_039619505.1 Cimex hemipterus | reverse complement strand
GAGAGAGAGAGAGAGAGAGAGAGAGAGAGAGAGAGAGAGTGAAACAGACCTTGGAAGAAATCTGGATTATAAAAACTTTATAATCTTTTTACAGGTTTCATTTTTTATTAGATGTATTTTCGAGGCTTTTTCCGCCTTCTCCTCAGTACATTTTTTTATTTTGAGTGTCAATAAATGATAAAAGGTGCACGAAATGAGAAGATGATACGTTTCAGCAATGCTCTGGTGATAATTATGCTTTTATGTACAATTAATCTTTATGTATTTTAAAATTGATACTGTTTGAAATCGTACGGCTCGCTTCATGCACTAATTCAAAAATGTAAGATCAAGAGGGATGAATAACTTGGGCGACTCGTTTAAATTCGATGTACAGTATGTTTTAATCTTCGTCGGTTGGCGTAATTAATCGGAGCATTCTTTAACTTCCAATGATTGTAATTCGTAGAAAGCACATTAAAGGACTTGTAATCATGGTAATTGACGGGAATCATTAGGAGATATTACTGTTGCCTTTCATATCTCGCAAACCGTGAAATGCGACTTACATCTGCATTAAATTCTTCCATTATCAACTTTTAATGCAACAGGTATGCAACGGCTTACTCAGAGAGGAAAATAACGCCAGCTTCCATTTTGAACAATAAAATTTCCCCTGGTTAAAGAAAAAACAATGGCATTTGAACCATAAATAAATGCTTTTGCGGTGAATATGACATGTAGTAGCATACAAAGTCAATAATGAACCTCTTATTACTTTCGATAGTTAAAGCGAAATTATTCGTAATACGCTTTTGGTAGAGAAACTTTAACAGCCCGATTTAAACGGCAAAGACAAACAATAAGTTTAATCAGTGAAAAACTGTCTGAATTAGTAAAAATAGTGTCGGTTTCTTCAATGGCAAGTCTTTACTTTCAGTGGCTACACCGGCAAAATTGTTGGAAACGATCTAATATCAGATATCTCACCTAATTTTTTTTCTTTACGATAATCAAGGCGACATTCAAATCGAAGTAAAGCTTTTTGATGAAAAACTTTACGAAATTATGGAAATGGCAGGAGTTTTCTCAATATTGCACCAGTCTGCATCACACATTAATGCCAGAGAATCCTGTTAATCGATTTTATTTGAAGAAATTGTTGCGAAATTTATCTTTCAGTACCAAGAGCTTTACTAGCTTTACTACTCAATGGAAATGGTAATTAAATAAATCGATTCTCGGTTGATAAAGTTGGAGAAGTCTATATTTTTTCAACTGCTGTAGTGTTACGTGTCTCGAGGTTTTGCCCACACAAAACGTTAAACTCACCATAACCAACTTATAAATAAAATTATATAAATTCAATTAATCAAAGAAATGAGCGGTGGTATTGCCATCTGCAGGGTTGATGTTTATTTAAGGATATTAAAAAGTAAATAAACACCTTAAACAGAAAATAAAACTAAAAACTATAAAAATAACTACGTGCCTCGTAAATAAATAAAAAAAAAAACATTCTATTATTATCAATTATTATTACCAAACCTTAACTTATATAAGTAAAAATTAAAAACAAAAGAAAATAAGCATTTCCCAGGGATACATCGTGTATTTAAAAAATAATCTTTCGCTTTTTATTTTTATTTTTTACGAGGGTGTGCAAAAGCTCATTTGTAAGTATGTAGGGTTCGAATGTAAGGCCGCTGGATTCGAACCCGGCACCTTTACCTTACAGTGATGAAGATTAAACCTTGCGGCCACCGACGCCGGCAAAAAAAGAAAAAACAATTTTTAAAGCCAATGGACACCTAGAGTATTTAAAAATTTTGTTTAAAGTTTCAATTTAAATATATGGGGTACGGGCCTACCCAGGCTTTTAACCCCTCGGGTCCTGGTCGCCCGCCCTTCTATATATATTGAAGAACCTCAGTCCATTTTTTGTACATCACTCAGTTTGCAACGAAATTGATAATATTTTGAAATACATGAGCCTGCACAGAGGTCATTTTGAGGACCACTTAATATTTTTTATCATTTAAATTAAGTAATTCACCCCTTCATATTCTATATGTTCTATTCTATATATCTATCTTATATCGTTTGAATCGTGAGACTTATGTAAACATAAAATTTTATTAAATCCATTGTATTTAGTGGTCTATTGACCAAATTACTTTTTTCGATTACTTAATGTTTTTATGTAAGGTTAAAAGTTAGTGTCACGAGCGGGATTCGAACCACGGACCCAAAGGGTGACTACGCCGCTGCTCTAAACGCTTGAGCTATCCTGACTTCGATCCCCTCGGACACCAATTTCAACTACACCTTTTGAATTTTCCCTCCTTTTCGCCATTTTTCAAATGTCGTGTAATCAGGATTCGATTCGCGGCGACATATGAAGTGGCCACGGGGAGTCGTTAGTGAAGAAGCTATACTTGTTTTACTTATTAAATCCATTATATTTAGTGGTCTATTGACCAAATTACTTTTTTAAATTTCTTCATCTTTTTATGTAAGGTTTTGGTTTAAATGAAAAAGTGAGTGTCACGAGCGGGATTCGAACCATCGACCTCGGCTAAATACGCCGCTGCTCAACCACTATCATGACTACAAAAATTCATGACGTTGAGATGGGTTGTTTTCGGCTTCACCGTTTTTTCTAAACTCGATCAAAATGTTTAAAAAAATAGAAGACTGCAGGCGAGAGGTTGGGTGAATATGGAGGGGAGGGTGCGTTAAGGTTTCATGTATTAAGTTCTCAATTTTCCGCTGGTTCGGCATGCAACATGTTGCCTGGCGTTACGTGAAGCAGAATGCTGGACAAAATTGTATTTTCCCGTGAATTTCTCTGCTGTGATAGTTTCACCATAATTCCGGAAATTATAGTGTACAATCCCAGCAACACCACCTCTATAGGCTATCATAACCTTTTTGGGGTGCAGATTTGGTTTCAGTCAGCGTTGGCGCCTTATCTTTGCCCAACTACTGACCTGTACTCCCGTTGTCGTACAGAATCCATTTCTGGTGGTAAGTGATGATTCCATCGAGAAACGGATCATTTTGGTAGCACAACAAAGAGACGTGCAAATCTCACAGCGTCGATTGCTTTGGGATTCGGTTAGTTCGTGCGGTACCCATTTGTCGAGTTTCTTTACTTTACCAATTTGCTCCAGATGGCTGGCAGACCACGGTTTGCGGTCAATACCGCAATTTTCCGTGTGGTCTTAAGTGGATTTTCTTAAATCAACGTTTTGAGTTGGTCGTCGTCCACAACAGAACCTTCCCTGTCTTCGAGACCGAAACCTCCAAGACGCAATTTCTGAAATCATCGCTGCACTGTCCATTCGCTAATGCTTCCCTCCCCTAACTAAATAAACTAAAATACAGTTAAAAGTATTTTTTATGATCCATTATCGATCCAAATTAGATTTGAAAATTTAGCTTTCTTAACATGACAAACACCTGTAAAAATAAAACAAATTTTCAAATCTGCAATAATTTTGCGCCCAGCCCAAAATTCTATTTCTGACACGGCATAAATGTTTGAAACTAGAAAAGACGTGCTGTTTCACCTTCTGCTTATTTTCGAAATTCTTTTTTCATTTTAGTGATCAATGCAAAATTAAGGTGGGAACGCTGTTTGGTGAACAATTTTAAGAACTTCAGAAAAGATTGGGTTATCATAGGTATGAAAATATTTTGGACGATGTTTCGTTATTTTGAATAATTATTAGATAGCTCCAACCATGCTTTTCTAATGAGAGTCCTTTAAACGGCAAGGACTAAGGGAAATTAGTAAACAGCTGTTCTCCTAAATTATATTGGTGTCGAGCTAGAACATCTCATCTGATACAATCAATTTTTTAAAAATATTTTCCATAATCAATACCGACATTTAGCTGAGAGGGTTTTGTCTGAAAAACTTCATGAATTTATAGAAAAGATGAAAATTTTCCATTGGCAAGAAACAATGTTTATCCATGTTTTTTATTTTGGATAATTTTTGACTGCCTGAACAACGAATTAATTATTTTTTTAACATTTATGTTTACGAATTTGGAGAAAAGATTAATTTTCATAGAACGTGGAAGTGTTTGAGGTGCTGTTTTTTTATTTTGAATATTTTTGAAAGCTTCTATTTGTAATGAACCACCTTTGAAAGGCAAAGTTAAGAGACAATTAGCGAAAAAGCTATCCGGATAAATTAAAAGGTTTCTTTTCCTCAATGACAACGCTTGTCTTTTGTTTCTTTGGCAACACGGGCAAAATTTTTTACAAACGACCTAGAACTGCATGTCTTACGTGATGCTTCTTTGCGAAACTTTTTTATAGTCAAGACGTAAGCATGTGAAAAAAGCTTTCTGATAAGCAACGAATTTGCAGGAAAGATTAATTTTCATAGAGGTGGAAGCTTTTGTGTCACTGTTTTTTAATTTTTAAACATTTTTAACAGCTCGTATTTGTAAGGAACCACCTTTAAAAGGCAAAGTGAAAAGAAAACGAATGAATAGTGGTCAGCATAAAATAATGGGCCTCTTTTTCCTCAATGACAACGTAATTATATATTTTCGTGTTTCGTTCGCGACCCCGGTAATGTTATAAACGATCAAATGTTCCTTCCGACTCCTGCCTCACTTGCTGATTATTTTCGAATTTTTCTAAACTGTGATAATCAATTCAATTTTTTTTTGGTGAAATATGCAATTGCAGTTTCTGTTTTCCCTATGAAGTCTTTTATTTTGTTGGTATTTCGGCGTAAATTTTGAAATTTGCTTTGAAACATAGTTTTTGTTATAATACAAATATTTTAAAAGTAAAAAAAAAAAAAATATATATATTGAAAAGCTTTCAATGTTAATGAGTAGAAATGGAGTACTTTTCCTCCAAGACAACGCAAGAAGCTTTCACCCCGCGGCAAAAATTGCTGCAATTTTGTTAGAACTGTATATCCCAAGCGAAATTATGCTCGGAAGCTATTATATATAATATGTAAAATATATTATCATGTAGGTAATATGTTAGAGTGAGCCACCAGTTCATACACATACTTATGTTATAAAACCTGTACAAATCATATAGTAAAAATTTAAAGTTGATTATTCATCTAGATTTTATCAAATGGCCCTCACTCACTTTCTGATCTACGATCTGCGATAGTACACATAGTATTGCATAAGTAGTGAGGCCCTTTCTACTTTCTGTGCTGTATAATCTGGAAGGAGAATAATATTATGTCTGATGGTTTTTGTTTAATTCCCCCATTTCGCTGCATTTCCTATTTTTGCATTTTTCCAATTATGCATTTCACGTGCGCCGTTGTGACTCCTGATCTCCGGTACGAAATTGGCCCGAGAAGTGCACAGGCTAATGTAGTATAATTGGCGTTCAACAATGAACGCCTCATTTGCAATGAAGTCCTTTCACAATTAAGACCTTCGTACCGGCGGACTTTCGGATTATTCCACTTCATTATAATTGTAATTAGGCGGGGGTTAATTACACTCTTGGGATCTTTGTTAATCTTATTTGAACTGGACCGCGTGAAATTATCATCCGAATAGCGTTACGGATACCGGCAAGGGTAGCTAAGTAGAAATTGAAGGCATATTTTAAACAATGTTTTAAAGCTCTTAAAACCTTCTGCGGACATGACAAGTTAAGTCCCGACGCGACGAGTTCCGAATATTAAAAATAACATCAAAAGCATAAAGCTTGATTAATCTCTGAAGCCTAAGGTGGCGCGTAATTATTCTCACGTACAACATCCAATTCTTTTAATCGTTTTTACAGTGTAACATTGAACAGTGAACATAAAGAATGTTGAATAAAAATGAGTTAGTACATACATTCGGTGAGCCAAAAACGGTTCCTTCATACACTCTACTAAAATAATTATTTGAATTTCATGCGCAGTAACATTTATAAATCTACAAATTGCTAGGGAGTTATTATTTTTCTGATTGGCTAGTAGTCAATATCAAGCTACACCTGAGATGTGTAAGAAAAAACAATTTCTTTTTTCTAATTGAAAAATTTGTGTCACAGGAGGGATTCGAACCCCCGACTTGCGGCTAAATACGCCACTGTTCTACCACTCGAGCTAACGAGACTTAGATCGCCCATGCCATAAACTTCTCCCAGTTTATTCCAAAAAACAATGAAGTTTGCAGTTCTTTGATGAAATCAATTATTTTTGGAATTTGGCGCTTGTAAACTATGTTTGCTATGTTGTAGTAAAAAAAAATATTAGTCATTCCATAAAATTTACAGATCGTTTTCGATATATACAAATAATTAAGTCCCAGTTCATGTCGAACATTAAAAGTGTGACGGCAATGTTTAAATAAAATCTTAAACCAATAAAAAAGTGCTTCAAATTCGGTCAATTTGTTTTCTGAAGATAATGTAATTGCAATAGCTTTTATCTTGAGATCCGAAGGTTGGAACGGCCGGGAATCCTGCCAAAGCTGAAGAAGAAGCTGGAGTATGATAATCAAATGGACAAGCTCAAACCTTCTGGGATTCCGTCCTCTATGACATTTAAAAAATGAACACAATCCAAAACGTCTATTAAAAAAAAATTGTTTGCTGCTGCGCTTAAAAAGCAAGTATTTATGACGGAAAAATTGATCAGTAGTAATATAAAAAAAATCTGACGGTAATACTCATAAACTTAGCTTCACGGAATCGTTTTTTGTTAAGCGAGACAATGACAGAAAACATACTGCTAAGAGGAATTGAAGAATAACTGGGTCAAAACACTTCAAAACCACTTCAGCAGCGATCTCAATTCCTCCTACAGCACCAAATAGTCCTCCATCCAATTGAGCATCTACTTGAGAGACTATGTAGAAAAATCGTGGGACGACACGTAAAAAATAAAAACAGCTGCAAAGAAATCTGCATCCAATATGCAACTTATACAAAATCACCCACCTACTGATGAGGACTCGCTAGAAAAACGTAGCTGCTAGAAAATTTCTTAAGTATAAAAAAGGCAGTTGCCTAATCGAAAAGGTTATTAATAGAAAAATAATTTACGCGCAATTATTGTCACCTCAGGTCGAATTGTGGTCCTGAAAAACCACGTCTAATATAAATTTTATAAAAGACCAAATTTGCTGATGTTGAAACGTCTTTGGTGAACCAGACGGTAAAATTGTTGTTCATAATAAACGATAATTAAATATATTATTCAGAAGAATTTTTAAAGATGCATCCTACTAATGTCATTTTAACTTTGGATAGTTGCCTAGTTCTCACGATTTGTTATGAACATTATTAATGACTGAAAGGCCGTTAGATTAATTAAGCAATAAAAATTAACTACATTTGTCCATAATTGATTTATTATAATGCTCAGAATATATTCATATTTTATATCACGTTTTATCCTGTTGAATTGCTAATGATGCCCTTTTATATTTTCACCACTTGGTAAATAATTGTGCCGGAAAATGAATAAACCCTAATTGGATTTATCAATTTATAATTTGATTTTTTGATAGGCAAGGCTTTTTTTGTTGTTAGATTTGTAATCGATTATACAAATTTGTTCTTAATAAAAAATACTTGAGTACCCAATAATTGACGTGTGAATCAGAAATTAATTGTCAAAATTATGCATTGCCAACGTAAATATGATAATAAAATGTTTCTGTACAGACAATGTCGCTTTCAAAATAAATGTGCTATTATAGATAAATTTACAATTGTCTAAGTGACCTCGGAGATCTTTCCGGCTTCTATTCTCGTTGTCTCGCATAAATTGCCCTTGGAATTTTCTTGGCCGACTTGAATAACGATCTGAAAGCAGTGAAAAATGAGCATTTGGACGTAAAATAGAAATGAAGGGATTATACTTTGTTACTATTCCCCGACAGCTGCAGCAAAAGCTGTTTGATATTATTATAACAACAAAGCTTTGCTTTTCTCAGGCCGATTATTGTAATTTACTCTCACTTGAGGCCCGTTTCCCTCCAAGTACCCACGGGTTCATCTGCATTTGCCAAAGCCGTCTGACTTTCACCGGCTTTAAGTGCTTGTGAAGCGCAAAATGAACGCTACCGTTGTTTAACATAATCTTCCCGTCAGTTTATTTAGCGTTATTAACATGCATAACAAAGTAAAAAATGAGTGCATGCCTTGTAGCCGGCCGTGGTAATTTTCTTTAACCGATATGCCATCGCCGTCCTGCTTGTTCGCCCGTTAAACACAAATTTCTTGAAGTTTAAATTTTAAACCGACCACAGGTACGACATGATCGGTTTCTGTTTCTTCTTATCAAACGTAGAGGTTCTAGGTAATGAATGTCATTTATTTGAAACTGCAGTCAATATGGAATTTCCCTGTTCTATAGAAATGATGAATGATGGAGTGACGTGTTCAATCTTTACCACAGTATGTTGTTTTGCAATGATCCGAATTTCGAGCCCTTTAGCTCATCAGGTCGAAGGGACTTCCACAACCACGTCTCTCGACATGACTTTTCGGACATGAGCTGATGATGAGTTAAAGGGCTCGAAATCTGGGTCGTTGCAAAACAACTTATCGTGAATACAAACTATCTTTTGAAAAGAAGTATTCCCTATTCGATGGGCGTCTTAGAATTAACTTAAAATATATATATAATACTAATAATTTTATAAAAACAAAAACGATAGAAAGGTAGGTAGATAGAGAATCATATAGAGAGATAGGTTGATGGAGATAAATAAATAGTAATAGAGAGAAGGAGGAGTGAAAGTGAGAGAGGAGAGAGAGAGAGAGAGAGAGAGAGAGAGAGAGAGAGTGATTGAGCTCCGCGCTGTATTATTTTTCAACAATAGAATCTTTCTGACACCAGATGTCCACTGCCTTGGGTTCTTGATACTCCAGTATATAGACGTTTCATGTTATGATAATTGTACTTTTCATAATTTCTTACTTCAGTATAATCGATATCAACCTTCTCTTAAAAAGTACTACCTTTGGCTGTAGTTGCTACCATACCTTTTTTGTATTCAAGGTTATGTTTCCATCAAACGGTTGCTTCGCATTCGAATACGATATGGGTATATGTTTTAGCTTCGTCATTACCTCACCTACAAATGAAGTCATATTGAAAATACCCATGTTATATTGTTATGTACATGTTTTCTCAGATGCTAGTGACGAGTATGTAATTTATTACTACTCCGAGTTAAGCCCTCTGTAAGTGTAGTAATGGTGTTTGGCTGATTTGATGAAGGTTCTTTTGTTATGACCTTTTGTCTGGCAAATTATAGTTTTTTTACTCCTCGTTTTGCCTTTTTTTGGATCCATTCTGAGATGGATGATTCTGTTTTTGTCTTCTCAAGAATAGGTCAGGCCTTATATATACGACCTTGCAAATCGTCCTCGGCTAGTTTGTCTGTTTTTTTATTTATCCAAAAAAAATTTGTGCCCAGGCGCCTAATATAATACCTGGTAGATTATTTTTTCCCCCAGGTTTTGTAGATTTTTGATGGAATCACTGGCTACATCACACTACACAACGGCTTACATGGAACCTACACTCGCGAATCAAAAGACAAGATCAGACGTTTCAAACTTCTTCAAACAGTTCTGGAGAAATGATCAAAACTGAATTTGCAAAACGCCCCATGTAGCACCGTTCTGAGACCCATTTGGACATAATATATTTATATTTTGGATTCAACCGTACACTTCAACCTCCACCTTTTCCAAGACTTAAAATTCCAAATCGATCAAACCATGCTACTTACCATGAATTCAATCCCACAATTCACAATGACCTCAATATCCAATATTGCATTAACATGCGTTTATTTATAAAATTTTATCGTTAACAAGGGTCAATAATTTTAAATTTTTCTATACTTTTAAATGACTAAGCAAATAGAGTTCAAAGTAATTAAGGTGAAATGTAAACAACCATTTTTAATGGAAAAAAATCACAAAACCGTCGTTAGGTTTAGTACGTTTTCAATAAAATAATTAACATTGACCTCATGTGTGATGAAAGATGTTCTAAACAATCCATAATTTGCATTTCAACATGCGAAGTTAACGCAGATATACATGGAAAAATATGTTCTTCGCTTATGTTCCCCTTCAACGCTTCACAGTGAACGAAAATGGTGTTTTTTATGTTAAATTTTTTAATTTAATTTTATCTTTTAATTAAAGAAAAAATTGGAGAATATATAGATTAAAACTTATTTTATATCCATTCGAGTTAATTCGATTTCAGCGTAATTATCAACTGGTTAAAAAAGTGACACGTTACAATTAAAAAAAAGGATTAAACTTAACTTATTTCTTAATAACGGAGGTGGGTGAAAGAGAGAGAGAGAGAGAGAGAGAGAGAGAGAGAGAGAGAGAGAGAGAGAGAGAG
>CM077104.1:24991721-25007153 GCA_039619505.1 Cimex hemipterus | reverse complement strand
GAGAGAGAGAGAGAGAGAGAGAGAGAGAGAGAGAGAGAGAGAGAGAGAGATTAGACAGAAGATGATATTTATGTCTGGACATATTTGTTTTTCCAAGTTGTACTGCTAATAAATACATTCAAACTTAATACATAAAAAAGAGGTATCTAACAAGACTTGTATGTATAAAGTGAAATAGCAGTTTTCCCTCTAAAAGTCGTGTCAGGGGACTAAATACTCGCTGCCGTTCTCAAGCATAATTCTTATACCAGGTGGCATTCCTACACTCCTTACGGAGTCAAAGAAAGATACTCTTCAATTAATTCACTTTTCAAGTCACTTTTTCCTACATGCCAGACACATACGCGGGTTTTGACTCAACAATAGGTGTCTGCGGGCCAACCTTCCACTATTCTTAATTGGGTGTGATGATCCCTCTTCTATGATTTATGATCCTCTAAGGGCTACCTATCTACCGCGCTGTTGTCTGTGTCAACATGGCTTACATATAACGACATTTAATTCATATCATTTTTTTTATTGCTTTTTTAGACTTTGAGTGCTGGATCGCGTAGGTCAGGTTCGGAGGACGTCTTTTCGTTACTCCTCAGACATGTGAGCCTAGGTCAAGTAAAATTACGTCTCAGGTTAATAAAGCGTAAATGGAACTGTGTGGACGGAAACTTTTATACAAAATCTTTGTCACCAGGGTCCTATGTTAGAGAGCTCTATTTCAAATGACAAGACATGCCCTTCATTAACTAGTTCTTTTACTATTCCCGAGCTAAACCTAGTTTTAAAAAACAAACAAGGTCGTGATTGTAACAATTTGAACAAATTCGTGAAGAAAAACAAACCCTTTGTAAAATACCAAATTGAAGACAGTTTAATTATTGTTCGCAAGGATAACTGACCGAGGTACCGTTTATCTCTGCAGCTCTCTGTGCACAAAAGCGACAAGATAAGAGCTTTGGCTCCAGTTGGCCAGTGCACCTCACGGAGCAATTAGAGCAGGTCTAATTGTTAACTCCTTAAAAATCGCAGATTCAAACGTTTTCTATAACTAATTTAATAAAGTAGTGACACATTAATTTATTTTAACTTCCATAAAAGAATATGAACATTTATAAACATTCTATGGTAATTTATAACATATTTAGATTTATTATAAAAAATTACGAAAACTGTCGTTAAATAACTCCTTTTGGTACTCGTTGAACTGTTCAATTTTAAAATTTATCAGAAAGAATACCCATCAATCGTGCCAGATTATCCTTAAATGATTGAAAGATTATGATATTAAGATTATTATATAAGATTAAAAGATATTAAAATGTAATGTTTGAACTTTTTTCTATGATAATCTAATCAATGTTCGAGTGGAAATTAAAAGGAAAAGAACATAAGATCAAAAAGACCCCCGGCTTAATCCTCCAAATACATTGACAAACAACACTAATATCTACATCATAAATTGCTCAAAAATGAAAAGGGATATTGCCAATTTTGTAGTATTTATTTCCTTAGCACTTTTATTTTTATTATAAATTGCGTTAAAATTTATTAGAAATTACTGTTGTTTACTGAAAGAAAATTTAATTAAGAGATTTTGAAAAATAAAAGGTTTTCATTTCATATTTTTGTTTATTGGATACAATGATGTTTTTAAACAATTAATACCGTGTATAACTTCCTCTATAACATAAAAACTCAGGGAATCTGTAAGGCATATCGTGTTAATAAGGTTGTCAACTAATTTCATAAACAATTTCATTCCATAGGTGTTGCAACGCTGCACTCAGTTGCTGTAGATCTACTGGCTGTGGATGGTGTCGAAAAGCCTTTTCTATAACGCATCCCACATGTACTGGGGTCTGGAGACAATGGGGGAAGGGTCAGAGGGGAAATCCCCAAGTTTTCTAAACATTGATGACCTACTCTGTCTCTACGAGGTCTGGCATTGTCATCCAAAAATTGAAAATCCCTGCCAATTAGATCCCTATATTGAGGGATGGATTCCTCGAGTATTTCCTGAGTATTGAACACTATAGAATCCACTTAGCTCTCCAGTGTAAATCCCAGCTCAGACCAATACATCCCTTTCTCCAAATTGGACTAAGGGAGCACGAACTGGGCATTGAACGCATCCCCTGATCTCAATAGACCCTTCGGTGCTTGCTATCACTATACAGACAGAAACGCGACACATCAGCAAACATAACAGCATTCCAATTGGTGTTCTTTTCTAGGCGCTCGCTACACCATATTCTCCTGAGTTGCTGGTGGGTAGCTGTTGCTGCAGTCTTCTCAAAGAAGCATACGGTGTAAGGCCAACTTAGGAATCGTTTGTGTTAATAAAGGCCTTGCCTTGTACTTCATTTAAAATCTTGCAGCACTATGGAAAGGGTTCCATCTTGCAGCAATATTTCTGTCCTCTCTTGGCGTCGTAGTGCGCTCAACTAGACTACCAGTCCTCCTGCAGGCACCTCCAGTCTCCCGGAATCGGCTAAAGCCCGGGAGACGACTCTCCAAAAAAATCCAACTGCCTCTGCGATATCAACTTACGGATACTCTGGATGATTCATTATTACAATTATGAATTTCTGGTTCAAGATGATGTCTTTCTATGGTTAAAGAGAGAGCACTGGATTAAAATGGGATAAAGTCCAAAAACGGTGTTTTTTTTACAAATTGTATAATCTTCATGTTTACTATTCCTAATTTTTTGAGCAATTTAGGTGTGTGTACCTACACCAATATATCGTGTCAGATAGTCACGCAGCCATCAAAGCAGTTCAAACATCATTAGTTGAAACATTGTTCTACATGTAAAAGGAAACTAAACGGACTAGGTATGCCAAATAAAGTCAATTTCTTCTCGGTCCCAAGACATGTGAGAGTAAAAGAAATGGGCTGCGATGCTGCAGACAGGTCCCGAGGCCTTCATAAGACACAAAGATTCACCTTATCAATGAGTACCTTAGTCATAACGACAAAACGAAAATGAAACGATGGACATAAACCCTCCAAGAACCTTCTATAAAGTTTTGGAAGGAAAGAAGTCGCAGAATAATAATAAAGGAAGCAGGACAAACTTCGAATCCTAACAGCATTCTTAACAGGACACTGCAGACTAAATGGGTATTTGGCATAATCCAACCCTGCAGGTACAGATTCTGCAAAGAGGCCGATGAAGCTCACCAAACAAAATGAGGCGCAACAGAAAGTATTTTCGGTTTACAACGTAACATAAGAAGAAATTGAAACTGAGCCCGGTGTGCTATAATCACAGAACGGGGGATATAGGGCGCAGTATACCATACATAGAAGGACCAGCAACACTAATACCTACACAGCCCGGACACAATCTCGTGGATCTGAAACCACTGGAGAAATAACCCAAATACTGAAGACGGCGAAATAACGGAAAGCGTCTGAACCAACAAAAACCAGCGAGGATAGGCATACCAAGATGATAGATAAGTAAATATCAAAAATAGGTTTACTATCCTGCAGAATTCAAGAGGAAATCTCAGAAAAAAAGAACTCTCCAATATTACGATTGATAGGGCGTTTAATCAAAACAGAAGATTCCACTAAACCCACTACAGTTGATCCTCTTTGGCACTCAATGCTTGAAAATTATATAATTAAAACATTTTACAAAATTTTATTTCCTTATTTAAAAATGAGAACCAGTCTGCTCATAGAGAGTGGAATTAAAAAAGCACGAATAATCACACAAAAAGGGAAATTTATTCTCGACTTGAAAATCACGTGTTAAATACTATAGAACCTAACAGTATCGTCGAGACAACTTGAGCGATGGACGCAAAGTTTATTTTACAGTTATTTTATGTAGGTCTTTTTCTCAATAAAGCAGCTGTTTCCATAAACAAATTAAGGATGTTTCTCCTAGTCAGTTAATAAGCGTGATAGTTATGAGTGAACGTACCCTTATTTAAATTTTACATACACGAATGAGTTTTAGTTTAGGTAAGTACGCTTGTCAAATAACGCTAATAGTTTTTTTTTTAAATTGATGTTTTACGGTTAATTCGAACGGTAGGCATCTTTTCGCGGATTCCACAGAACATCTGTTTTGCTTTCACTCGGCGACGTTACAATTTTATTTAAAATTTAAACTTTTACAATAAAATTACACGCGTATTGCAATATTGCGAGTAGATATACATTTTAAAATAAAAATAAGGCAAGAAGAAATTTTTTTAAACATCACATGTTCAAACCGAGAACACGTGTGTTTTAGTTGAAGTCTGCTTGAATGCAGGCAGGCTGAAATTTGGTTTTTGCCGTATTGTACGTCATGCCAAATCCTTACTAAAATCAGACCGTTTCTGCACGTACAACAATATATATAAACAGGCACGTAGTGTTTATGTGGCGGTGGGTGGCAAAGGCGGAGGTTCATGGTGTCCTTGGGCGACTTACATAGCCTATGTATCTTACATAGTTACAAAATGGAACGGCACCGTGGAAAATTGTTCAGATCCCTTCTTAATTGCAACCGGGAAATTTAAGTAACTATTTCGGTCAAACAACGCTCTTTTCAGTATGTGAAATAGAGAGAGATGAAGGAGAGACTTTATAAAAAACACAACCAAGAGAAAAATATAATAGATGTGGAGAGTGTGTACGTGAGTGAGAGAAAGAAAGAACGAGAGGTTTGCCCCGAAATCAGAACTTGATAAAACGAAGCTGCTATACATCCTTGTTTTTATAGGAAGTTGTGAAGATTGTTTCCGGGATCATATAATCAGTCAGATTTTGTTGATTATGGTTGTATGCCCGAATTGTTTAGTTCCTATCCAATTTGTTTCTGGAGCCTGAGTGAGCTTTCCTAGCCTCTCTTTGTGTAACTATTTCCAGTGAAGGTAGGTTTAGCAGTGTTTCTAGTGCACAAGTAGGAGTTGTTCGCAATGCCCCTGTGATACATAGGTTTGCTAGTTTTTATACACTGCCTAAGGTTTGAGTAGCTGCTTTTTGTTGAGCTCCACCAGATTAATGATCCAAAGATTATTTTGGGTCTTATTACTGCTGTGTATAGCCACTCAAGCATAAAAACATTGATATGCTGGTATGAAACATTGTATTTAACAAAATGAAATCTCTTAATCCTGGCAATTATTGTCTTCGACCAAACGCTGAACCAAGCACATCCATGATAGGGCGTGTGAGGTTCATTTAACGAAGAGACATAGGCCCTCATAGCAATTTACTCGTTACTTAATAAGAGACGACTGACATCAACTTGTAAAAAGTATTTCAAAGAAATTACATCTTTTTTTTCTCTCTGTGTCCCTCTCTTCCACAACAACCCATGATCCCGTGGAAATCAAGACTCAGACCACTGTGTACAATTTAAATTCGTAATAACTATGCAGAGATGTATCTTATATTTCAATAATTGTCCGAAACCACAAATCTCCTCATTTTACGTAAATTGAAACACACACCTCTAAATAATTTACAGCACTCCAAAACCCAATATGATTTTGCTCATTTGTGGTGGAGCCTGGACCAAAGTGGAGTACATTCGAATTTACGACATATGTATTGGTGCTCTATTATTCACACAGGGAAAGGAAGAAGAATGGGAAAAGAAAAGAGAAAGAGAGAGAGGAAGGAAGAGGGAGATGTAAAGAGAAATAACGAAATGAATAGAGGGGCATATATTATTAAATGTATGTATTTGAGAGAGAGGAAGAAAAATCAAGGAATAATAATTTCCGAAAGGAAAGGAAAAGGAAATTGAAGAGAGTGGGCGAGAGAGAGAGAGAGAGAGAGAGAGAGAGAGAGAGAGAGTAGAATTGGAGGGAGAGAGCGAGAAAGAGATGATGTAGAGAGATGAGTAGATTGAGTAATGAGAAAGAGAAAGAGATAGATTTTGTTTTGTGGTAAATTTCTGTTCTTTTTTTATATGTTTGTTCAAAATTTTGTGTGTATATTCATTATCTACTTATGTGTTTGTTATTGGTTTATTTTTTGTCAGTTTTTGAGCGTGTGTTGGTTTGTGCGAGCGTTTGTGTAATTGGCAGAAAAATTCACTAATTAATATAGCTATTCTGTATACGCCACCTTGGGTTCGGGTTCAATTTTTCCTTAAGAGTAAAATTAAGATCAAAATCAAAACTGAGGAGAATAGAGGGTAGGCGTTATTAGATGTAATTTGTGGCAAGTTTATTTTTTGTTAATTGTTTTATTAAGGCGTAATTAATAACCGTGTCAGATGTCGTGTTCATTAACACTTTAACCAGTTCAACCATCACTCTTCCTTTGCGGCGTAGGTATGCACACCGTCAAGCAAGGAAGACGATTATGCCAAGTTGCACTTTTCTTTTAGCTTTAGACTCTTTTATAAAGATAAGGCGTTTTTTTAAATATGCACAGAATTATAATTTCCAAAAGAAATGTGGATTTAAGATTGACACTAAAGATTGTTGATACACACCTATCTAAGAAAATACGTTGAAGTAATAATTTATATCCTAATGAATAGATCATTGAAAAGCTGATAGATGTTGGAATAACGGAGAAAAGCAACTTCATATTCTATACTCGAAGACGCCGAATGATCTATTTGATTATACTGTCAATTATTTAACGGTAACAAAAGCCGAGTTCATAAAACAAATGAAAAGCCCCATCGGGGGGAAATCAATAAAGGTGATGAATTATTTTATTAGGTATTATATATTATATATTATTATAGGCTATTATATTCCTATAGGTATTGTAGGACTCACTGCTAGGTTATTTTCCTGTGTAATTTCCTTCCAAGTGCTCTCTTTTATTAAGAATGGTCAGTAGTCCTTTCGTCTCGGCAATTTGCCACCATGAACGAACCGAGGTGGAAAGATTTGAGTCAATTAACGCTTTACGACTCCCAATTAAAATTAAAAACACGTTTAGTCCTATAAGATAATTTATTTCTTTTTTGTCCGTACAGAAATTAATCTCGGGGTGTGTTTTTAAATTCAATTTTGTTTTTTGTTCATTAATGAGCTGTATTTTGCCCGGTTTTATTGATAACTCCCTGTCATCTTTTAGATTATTTCACACTACTGCTACCTGATAGATCGATATCTATGTTTGGTTGCTCAAATTGGGGCGATTCGAGTTAATCGGGCTCTAAACAAACCTGCTAGAAAAGTATTGACCTGGAATAATAAAGTCACAACTTTATCCAACAGAACGAGGATAAACAGACTGACAGAGACGACGTGTTGCCACGTACTATAACCGATTTTTCCCGCGATCTTACAACAACGTGCGAACAAGCTGAAACAGCTGGTACCTACATATTTTACGTGTGGCACAGAAAGATGAAATTGGACATGGCAACACTGACGCGTATCATCATCACTGGTTAAGAAATTTTTTAAGAAAACAAAATCCTTAAAAAGAGACTAGGCTCATAAGTGATATCTTCTCCATTTTTCAAAATGTGTAGCGTCTACGACTTAGTTGTAATGTAAATCTGTTACGATCAACTCAACTTAACGTTAATATCATGGAAGGTATTCTCTCCATTCAAAATTTAAACCATTTCCATGCACTTTGCTAATTTTTAAAAAGTCTGTTTTTTCTCCGTCAAAAATGGCGGTGCCTTATTACAGAAATAAAGTAAAACTTTCTCCAGCATCAGAACAGGGTTAGGGATAAAAGAGGCGGTCACAAGGCTTACAGCACTTCGACCTGGATATATCATATTGTGCTCCTTGTTATTTATAACTCTCCGCCAGCTTCAGGTTGTTAACCAGCTTCCAAAGCTTTGCCAGCGACTCCTTTAGTGTAGGATTGTGCTCGCTGCTTTCATGCAAAAACCTGCACCTGCATAGACCTTCACAGAAACATGGAATATGTTCTGCGGTCTCCTCCTCTTTGGCGGTACCTGCACTTTATTTCTTCAATCCATAATCCTATCCGGTGCACGTTCTTTCTTAAGTAGGAGTGCCCTGTCAGGAGTCAAACCAGAATCCTGGCTGCGGTTGCCCTCCAGTAATTGTTTTGTATGTTTTGCGGATGGTCCTTCGCGTGCAGCATACCTGTAGTATTGTTCCAATCTACTTAAGGGTCCATTTTAAGATGTATCGTCTCTTGTTGCAGGATGCTAAGCCACAGTAGGGTTGTCCATGTTGGCCAATAAGCCATGCCAACCTTTCCGTTGCCACGATAGCCCATGTACCCATACCAGGGTCAAGTTATTAGTGTCGCTGATTTCTACCCTCCTGTAGTTTCAAACACTCTCTGCCTTCTCCTCGCATGATGCTAGGGCCCCTAGTGCTTCCTGAATGTCAGAGGAAATGGCTATCTTCCGGGAATATATGTTCCCTTATTTCACTGGCGCATTGTAGCATTGTAATATGATCAACTTATTTATTTAAAAAGGCCGTAGGGATTGCCCAGTGTGTTATTTCACCAAACGAGTCCTTTTAATAAGTGCAATTGGCAGCACAACTCACACAAAACTATCACGAACCCTTTCACTCTTGGAAGCCTTAAAAGGGACGGAAAACGTATAACTGCGTATCAATCTGACAGACCATATCAGCGTTAATGAACTATCCCGGGTGATCACCAAAGTACAGATCCATCACCTCTCACACTCCAAAATTGTCGGTATATAAAATTCTCTACTCTTTCCTGCGAAACGTTTTATTTAAATAATTGATGATATATGAAACGAGTTGTTCTTAATGTAATACAGATCAAATTGCAAAGACACCGTTCGTGAGAGAAAGATTGCCCCTGGAAGTCCACGCTTCGGCTGTTGCCCCCAAAACGGATTCAACGGTCACGGACTGGCCGTCGATGGAAACCACTTCTCTAGCTAGGAATCATAGACGGATGACGGTCACAGTTTTCATCTCTAAAATCGTCTTGTGTGGTCCCCGGATAGGCCGGAAGGCTAAAAGTCAATTGTTTTCCATATTACACGTTTGTGGACCGTTTGACTCACAGCCAGACTACTTCGAACGTTAATGCTCTCAATGATTTGAATCGTTTGAAACGAAAACGTGACTTTTGTGTATTCCATCTGCCCCACCTTCGGTAGTTCGGGCATGCTTCGGTTTTGTAACCTTTGCCTTAGGTGATGGTGTTTCTCCCTCTTTGACAAACTCAGCATCCATTCCAGGCAGAAAGAGAAATTCTGATTCCCAATAATTTCTGCAAAGTAGGAATTAATGTTATGTGTATAATGAACATGCAATTTAAGAAAATGAAATAAAATATTAAATTACCGCTTGAATAGTCCCTTAAAAGTTTAGTTTTCTCTCCGATAAAAGGTTATTTTCGCCAATTTAAAGGATTATACGATGAGATGAAATGTACAGCCCCTCAACGAGTGTTAGAAATTAACATATTAGATAGAAGAATCCAAATATGTATGTCAGGTTGTTCTGATGAGTATACGTCCTAAAACCAAACATCACATATTTTGATTTTCAATCAGCTCGTTCAACAAAAGCTCGAAGTTTATTGATGTGCGTGCAGAGTTGATCCTCTAAGTATTTCTTTCTTTCAAAAAAATAATTTTGAAGAGCTTCCTAGAAAATTTTTTTAGCATACGCACATATGACTTACAACTTTTGAACCTAGAACTGAAAGAATTAAAATGACCAACGTCCCAGATTCCTTTACTCAAAAAACAACCTACTTTAATATGCCCGTAGAATAATTCCTTTGAGATTTCAAGTAATATAAGAAAGTAGTCTACGGGAAAAACGTTCAATTAGAACAATTGTCGACTTTACGATAACGAAGACTAGTTCATGTATTTATTTTAAACTTTTTTAATATATACTTTCAAATTAAATATTTACTACTCAGGTCAACAAAGTATAGTAATGAAGGATTAAATAAATTCTGGATCGATGTATGGTATTGAAGGAGAAGAAAGCGAATTTAATTATTAATCTTAAGTTTTCGACCTATTTTAAGGTCATCATTAGAGCCTATGTTAATTTCACATTACGACACACACACATTAAAACATCAATAATTATATGGATAATATGGGCTTTTAAGTACACTTTATGGTGGTCTTATTAATTTTAAAAAGAGGTCATTGATAACGAGAAGAGGTGCCCGGGGTCAAGTTGCAATACCGTTACAGTCCTTGGCAATGTTGGGGCTAAATCAGTCTTCAACGAAATTTGGGATCGCATGTAAAAAATAGGTTGTAAAAATGGAATAAAAGAGGTTGTTTTGTAAGTTCTAGTTACATTGATTATTAAATTAATTATACAAATAAGTTTTTCATAATGTGAAATTAATATAGGTTCCGATAATGGCCTTAAAATAGGTCGAAAACTTGGCCTATCCACTAAATTTGCTTTCTTCTTTTTAAAGACTATACCTTGATCGAGAGTGTCCGTAAGTGAAAAATTGGTCGATACTTCTAATAATGAAAGTAATGAAGGATGTGTAGGCAATGACGTTTTAATACTAACGAACTATGTTCCAAAATTATCGAATTATGTTGTGAAACTGTCGAACAACGTTTCAATTATGTTGGGATAAGAACGAAGGATGTTTTAAATTAGAGGGAACGATCTTTTAACATTATTGAACTGCTGCGGAAATAATGAACTTTGAAGGATGCGTCGACAAGATGAAATGGTGTTTTAAAACTACCTACATAACTAAATTTCAAAACTGTCGAACTATGTTTATCGAATCGATATATTAATTATGTTCCAAATCGATTCTCGAATTATGTACGAAAACTATTGAATTGTATTAAACCAAGAGTGTTTAATGGTCATAATTGACCATATTAATTATTTCAAATTAATTGATCTTCAGCTAAATATGCCGCTGCTCTAACTACTTGACGTGTCTTGTCCCACTCGAATCCCTTTAAAACATAAATAAGTAAAGAATTATTGACTTCACTGTCAGATCGACTTCATTAGTCGCAAGAATCGAATCCCGATTACACATCATTTAAAAATGGCAAATAGAGAGAAAATACGAAAGGTTGCCGAGGTCGTTGGTTCGAATCCCTCTCATGACACTAACTTTTTAATCTCGACCAAAACTTAACCTGAATTATTTTACAAAACTAATAAGCAATAATTATAAAAATAGGTGAAATTAAAGTAGACAGGTTTATAACGACGCAGGCCACAGGAGGAATATCATAAGGAATATGGATAAAATGCATGTTCATCGTTAGAATAAAACGTAGATTTTTGGCTTACGATGAGATTATTATTAGGCCGAAATCCGGACCTCTACATAAACCTGTTTGTAAGTAGAACCATATTTTTCAGCCAGTGAACAATGTTGCGAAACATTCGTACAAAGCAGTGGTATGATCGAACTATGTTTCGATACCATTAAACTACGTTTGAAAGTGTAACGATATTTTGATACAATTGGACTATGTTGCTTTTGGTTCCAAATTTCTTTCGTTGCGTAAAATTACCAAAGTCAACTGTGTAATATATCTGCGTCTTATTTTCGTCATTGTTTTCTAGAAATCTTTGGACAATGGGGACGGCAGCCAGTAGGAACCCGGACGGAGAAAGAGGTGAATATGTGTTATTAATTAGAAAGTAATGACGGCATAAATACATTGATTAAATATAATTTAACTCCATGGTCGATAATTAATCCACGATATATAAAAACATGGAATATCTGGTATGTTCTTAACTGCATATAGTTTTGAAAATATTATGTAAACTTAGTTCAACCATTGCCTCGCAAAAAGTATGATTATGTTTCATAAAATAGTTTTTAATTGGTTAAATAATTAAATACTGAAGGACATGCATTGTTAATCAGCAGGCGCATTGTTCTTTGAACTGATGTCTTTTTAGAAATATAACTATTATTTTATTTCTTCAAAATTATTCTGTTAATTTTTTTAAAATTAAGCATATGTTATTAGTTTAGTTTATTATTATTAGTTTAACTAGCCTCGTTAATTTTTCCGTACTGATGCGTTCCGGCATTCCACCGTCTTGAGTGGTCTTTGTGCTCTTTCTTTCAGACGTGTTCTTTTTACGTGATACGATAAACGGGATGCTTTTAATAGAATAAACCAGTCGTCTTCTTGATATGATTCAGTAGTTAGAACGTTTCATATCATTCAGGCCAGCCAATTGTTGCCGTTTTGAGGTGTAAGACCTCAATTGGAGATAGCCAAAACAGCGCGAGAATAATTTACAATTGCGAGAAGTCTTCCATTATCTGAAGAGTCAAAGACTTAGTGCCATCGCAAACCCATCAAATGCCAAAACATCTAGGCTGGACGGTGTACTTTGAATAGAAATGGCCAAATTAAAAATATATATTGCCAGGTTCGCTCGTTAAAACTGTAGTTTGGTTATTTTCTATCATTTTGGTATGACTGTCATGGCTTTTTTGGCCAGACGCGTTTCGGCTTTTTTAACATTTTCAGAACTGGGTTTCCGTCAGCCCAAAGTCCAAAGTATGTGATGATAGAAATGAAAACGTTCTAGCTATCTTTGTATCTTATCTTTTGTATTAACATTTTAAGTTTACATTGAATTAGCATATGCATAATTAGCATATTATTTTCATTCTGCATTACCATAATGTTCTAACCCGCTGATTGTTTTAACATAATTGCACATTAGCGACGAACATAATGAAAACTCCTTATCTTCACACCTTGATTGGCCTTTATTTAAAAATAAAGAAGGCAATTTAAATCCGGCTGGCGCGATGCATTTTTCATTTGCAATTTGCCTCTACAACTAAGATACTTAAAGTATAATTTTGTTGCAGTAAAAAGGTATAAGAAGAACGACCGCCCTTGGAAGACAGAAGGAGAGTTCAAATTAAAATGCAGAACGACCGGGAAGGGAGAAAAAATCCGTTTGCAATCACCGTCAAAAAACAAAAACGAAAATAAAAATTCATTTCTAAAGAAGAAACGCGATAACGGGAAAAACGATGGCACGGGAGTTAAAAAAGATAAAAAGCTTTCCAAGTCCAGGTCGATAACAAAAGAGCCTCGTGAGGAGAAAGTCCATGTCGTTGATTGTCCAAGTAAAGTGAGTAAACGTGTGCTGCCGTCGCCTTGTCCGCCTCCACCTTCGCCAATTTCATTGCCACGTTCTTTGAAAGCCGACTGCAAAGCGAGCCCTTACAGGCCTGTTGAATTAAGCAAAAGTCTGGAGCCATCGCCGGCCCCAAACGTGAACCATGTGAAAGCTCGGATGTCGAAGTCAGGAAAAGAATCGTCGAAACTGAATGATCGGATCCAGTCTTTGTTCGAACAGGACATCCTACCCGACTTACCAAATTGGAAGGATAAGGAAGAGACGATAAACGTGGACGTTAAAGCTCAAATCAAAAGCTTGGAAGATTTGACGAAAGGAGCCAGATCGAAATCACCGTGTTTGCTTGCGGCCAAACAAATCAACTGTTCAAGGTAAAAACCGGTAATTATACTACTAAAATCTATTAAAACGAAACTTTTATTTTAGTGAAACTTCCGTCACGTCCTCTACATATTCGAACGAAGAATTGGACAGCACAGATGTTGTTTGGTCGGGTTCGAAGCGTTCCTTCATAGAATCGACGTCAGAAAACACCCTCTCATCCTCGTTGCCATCGTTAACGTCGAATCAGAAGAGAGCAGATGAGAAATGGCAAAATAAGGAAAACCAGAAGGAAGAGAGGTTCAGACAACTCGAAGAGCTAGGACTCGGTTTCGTACAAGAGGGAAAATGGGTACAGCCTATCGACGTTTCGACTTTTTAATTACTTTAAAACAAATCATTCTCAAGGAAAAATTTTGCAGATTCCGACCGATGTGATCTCCCGAACGATATGGAACGGAGTTGCAAAAACAAAAGGTTGCTGTGCTGAATGGAACCGTCAACAGTCGAAGACTTTTAAAGACCCCAAGTTATTGCATGACTAACAATAAAACCACAATACTGATTTATTATTTAAAGGTTTAGTTAAAACAACTTACCATAGCTTAAATCATTAATTGTTTGTAAACTTGCCAGGGTTTAGATCTGTTTCTAGGGTGAGAAAGAATCTTTTTCACTGCGTCCATTCGACTATTGCAAGAGTCCTGTTTGGAACTTCATACTGTTCGTACTGTGGTTTCTTCTTCTTCTTCTTGGCAGACCCTTCTATCACGACCCATATTTTCATGTGCCTATTGAGTCGGCAATATACAGTTTGTAGTAATCCAATGTGTTGTAAAAGTCCAATAGGTTTAGGCGGGCGGGATTTTCTTGACGGTCTTTTAGTCCTGCAGTGTTGTTCCACAAGGTATGGCTCTCAAGGAACATCATTGGCACCCACTTTATTCACCTTCTACCGGATGTGTTCTGGAAACAATTTTGTAGAAAATATGCCCTCCTAGCAGCCCTTGATTCCAATGTACAGTTTGACTATGGAGATGATCGATAGAACATGTTGCCGCTTATGCCTAGCCTTCCTTGGTACAATGCTCAATTTCTTGGTTTTGTATTTCCAAGAGTATTTGCGATTTCAACACTCAACCTAAGACAAAGAATTTTTCTACCCTGTTGGGCAGGGACGGTCGGAGGTGGGGTCATGGGTTCGAGGCCCTTCTTTCTAGCTTCGCTTATGGTTGCTTTATAATAATATCATAACCCCTCTAAATCGTGTCCTGTTTGGGCTTCCTTGCCAACTAGTGCAACTGTTGACTGATAGTCCTTTCTCCATGTGGCCTTATGGTACCATAATTTGGTATACCGAGTAGTCATAACTTACGGGCGTGTCTTCCTCTTTCAAAGTTGAACTCCAAAGCTGGAGGAAGCGTATAGCAGGATATCGTTTTTCTTCTCTTCTCCTTAGATGAAAATATGTAGAACTTGTTTAATTTCTTCTCCCGGGGCAACATTGAACGTAGTTTAAAATGACTGCATTGGTCCGCAGGCCTTATTTTTAAAGTAGACTTGATAAGATTAAACATGATACAATCTAATAGATATTGACCCTTAGGTTAAACCCGTTTCATCCTAGGGCGTAATACGTTCTCTTTTCTTTAAAGCGTAAATATATTGGACACCGAAAGCTGAGGCCTACTTAAACTCCACTGGAGTGCCATTAAATTCAAGGGAACATTAATCAAAATGAGAAAAAAACAAAGTTAATACACCATGTTTACGGAAGTTTGTTGAGCAGAGATTTTTACTAACTTTAATTGATGTACAATTGAGTTACCTTTTTTGAGACTTTTATGGAGTGAGTCGACTAACCGAAGTTTTCATTAAAGATGTTTGCTTTTCGATTTATATTTGTTGATTTTCGATCAAAAATTATGCATTTTGTTTTGATAGATGAGGTCGTTAGTATTACTGCATATAATTTTTATCTATTGATTTGTTTAATTGAATTATTAAGATGAACGTGTGTGTGTGTGTGTGTGTGTGTGTGTGTGTGTGTGTGTGTGTGTGTGTG
>CM077104.1:24961542-24987950 GCA_039619505.1 Cimex hemipterus | reverse complement strand
GGGGAGTGTTTTAGTTATGTCCTCTCCTTCGAAAGTGTCGAATCTTTCCCTAGCATACCTATCGCATTCAGCTAGGTAGTGTCGAGCCGTTTCCTCTTTAGTTTTTCCCACATGATAGGTTTTACTTTTGATTCCTAACCCTAATCCTCTCTTAATTTTCAAGGCCAATCAAACGCGTTTCGGCTATACGCTATCTTCAGTGAGAAATGGATCTGCACCATCAACTGTAATGTATTTAAACAGCAGATATTGTAATATAATGTACCTACTGTGATAAAACATGCTTTATTTGATAGAGTTATTGATAGAAAAGCTGATAGATGTACCTATGAAGGTTTACATCTAACCTGTATGACTTCTTAATTTGGCTGTAATATTTGGTTAAGTATAACATTTTGATTTTAGGGGTTAAAAATCATACGATGAAATACTTTGTACTTGCGATCATTTTGGTCTGACCATCCTCATTGTTTATCCTCTACCAAAATGATTGCAGACGATCAATGCCATGAGTTCATAACCCACAACTCAACAAAAAATCTCGAAATTTACTTTATTTATGTCTAAGACGTATGGATTTGGTGTATGGCCAGGATTAAAAAGCAGAAACTGCAATCATTTGCCAAGCTCTCGGCCTTTATTTGAAAACCGTTTCAATTCAATTCCGAAAACCTGCTAACAACCACATCAGTAAACAAATATAACTAACTAAGGTTGAGCACTACTCTGAGGACGGCCTTATAAAGGCCGAATGCTTGGCAAGTGATTGCAGTTTCATCTCTTTAATTCTGACCATATACTAGGTCAATATATTACAATATATACCACTGGTCGATAATCTTCATAATCATCACACATAGGATAGACAAGAAGTACTAGATGTAACTAGCAATGTTTACATTAAACTGTATGTACAACAGACTACGACGACAGGTAGGAGCAGTGTAAATGAAAGATCAGGTTTAAGCCTTATGATGGTCTGAAAAGCATTACGAACTGACCCACTTGAAGATTTTCGAGCTCGGGGACGAATACGTGGAGCAGATGGAAAGGTGCAACTCTCTCGGTGACGACTATGTACCGTGGTACAAACAAGCAACAAGGATGTAATCTGAAGCGGCCGCCATGCTCATCACCCCTTTGATGTGTGCCGTTTTAGGGTGAAAACTAAGCAACTGGTCGCCTGGACTGTAATGTTTTCCTTCAAACCAACCTGATTAGAAACCTGATCTCCAAATGACATTAAGCTGACTGCTAATGGGCTGAAAAAATCATATGATTAAATAGTTAAAATCATGTCTTATGTTAGTCCTTAGAAAATGTTTATTTTACAAAAAGGAAAGCATTTCTAACTGATGGTTCACTCCGGCCGAAAGTATCATGGAATGGTTTATCCACACGAGGTGCCTGTAGTCGCCAGTCCATTCGAGCGCGTCGTAAAATCTGTAGAGCCGTTTTCCAGATTTAAGGTCCCAGAGATGAAGCGATGAGTTCATGAAGACGATGAGGCACTTGCCGAACCCGGCTCTGATGAATCCGACTGGGGCACCGACTGAGAAAGTGTAGAGAGTGAGCCCTCGAAACGGATCCCACACCCTGACGATAGAATCTTCCGAATAAACCACTAAAGTTTTCTCAGCTATGATAGCGCAGAAATGAGAGGAGCTGATGGTTTTTGTGCCCAAGGGCTCGTTGTAGTACCCTTTCTTCCAAACGGAGATTCTTTTCAAGCAGATGTCGCCTGGTGCAGGGATGGCCATGACGAGTTTTTCGCTGATGACGAACTTCTTACGCCCTGGTAGCGACATGAGAGGCATGACCTCGTCCTCATCGATGCTGTATTTCAGCAGACTCGTCACGCCGGAGTGCAACGCGAGATAGACGTTGGTGCCGATGGATTCTATCTGACTTATCTCCTTAAGGCCGACTTTGTCCGATACGAGCTTAGAACCCGTGAGTTTCCAGATCCAGACATGACCGCTGCCGTATCTCGCCGCGAATAGGCGGTCGTCGACGACGGCATACATCAAAGGGGTTATGAGCAAGGCGGCCCCTTCAGATTGCATCCTTATCGCTTCTTTGTACCACGGTACGTAGTCGTCGCCGAGAGAGTTGTACCTTTCCATCTGCTCCACGTATTCGTCCCCGAGCTCGAAACACTTCAAATCGGTCAGTACGTACTTATCGTTTTTCGTAAAGACGTGAAGCAATTTCTTCTGGATCGCCACTATAAACCGGGTCGTAGTTTTAACAGATATTATAGGGTAGTCTGGGAGAACTGCTAGCACGATCTGCACGAGATACGGTAAACCCTCTATCGACCTAAAATCCTTCCAAGTTAAGACGGCACGTCAAAACCGGACAAGAAGAAAGTTAAGACAAAATACGAACCAGACATATATAGAAGAATCTTCGTGTCCAGTAACGGCGGTGATGCCGTCACAATCGAGGGAATACACGGGACTGGAAGTTTCTGAGAGCTTGTACGTTTGAAATTTTTTATCCATCCAATTTTTGGAAAGTCGTCTGCACCATCCATAAACTTCGCGCCAATAACAAAGAGGTTCCAACACATTGCGTTTCTCTTTAACACAACAATTACGAAATAAATACAACACAAATAAAACAAAACAACAAATTACTTATATAAATAGTATAAATAGATTAAAACCATAAATTATATGGTAAAAAACATTGCAAAGATTGTGTTGCAACTTAACAAAATATTTTTACAACACAAAAAGGTTTGAGATGCAGTTTGAGATCACCCATCGTCTCTGATCATCCAGGTTTGTATAGTCTCGCTGATTTTATATGCCTACGTTGATTACCAACTTTAGTCATAGGTCTGTGGGTGTTTTTTGTAATCTGTCCTTTTTATAAGTTTGTACAAGGTGGCAAAACTAGTGAGACTACGGATAAGGATTCTCACACCCTAAAACAATACTATGTAATAAATTTTATTATTCAATAATGAAATGTATAAACATTAAGTCCTCTTGAAGTGTCGAAATAACCAACGATGGCTCACCAACCAAAGCAGTAAGAATCAAATCAGAACGAGTATTCCGCGTATAAATGATTACTAACTTACATCGACTTGTATCTAAGAGGAAAAATTAGATACCGTCCGTCACAGTTTCAATGAAGAGGTGAGAACGGCTTCTCAACATCATCTTATCGTCGTAGCTCTCGTGCCGACATATGTCCCTCCAGACGCTGTCGATGTTTACGCCTTTCCTCCATTTCTTAGACACCTCTGAACACGCGTTAAGCTCGGCGAGGGAGAGTTCGCCCAAGATCAACTCCAAGACTTCTTCGGGGAGGTCGAAGAGATCGTCGACCGACTGTTTCGTCTTGGCGACGGACCTGGAAAAACTCGCGCTTTTCTAATACGATTCGAAACAACGTTGAGCCAGTAGAAATGTAAATTTTTTAGTACCATTGTGTTTTTCTATTTGGCAAAGTAGAACCCAGTTTAAAACTTAAAAAATCATAGTCATATGTATTATTATTCCAGATAATCATTACGGTGTGATTTTTTTTGAGTGACAAAAACTATCGATATCACGTGCTTACCCTGATGAACGCTGTTTCAAATCCATAGCAAACAACAGACAAAGATTAGTAAAAAAAGAAACCCCAGTTTTTGACAAGTGTCATAAGGAATTGAGATGAAAATACAAATGCGACATGTAAAAGTATTGGAATTTTTGAAAAAAAAAGAGAAAAAATAACAAGGAAAAGAGAAATGTCTTATCAGTCCATATGGCAATTTAAAAAATTCACATTATTCCAGATTTACGGTTCATATTTAATTAAGAGAAATAACTCTTTAACGCAGAAACTCAGAATAATATCCAAATTCTATTATCTGGTATATTTTCAACCTATTTTAAGGCCATCATCAGGGCATATTTTAATAGATGATTTCAATTTTTTTATTAAGGATATAAGATAGACATATAAAGATATAACATGGATAGAAGATCAGGTCTATTGTGTACCAATTATTATCCGCCAGGTTTTAGACCATTTTAAGGTCATCATCAGGACAAAACAATCTTAAAAATGTCTACAAATTGACAAAATAAGTTTCTACTAGAAGGTTGCATATTTTTTCGTAGATAGACTTCTATATCCGGATGAATTGAGGAAAGAAAATCGAGTCTTTAGTGTATCAATTTTATCTGCCAGGTTTTCGACCATTTTTAGGTCATCATCGAAGCAAAACAATCTTAAAAATGTCTACAAATTGACAAAATAAGTTTTTAATAGGTTTCATTTTTTCGTATTTAGATTTCTTTGTCCGGATAAATGGAGGAAAGAAAATCGAGTCTGTTGTGTATCAATTATTATCTGCAAAGTTTTCGACGCGTTTTTAGGTCATCATCAGGGCAAAGCAATATAAAAGAAGCCTACAAATGCACATTTAATAGATGTTTTAAGTTTTTAATAATTACAATTAATTAATGTAGTTTGTAGTTGAGATAAAAAAGTCAATGGCTCGAGAGGGATTCGAACCCACGATCACGCTAATTACGCCGCTCCTCTACCACTTGAGCTATCGTGATCCCCATCCGCTCGGACACTGACTTCCCATCCCAACTCACCTCTCGAATTTTTTATCCCAACTACAAACCTTAATTAATTGTAAGATATATTAATTGGTCGATCGGACCACGAACTGAAAATAGGTTTTTAATAATGATTTAAGGTTGGAAGAAAGATAGAAGATCGAGTTTATCTTCAAAGTAATCTGAAACCCCTTGTTAAATGAAACTCAATTTTGTCAATTTATGGACATCTTCAAGGTAGTTATGTCTGATGATGACCGAAAACTTGGCAGAAAATAAATGAATTAATTTTTTTCGCCCAGACCATACCGAGATCAAGTTCCCTGAGTTAAAAAAGTGGTCTATACACCTTAGACTTTAAATATTCAACCTCCTCCAAGTCTAGAACGATTTTTATTTTCCACTGTTTGATGTCACGGCCAAATAGAAAGAGCGAAGCACATACACGCAAACAACACGCTCTACAAAACAAGTGTTCCATTCAAAATTAAGCTCTGTTAAATTCTTCCCCGCTAATTACCCCCTTAATCTTTAGACGACTCGGAAACTTTTACTTATTAATATTAAAACGGGCGCGATGAGAGCTATGGGAGAAAATTCTCCTGTGGGACCTTTTAATGGGTGAAATCCCTTTAGATATATTCAATTTAGAAAAAACAAAAACAAAAAAAAAAAACAGTTCCCACCTTGCATACGTGAGCATGCAAAAATAATGAAAGAGCACTTCGTACAATGATTGATGCAAAATAATAATAATAAAAGTGTTCTTTTCCGTCCACTTTTGCATTATAATCGTTTCTTGCCTTCATTTTTAATTTTAGACTGAAAAATTAGTCGCACAGATTTATAAACCTTATGCATATTCAAAATGTTCAGTCAAGTAAAAAATATCTGTAATTAAGTGTAAATAATGAATGTAATTTTGTTTAAAATGAGTCAGTTCAGGAGAAGAAATAGAAAGGAATAAATTGCATAAAAAATAACCTACTTTGATCTTAACCTATGGATCACTAATCTGATGGAACAAAGCTCAACAAAAAGTCTACCCAAAAAAAGACTAGCAAACCAATTTATCGCAGGAGCGATGAGAACAACCCCTACAAACGCATTAGAAACTTTGCTAAATCTACTCCACTGGAGTAATTCATACAAGGAGAGGCTAGGAACAGCTCACTTAGGGTCCAGAAACAATTAAATTGGAAAGCAACTAAACAATTCGGGCATACAACCGTAATAAATAAAATCAGACACCCATAATTAGAAATGGGGACTGTCTACATGTTCCTGGAAAGAATTTTTACAACTTCCTATAAAGTCTCAACGGACTACAAACTATAAAGGAGAAGAAGAACACAGGAGAGCATCAGACACAATGATATGGTATACAGATGGCTCCAAAACAAACGAAGGAACTGGATCAGGCGTTTCCTGTACGAGCCGAAAACATGAGCAATCAAACTCATTAGGGACTTCAGCCTTTCAAGCAGAAATACATGCTAGCCATGTTTTTGCCCTGGAAAATGTTAGAAGAGGTTACACTGACAAAAATCCTCATAAGATCAAATAGCCAAGCAGCATGTAAAAGCATCCCATCGAAACTAGTCAGTGAATGCATCCAAAATCTCCAAAACCTGGGGAAACACATCAACCTGATGTTATCCTTGGTGCCAGGGCATAGGGGAATTTTGGGCCTGGAAAGCAGACAGACTGGCCAGAGGAGGATCAGCAAGACCGTACATAGGCCCTGAACCTATTCTTGGGATAACAAACCAAATGTAGAATCCTCCATCGCAGAAAGGATCCAAGCACACTGAAAGTTGAAATGGATATACTTTAGCAGTGCTAGACATAGTAAACTTATGATGAAACAACCCTCAACAACAACCAAAACACTGCTGTAACTGGAGAGGGCCAAACTCAGAGAGTGGTAGGACTTCTAACCGGTCACTGGTATCTGAGAAAACATTTATACAACATGGGTATATACAGCGATGATCCCATTTGCAGATTATAATGAGGAAGAGGAAACAGCCACTCATATCATCTTCGAATGCAAAGCAACAGCTCAATGGAGGTTTAACCTAATGCACGGAAAAGACATAGGGAATCAAATGGCAGCAGCATGCAATGACCTGTTACTTCTAAGTTCCATGATGGCACATGTAGATTCTGCAAAGAAGCAGAAGAAACACCAACACACTCACTAACCAACTGCGAGGCAACATTAGCCCGCAAGGAGGAAGTGTTTTGGGGTGTACAATGTGACCATAGAACTTCAACCAATAAAATCAAGTTTTCTGGTGAATTAGGACTCACCGATATACTTTAGGCAGAGAATGGGGGATACAATAGCTCTTAAAGGGCGCATTACGACACCCTGAAATATCACATCATCATCATCATCATCATCATCATACTTCTAAGAAGAAGGATTTAGTCTATTGACTGAACTAAGGAACTAGGAAGGTACAATAAGCCGGAAGGCTGCAGTACCTGGGGAGTACAAATGCTGCTTCCTAGTAATCTTTTCCACCATACCATACCATTCTTTGGACTTGTTGAAAATTTATTTTGAAAATAAGTTTTTATCAACAATTTGGCCAAATAGGGGATATAAATAAATTGAAAATATTTTATTTCTTTTGTAAATTATCATGGACATTTTTCATAAATGGTTAGTTACGATAAAATAGTTGGATATCGGTAACCATCCCACCCCTTATATTTTTTTAACTGGGCGTTTTCTTGAAATGCCACTAGCACCCTTTAGGTTCCTGCAACCCCATGTCCCAATCCTTCCTTTCAGAATGGACTTACAGTTCGTTTTAATTTTGATAATTTGTTATATTATATATTTTGTAAGATAGAATATTCTCCTTAATTAACATCAATATTTCAGCTATAATTGTCAACATTTTGGTTATCTACGCTACTGCAAGGAAAAACAATGGCGAGACATTTTTTTTGTTATTTCCAGGATTTAGGTTATTTCTCTAACCCTATCTCTAGGTTATTTAAAAAAATCGCTTAAATTTGGACTAACGTTGATTTACATTGGGTAAACCGTCAACATCTTATGAACAAATTGTAATAATTAAGATTGTCGCCTGCAAAATGCCTCAGTAACTCGGTAATATTATTTAATGGTTATTGTAGGAATAAAGTTATTTCTCCGGTTTCACTGGGTGGTCTTAATAACTATTTAATTGTTTAGTTACAGGAACAATTTTGTTTTTCTTGAGGGTATTTCAACTATAAGGTTATATGAGCCCTTGGGGTGCTGGTGTTTTTGAAAAAAAAGCCCATGTTGAGTTTGAATTCGGGATTCAAACCCTGGACCTTTACCTTACAGTGATGTCAACGCCTAAACCGTTGTAGCCACTGACGCTCTTAAACGAAAAAAAAAAAAAAAGATTTGATTTTATCGATAGGTACGATTTATAAATATCACTGTTTTCAAAATCTCTTGAGAAAATTTTATGTTTATTTTTTACGTTGAAGAGACCACGGGCTTGCAGTCTTTATGTGTGTTAATAATATATACATACATATTTTGGCTTATGATGTTTTACTTCCAGTAGATTTCTGATCCATTTCTTTTCATCGTTTTAAATTATAATTAATTTTAATATTCTGGAATTACTTTCTCTTATAAACACTTTTAGAGAAATTTTAAAAAGCCAGCGTGATGTTCTTCGTCAGTAGATACGCCCAGAATAGATTAATTTGTTTTGGAACGAACAAATTTTGGAGTGTTTTCTTGCGGTTAGTCGCCCAAAATAGGAAACGAGCTTTAAGACGTGTCAAGGGTATTTTCACATTTGTGGGTGGTGCACAAGCTAATTGGGCCTTGTTAACGAGCATTTTCCCGTCGCCCATCTTGAATCAAATTCGAATTAACTCCTACAGAATTGAAGGCAAACAGGCAGATAAAATTATAACAATTAAAAATTTGGAGTGGTGTGGGCGATGATCGATTGAAGACTAGTATTGCAATGAAACTTGGCATGGCACAAAAAAAACCTTAACTAAAATTTTTTGAATTTATTTTCATTTTCTTAAATATCTTAAATATATATCTTGCATAAAATTAACTGACTATTTATAATTTCTCTGGGAATATGTAGCCATGTGAAGCATTCACAAGAGTGGTAGGGGTTGCCAAGTTGCCGGTTGTATAGAATTGCCAGTTCTATTCTTTATAAAACCTTTCGTCCATTATAAATAAACGAAGGACCGAATAATCGGCTAACTGTTGGTAGCCCCTGGACCTGACCTTAGTTCGGGTAGATGGCTGAGTTCCGACATCGAGTCTGCTGATAAATGTTGATTCTCGAGGCTTGCTGGTAATTTATTGTAAGTTACACAAAACCGGAATTGTCATATTCTTACATTGTAAATCCTGAACTAAATGAACATTGGAAATGGTAAAAAATGGAATAAAAATAAAAAGGAATATATCTTGGCACTATTCATGATGATGGCCAGAACAATGGCTGCTGTTCAATGAACCCTCACGAGATAAAGTGTAAATAATAATGCACATCGCGATGATATATACATGAATATTATCATTTGGGTTAACCAGAGAATAATTTTGGATATGTCTTACGGCTTGGGGCCAGTCCGAAAGTTTAACACGGAAATTGTTACCAAGACCGTGCGTCGGTGTATTGTTTACCAAGGATACGCGAGAACGAACTGATGGGGAGGTGTTTTTAAAGTCGCGACGCGATTGATTCTTATGACGCTTATGATGCGACGCAATTGACGCTTTTGACGTCTGCGACGCGACGCGGTTGTAATGAGCTTCCAAATAAAAACGATCCTCAAATTAATAAATAAGCGTTCCCTGATAATTTGCGAGTGTGTTTAAATAGCTATCATAAGACATCCATGTACTGATGTATCGGCATGCAGTGTAGATACTTGTTACATTTTCCAAAAATATTAGTTTCACTTTAATCCTTCGTTGTGAAGTGGTTTTTGAGAATATTCCATTCAGTTTTAACCTAATTACCAAAATTCAACTATGAAATGAACAAAGTGTTCTTTCAAGTCTCAATAGATCACATTTTTTCTTTTGTAGCCACAAGGACTTCACACCTTTTACATTTGAACTTTTGTCTATCATATCTGATCTTTTTAATATTATTTTTGGTTCATTTAATAAAATACAGAATTTTTATCAGTGGTATGGTATTTCAAAGCTGCCTTGGGGGTTAGGTGTTGACACGGCGCTCATCACTGTAAGGTAAAGATCCCGGTTCGAATCCAGCGGCCCTGCATTCGAACCCGACATACTCACAACTTTTTTTTTTTTGTTCAAAAACACCGTCATCCCGGAGGTTGATATAACCTCTGCTATTGCAAACCCTTGTAAAACAAAAAAGAATGAAACAAACATCAAAGATAAGAAAAGTAATGAAATGAGTAACCTCAGCTCTTTGTTGGCCAACTCCCCAAATTATATGTATTGTGTCAATAATCAATATAACCTGGCCAATCATGTAGGCAGTATTGGAGTGAAATATTAAATAACTAAATATTTGAAAAGGGTTCGAGGTTCGGTTTTGCCATTAGAACTACTTTGATGCCTGTTTCAAATTATGAGTTGAAAGTTATTAATTAACATTTCCCAGATCATTTTGTTGTCACCATTCCACAGCCCATCATGTATTGAGAATTTTAGACAACAAATTTCCTTTCTTTGAGCGCAAAATATGTTATAGTGACGTTTTTGACATGGCACAAGAATCTCCTTTATAAATTAAAACGCATTTATCCAAATATCCTCAATTTTCCAAATACTTAATATCAGAGTGGTTCATTCGGGTCCTACAAGGGTCAGTTTACCACTAATATCTCAGGGCAGTTGGGCAGACCAATCCTCAACATCGTTTATACAGCAGATCTCCCTATTACACCAATCATCCCGCACTCCCTTCCTTTGCCGATGATTCTGTAGTACTATCCAACCCGTTCGTACATTTGGGAAACATCTATAGAGACATGTCAGATATTGCTGATCGGTGTAGAAATTAGAAAATGAAGATCAAAGCGAGTGGGTCTATGTCACATTTCCAGTCTGCTACAGCAATATTCAACCTGGCATGCTTACAAATGGGCTATTTTTTTCATAAACGTCGACATCCCGAGGGTACTTCATAATTGAAATACCCTTAAAAAAAGCTATTCCAGGCAACAACTGCATCTTCAGGAATAGGTTGAAAACTTAACTTTTCAGGATTGCTATTTGAAAGTTCAGACTTTTGGTACAAATTCAATTTTTCTAGTGACTAAAATGGATTTTGACCATGTATTTTTTTGCTTATAAACTGGAACCATTGTAGAATTAAAAATTAAGGGTTCCAGTTTTTTTGTATGGTGTTTAAGCATTTCCAGACAGCTTTGAGTTGAGTTTGTAGGCTTGAAACGGAGAGCTATCTGTAGCTAGTTATTACTACAGTTGTTAGATTTTTTATGTGCAGATTCTAGACCTAGCAAATTTGGCTAGAAAGATAGTTGTCGTGCTCATAGTTAGGACCTATTATATATCACAGCATTTCAATACAACCACCTAATTTTGACAATTTACCGGACTGCAGTGGTCAAGCTTGTATCAAATTCCGGCATTGTCCTTGGAATTTTATATCATTTACAAAGGAAAATCCTTCCTATGTGACAAAAATTACTTTGCTATTCTTTAGAAGAACACAGTCAAAAGCGACAAGATGATCACAAATATCAAACTTCTGTATACTAAATGAGCATTAGTTTTTACTTTTTGTTAGAAGCCAAATTGAAAAGAAAGAAAAAAAAAGATTGAAATATTGACCGATGATGTTTAAGTTGCAAAAGTAAGCATTACTTATAAATCAAGCATCAATAAATTTATAGCGTTGTTAACTTCATTGCCAAACACGAACTGAATTGTATTATTAAATAGGACATTTTAAAAAGGAGGTAATTTCTCGATGATAATCCATGAAGTGAAAAATCACAAGAAAAAAAACAACAATTTATTTGAAGAAAATTTTTTTTAAAAAAAGACAACGTTCGTACAAATTTACAATGTACAAATTGAAATTAATAATGTGATATTAGAGATTTGATTTTTTTTGTAGTCTTTTGGGGGATAATCAATTTAATTAGATTAACTCAAAGTGTATATAAAAAAAGGTAGAGATTTTATCCTCCTATGAATTAAAGCTCCAGAAAGGTGTGTATAGTTTTTTTTAAAACTATATGCAACAAGAAAAACAAAATTATATGTTGTAAAGAATCTGTGTACATATAATAACTAAGAAGAGTATAAAATATTTAACAATTGAAATAAAATAATGGACAGGTACATTTTTGTACTAGTCATATAATCTGTCCCTTTTCACTAAAAAATATATTTATTACAAAAATTACTTGGATCGTTGGCCTACAGATTCAACTTCCGGCACCATTCCACCTAGCCCCTAACTCTAAGGTTCCTTGAGCAACTTAAAAAAAAATTTTTTTTAAACATAAACAAAAAAATCAATGCACAACATTAGATTATCACAAAAGACAACATTCATGATGCTAAGCAAAAAAAAAAAAAATTGTTTGTTTGCAACATAACAATTTTTATATAGTTTTTTATATTTTACTAATTTTTTTAAAAATTTTAAATAGTTTTCTTTTTTTTGTTCTTCACAATACAGTGTGCTGTTTTTTTTTTCATTTTACATTTTGGAATTTTTAGACCAGAGATTTGTGATTAAAATAAATATTTTCTACAAGGTGACTTGATGTTTTAATTCCATGAAAAAGTACGATTTTTTTTTCTACAATAAATAATACAATCTCGAGCCTGTCTGGTCTATTATAAATAACTTTGGATTACAATGTCCATAAACAAATGAGACATTGGGCGAAACAACATTTTGATTTTTTTTTCTATGACTAAAATTGAAACATAATTTGCAGAATCTTTTGTTAAATTGCACCGTTTTGAGTTTGAGGCGCCAAGAGACCAGAAAATAACTTTTTCAGATTGTTTTAAACCTTATGATTAATTTCACAATGTTAAGAACCTTATTATGCCACTCAAAGCCAAGTTAAAATTGTTTTGAAAAAAAAAAAAATGAATTTATGAGTTTTTTTAAAAACATTAATGGTTTTGATTTTCTATTTATAAAAAATATAGTTAAGATCAGTTTTTAAACTGTAAATATAAAATTGTACTCTAATTAAATCCAATTTTATTCTAAAATGTCCTTCCACAAGATAATCACATTTGTTGACTTTGATGGATTTTTCTCCCAATATTTTCCTATCCTGCAATTATTTTCAATTTTTGAATATTTCTCTATATAAAAATACACAAATAAGCTGAATCTAAGGCACTTATATCACATTAATAGTTTTCATTTTAGAATTATGATTATTACACTAGTACAAATTGAATGTCTATAACAAACTTTTACAATGATCACTTTGTTTATATTAAAATCCTAATCATCTAACGTATATATGTACAAAAAAAAAGTTCTAAACTAATTGTAATAATAATACTCTTTGTATTAACATTAAGGTACAGTCTCGATAACATCAATGACTCTTACCTCGTGTTTTAACCGATTTACAATTGACTAAAATTCACCATAAGACATGCCTATTTACTACGCATACTGAGGTTTTATGTCTTATTTGTCAATAGTTTTTCGACTAGCACTAAAATACATTTTACTCTATTGTCTGAGCCAATTTTACAATTTAATATGAATATTAGAAAGTATCTTGGCTTTTGTAAATATCCCAAGTTGAGCAAAAACTCATCACAGAAGTTTAATCCTCCAATGCGACAAAAACAAAATCACAAAGAAAAGCCTAATGCTATTTTTTGTTTTCTTCATAAAGTGCAAATAACAACAGTGTTATCGATATGTATAAATATAAGAAAAAATAAATATTCAGGAGAGCTGAAAAATAGCTATAAGGTTTTTCTTTGCACACATTCCATTTAACCTGTTATCAAATCACTTATATACATTAATTTTCAGGATTAAATGAAGTTTCTGCCATCGAAGGCTGATTCCGCAGCAATGTGTAAGAGTCGCGTAAAATGAGCAGCTTGTGCTGGCCGTTGACAAAGAAACTCGATCCCCTCCTGAGCTTAGATTTGCCCAATTCGACATTTTCTTTGGTGAAGACCATGGATCTGTATGTCCTGATGAACACACCCACGAGGATCAATGCTCCAAACGCCACTGTCACATATGAGCATACTGGCACCAACCACTCAGCAAGGGTAGTAGATAGATAAATCCAACGTATCAAATAATCTGGAAGCTCTTCGGCACCCTGAAACAATTAATGTTATATTAAAACATTAAAGAATTAAAGTTCTAACGCTGAATTCAAAAGTCCCTTTTGAATAAAATATAAAATTGGATTTTGAATTTTTATTGCTTGGAGATGCCAGAATTTGAGGATTTGTAGGTTAGGACATCCAACTCGTGGCACTTTAGTTAGTTTAAACTCCAACTCGTTCTTAGTTTAAATCCTGTGTTCATGGATTTTTTATAGAGAATAGTGCAAAAAATATATTTCAAAGTGGTTTGACACCCAATGGGTGCGGATGTTAAGCCCGCCGGTATGGCTGGAATTACTTCACTTATTAGTTTACAGCCTCAAGCCAATAATGATGATTTATTATTATTATTAATTTTTAAGGGTGTTTTAATGGCTAAGGTCATTTCACGCCCTAACATCCAAACATTCTATTTTAGGTTAGCTATATCTCTTCTGACTCCAAACATTCACTCGTAATCTAATTTATTCTATTGCCATCCAAGCTTTGATTTTCTTTTTAAAATTCTTAATTCGGAAGGCCAAGTTACATTAAATTGAATAAAATTATAAATTTATTTCTGTTTCTTTTTTAAAAATTAAAATTGTGAGTTTTTTCCATAAATTAAAATTTCCCCAGTCTTGTATGGCTAATAATAATATTAATAATGGAGTCAGACTATCAACAGTCTCAGCATGATTATAGGCTCATCTTTATCCTTTTATTCTTCCAATCAAATATGATAATTCTACATAACACTAATAGAAACAAAACATAATATTTTTTTTGTTTTTTGAAGGAGCTATTTTTCTTATTTAAATTGTGATATTGGGCATTGCAGTGCATTACCCCGCAATTTGTATTGTCTACCATTTTATTTTTCCGTTCCGGCAGCTTCAAAAACTTCTGAAAAAAGAAATCACGCACGCACAACTCTTATGCAGACGTTAGCAGGCGTTCAATGGTAAAATGGGGAAAAGGCCTAAATCTCATTATAAATTCCAATAAATTTGAGAAAACTGAAAAGCGCTCTCCGAGAGGAACGCTGGGGACCCAGTAACTCCTGTAAATCGCTCGAAAGGTTGAGCCTTTGCCTAAAGGGTTGTAAAGTGGGATGGTCGACCAAAATATGTTTTACTGTCAAAATGATGCGTTCTCCACTTCGCGTACATTGAGGACAAGTTGGAAGGTTGTTGCTTATTAAAAGTCTATCATGGATTAACCTGATATGACCTATTCGCAATCTAGATAGAATTACAAGTACTTTTCTCTCAAGTTCTTCAGTTGGCCATTTATGTACAGCTGTATTATTATTATTATTAATTTTTAAGGGGGTTTTAACAGCTAAGGTCATTTCACGCCCTAACATCCAAACATTCTATTTTAGGTTAGCTATTATTATTATTTGGTAGTGTTTCAATGAATAAATTAAATTAATATTATGGTGAGGTGGAATCTGAGTTTGATCACCTCCAATCATCTTTTTTGCTTATTTTGCTGATCCTGTATTACTTTTAACATTTTTATAAAAATGGACACAATTGACAAAACAACAGGATAACCACTGAAGATAGTGAAATACCGAAACCAGCATGAATAAGCAAATCAGAAACGATCAAGAAACAAATAACATAATCATCAAAGCGTTTTTATTATATAAAAGAAGCTTATGTGAAATGTTTACCTCCTCGACCCAAACAATAGGGATCATAATGCTTGGAAATTTTCTCGTGAGTCCTAGATTTGCCTGAGTTACTTTTAAATTGAGCTGAATCCTTACTCGAGCCTCCAATGGCACTCCAAGTTTCTGTCAATTAATTATTGTTAATACAGAAAAAAAAGGCAAACAAATTAATTTTAATTAAATGCAATATCTAGCTACCTGTTGAATTTTGACAATTGTCTCATGTTTTTCCTTATCAGGATTGAGTCCTTCCACAGCGTTTATTATGCTTTCATCTTTCACTCCGTAGAAATGAGGGTAGGATGTATAAACAGGTGCACCTATAGTATTATATATTGTGTAAGGATTTTGTTTTGTCTCGTGTAAAAATATATTTACCAAATTGGCATGGGCTAATGTCCTGGAAACCATCAGCTGGGCAGTCTTCACTACCAGGGCAATAACATTTGTTGTCTTCATACCTATCACCCGAAGTGAATAGGTTATCATCGGGGGTGTAATGGCCGACTTTTATACCGTCTTTCACCTCATCGTATCTGTATCGAAGAGGCCATACTCGGCAGAGATCCTTATCAAAAATGTTAACTACATCTTCATGTGTTACATCTCGTGGAGGAAAAAAAGATCCTGAAAATATCGTAGTTGAAGCTTGGAACTAGTACAACCGGATGCGAATTAATGTGTAAAATAAATACCTTCAGAAGCCCTTATGGAATTACAAGGGGCATCATCCCAGTACGGCAGATTGTCCAATCCGTTCAATTTATCAAGGAGGCCAAAATCTTTCATGCTCGTATGACCAGTATATATTGTCTCAATATCGCTTATAAGAGTCGTATTTCGCTAAACAATCGTTTTATAAATTTAGAAAGAGATCAAAGGGAATACCATAATTTGCAGTAAAAATATTTACCCCGAGCAAAAGACCCATTTTGGCAGGAGGCCGCATCCCCCTAGGGTAAAATTTATGGGCCAAATGCACGAGTTTTTCCTCATAACCAAAGAGTAGCTCATCAGGGGTTAAATGATTAAAAACAGACATTCCATAAAATGTTCTTAAAGCCATTGACAACGGAAATAACATGAATGAGGGTAGATTTGCTGATTTGGATGACAAAGTCTGAAAAAAAAACTTGCTAGCAATTACCAATATAATATAGAAAACACTTGTTAACAATAAATTAAATAAAACTTAATAGAAGCTTTAGTTGATTAAGTTATAATAAAATAATTTTCATGTTCACATACCAGTAATGGAATATTAGGGACAACCAATTTTATATCTTTCCTCAACGATCTTTCTGGCACGAACTTGAGAATCTTTTTATGTTGAAAGCTAACCGTGCCGTTATCGTAGAACTGAACATTCACCTTCTCCATATCTTCGCTGAAAAATAAGATAAAAGTTAATTGTATTGTTTTTGCACTTTCTTAACAAAGTTGGGATATAAATTGACAGTAACAATAACTTAATAACACAAACGAAACAACTTTTCATCATTTCATTGATTTTATAATATTTTTATTGTGGCGAATACCAGGAACTGGAGATGTTCCCGTCAAGCACTGTAGCACTAAACAGCTTATTGTACTCCTTCCTGGCTCCTGTTTTGGAGTGTGAATTGAGCCCCTGGTGTGCTGATGTTCTTTCATCAGAAAAACTCATTTTTGAATGTGTCGGGGCCAAATTCAGAGTCGCTGATCCCGCTCCAGACATTCCAATGATGTCTGCCATGTCAATTTTCATTGCACCATTAGGGGTCAGCAAAAGGGAGTCGGTGGGAATCGAATCCATGAACGTGAGATCTACTAGCCACGAGTCTGATAAGTTAACCACGTGACTACAACGGTCCCCAATTTCATTAATTTTTATATTAAAACAATTTTTTGAAAATATCAGTTTGTAATTACAGGAATATTGTCTAAACGAGATGAATGTTTGGATGATTGTCTCCCACTTGGCTATTATTGTTTTAAAACGGGAGTTTCCTTGAGTTAAACTACGTCTATTTGGAGTAAAAAAAAAATTAGACAAAATTGAGATTAACCTTAATAGTAACAACTGTTGTGTTCTGTGGGATAACTTCATAATTGGAACACGAATAGGAAATTATTTCGAAAAAGGAAATAAAACGGGAAAACCGCTAGCAAATATTCTTCTCTTCTACAAAATTTATACAAGTTAAACTTTGAATTTCTGTCAAATATGTTTTAGATTTCTACTTGATTGCCTCGATGATCAATGATGATTGGAAAATACCAAACTGCACTGCAAAACAAAATATACCGAAAAAAAAACACTATTTCTTAGAATTAAACTATTCTTTTATTTTCTTACTTGTTTTCAAAAGAGTTGACAGAATACGGATTTTGTTTAGGCCCTAATCATTAAAAATCATTTTATGTGCTGAAGCTGGTGTGCAAGTCATAGGCACTAATCTATCATCCATTCAATCCACCTAAATTGGCCTAAGGTTGACACCGGGGTCAAGGAAATCTGATTATTATCACATTAAAGCTGATTTTCAAATTGTTTCCCTAGTAGTAATTAGCTAATGGTTTAATGATGATTGCTCAGTTGTGTTTGAGCTTTTGACGTCAATCTTTTCCAAAATCATTATCCGGTATTGAATTTACTTAAGTATTGAATGACAACAACTGAGAGATTCTGATGCCTGGCCTATCAAAACGACTTTTTGATATTAAGTTCTGAAAGTTTAAATTTTAAAAAACCCTCAAACCATGATAAGAGATGTAAATTTGTTTAACTGTTAAAGAAGTACATCACCATTATTTTCAAATAGAAGAAATGTGTACTAAACCAATGGACTAACATAAATAAATTTTTGTATAATTCAAATGAAGAAACTAAAAAAGTCTTAATTTGTTTTAACAATAAAACAATTTGCATTTTAAATATTTAGGTTTCAAGGTTGTTCTAACTAGGAATCACGTTTGCCAGCTAGGTTATATGAACCTGTAGCTTGATCTTCATCGATCATCCTGATCTACCTAGTCTTGGGACACAAAATATTAAAAAAAAAGATAAACTCAATGTATATATAATATAGAAATCTAGCATTAAATATATTTTGTGAATTATTGCATCAAATTTTGCGAGGTTATATGAGAATACAGAGATCATTGCTGGTCATCATCCTAGCTATATCATATCTTGGATATTGCTTCAAAATGTTAAAACATATTGAGCATTAAGGATATACTATAAATTTGAAAGATCGATGTTGATATAGGTAATGTACAAATCCCAAATATCAGGTCAACCATTTTGTGATATTGTGTCAAGGTTGGCGAACTTGTGGCATAATCATTGCTGATGATCCTGGTCGACTTATTATTGGGACTGATGATGTTTCAAAAAATTAAATTGAATGCCAAGAATGCAAGAATGTTATATTAATTGCGAAAATAAAACTAAGGCAGAGACAATACGGAAAAATAGGGTAAAGTAATAATTTTGATGTTATGTAAAGGTTGACAAGAAGACATTAACCTGTAGCTTGATCATCCTGTTCATTTCAAGGAAACAGGTTCAAAATGCTTCATAAAAACAAAATTATTTTTTGAGTGTTATGAATGTTGTATGAATTAAAAAAAAATCCAATGTGGATATAGGTTATGTACAAATCCCAAGTACCAGGTCAACCATTTTGAGATTTTGAACATGAACCTGCAGCTGGATCATCCTGTTCTTTTCAAAGAAACAGGTTCAAAATGTTATTTTATTTTATTTTTTTTAATGAGCTTCATTAATTTTATACGAATTAAAAAAACTCGAAGAATATATCGATTATGTATCAATTGTGTTACTTTTATAAATGTTTTCTCGTTGGATTTGTCTGCAAAACACGTTCGGCGTTTAGTTAAACCTCAGTGGTCGGTCAGCGCGTTATTTTATTGCTGTTTCTGACAAAAATTCGCAGTTTATGACAAACTATCTCTTTTGAAATATTTAACGGCGAAAGTTGTTCCATTTGTATTAAAACGTTTAAACTGCAGTATTCGAGTTCAATCCTAGTGCGTAGTGGCCTGGTAAAAAGTTCAGAGCGTTCACCGCCTCAGGGTGACTGTTGGTCAATGCACGCGATTTACCGGGAAGGCTGAAGCCTTTTTAATTTATATCTCCGTCATTTCCTGGGATATTCTGCATTTCTTGCCCAACTAAAATTGCCAATGCGTAATTGCACAATACAATATTAAAATTTTGATAAAATGTGATTTTTCGACACGGTTTGTAAAACGATTTCTAAAGGGTCAGACGGGCCCAGTCCGTCTAAACCGCAAATTATTTTAAAGTTTACATCATCAATACAGGAGTTTAGTAACACACTTTCGTGCTCATCCCGCACAGGTGAATGCAAAAGAATTTTCGAACGATTTCATACACTGATAATAAAAAAAAAAAAAATCCCCCGGCTCGGAATATTCTCTGCTCCGGCGCCTTGACCCGTTTTATTAAAGTTTTTGAACATAAAATATAGTTTCATTTTAATTAGCAAGCAGTAAGTTGAATATAGTGGGATACACTTTGAATAGAAACTAAACGTATTCATGCGAAATAAATTCAGTACTCAGAGTGATTTAGACTCTCCTCGGTCTTAGTATCGGAAATTTAATTATTTATTAATGGTCCATATTTTCCATGTTAATAATAACATGTTAATAATAACATAAAGCGAGTGTTCGTCGGATATGCCCGCTGTACGTTAAAATTTCTTTCAATTAATTAATCTTTAAAAGGTATTGGTTGAGATAAAAAAATGTCAGTGCCACGAGCGGGATTCGAACACACGACCTTCGGCTAGATACGCCGTTGCTCTTGAGCTATCGTGACTTCGATCCACTCGGACATACCAACTTCCCAACCCAACCCCTTTCAAATTTTCCCTGCTTTCTGCCGTTTTTCAAATGTATGTATGTTTCCAATGTCGTGTAATATCTGTCAAATCTCACGATAGCTCGAGGGGTAGAGCAGCGGCGTATTTAGCCGAAGGTCGTGGGTTCGAATCCCGCTCGTGACGCTGAATTTATTATCTCAACAAATACCTTACATAAAGATTAATTAATTGTAAGGTATTATTTGGTCTATCGAACCACTAAATCTAATAAATATTCCAAAACGTTGAGCTTAATATACAGAGATTAGGCGAACCAGAGACCGGCAAATTTTTAAATTTTGGTTAATAAATATTGATATTCTGTCAATTAATTAATCTTTTATGTAAGGTTTTGGTTGAAATGAAAAAATTAGTGTCATGAGTGGGATTCGAACCCACGAACTTTGGCTACTCTAACCACTTGTGCTATCGTGACTTCGATCCACCCGGACACCAAACCCCAGCAGAAGGTCGTCAACCAAAACTTTACATAAAAAAAATTATTATTTGAAATGAGTAATTTCGTCAATCAGACCACGAAATGTAATTAATTTGTTGTTTAAACATTTCACTTATATTTCACACACATCTGATATTTTCTGATTGCACATTGAAAACATGGATTTATTTATGTATCTACTACGATTTACAATTGACCAAATAATTGGCCAGTTTTTCAACATTTTCGAACGAAAAAGAATGTTATTACTTAATTTAAATATAATTACGTTTTGATTTAAAAAAAAACTTCCGGCAGAAATATTTCGTGACACAGATTAATAGCCGAGCTTGTTTTTTTGTGTGTGTTCTGTTTCATCAAAAAATTCGATAAAAGGAACAGGTTCGTTTGCTAAAATGTTGACCGAATATCGAAATAACTGGGAGTCATCGAAAAGGCGCATTGCAATAGTGAAAGCGACCGTTAAGACCTGACATATACCAACACACCTATGTTTTCCTTATTTTGCTTTCCTGTTTGGTATATTGCAGAGCCCATACGCAAGAATGTAAAAAAATATTACTAATGTTAACATATGTACAGACATGAGAAAATAATTTTTATAGTCAGGCTGAGAACGATTCACCATTTTTTTACAATTCAATTGACAGATGAAGGAATTTCAAATCAAATCAAACCAAAGAGCTTTTTGAGGCAAAAATAGTTTAAATTTTTCGTAAAAGCGACATATTACTTCATAAATAAAAATATATCTACATAATGCTTAAAAATTACAAACGATTAATTTACATAATTCATAAATGACATCACATCATAGAGTTCTAGTCCAAGAAAAGCAAGATTTTCTTGTAAAATCCTGATTGGTTTTAAATTCTATTAGTTCATATATCTTACGGTACATGTTTACCATTGAGTTTAAACTAGAACATTTAAAAGGTGAAGGGTGGTGTTTAGGTAAGGCGAATTTTTTCTTGCGCCAGGTTTTAATCAGGACTCGGTGGTCGGAGTCTGCACAGGAAACAAGCTCCTCAAAACAAAGAAAGATGTAAAGAAATGAGAATCTTCTTCCAGACCTTCCAAAAAACAAGAAACCCTCCTAACCCGGTTTCCAAATGGCCACTCTCGACTCCTCCTAAACCTCTGTCCACTCTGTAAAACTACTACCAGGACATCCCCGGGGGCCGCGGTAGACGAGTGGTTAAGGCGTCAGACTCCCGGCTAGTAGATCCCGTGGTCGTGGGTTCGATCCCCACCGTCGCTTCTGGAATTTTTCAGACGCCTAAGGGGACTGGTGGCCTCAATTAAAAGAAATTGACACGGCACTCATCAATGGAAGGGGCAGGACCCGATTTCATCGACTCTGAATTTGGTCCCAAACCTCTTCAAAACTGAGTTTCTTCTATGGAAGAACCCCGGTTCAACGGGGGCACAAGTTCATATTAGTGTTGCGAGCTGTACAGCTGCAGGTTAAGGAACACCACAGTATCCCACATCCTAATAGATTGTCCTTTATACACCCCCTTCAAGAACGCTCCACCAAATCTCCAAAGACATCCATTCCATACTAAGCAACAAGTCAACATCAATAAATAAATTTTCTAACTTCTTAACAGACATCCAACTAATAGATAAAATTTAATACCCCTCCACACAACTCCGGTTTCCTTTGCTGGTTCCTGGTCCAGCACGGGACCTCGGGTCCTGGTCAGTCTTGGGCTGGATTAAGAGGTGCCACCCCGGACTCTGAGATCAAGGAATCTCCAGCGAGCTTGGAGGAGGTGTACACTGACCCTTCCTGGATATAGCCCTGTGCTCAATATTAAAATTCAAAGCATCAGTTGCGAGAGGTCCATGGGGTTCCGCTCTTTCCAAGCTGCCATTTCGCCGAGCAGCACTGTCGACTTGTATAGACTCAAGGCTCAATGACCAATAAGGTCGCAGACTTTATTAAAAAAAAATTTTAAAAAACCAAAAAAAACCACGACATAAAAAGCGCTGAGGGCAGCTGTCTCTATATTCTTCCCAAGACGCTCTCTCAAAGTTCTCTTTGGCCCCCTGAATCTGATCATTTCTTAAAGTATCTTCAATATAACCTATAAGGAGCACAATAGGCTGTTAGCAGTTGAGAGTTGTGTATAACTTTCAGTCTCTTAGGTTCAAAACGCGCAGCAATTTACGCACCAGAAACGTTTGTGACAGTCAAAATGAAGGATGTAAGTTTAATATACAAAAACTTCGTACTTTACGCGAAATCGAGTTGCAATCGAAACAATAATCTATTAGGGAATTTCAATGCTAGGGGGTTCTTATCCAGCTGAAGATTAAGATGTTTAGAATCATTAGTCAAGCTTGTTAAAACAAACCACTGGCCTGCACTATAAAAATGAGTTAGGTATAAAACAAAGTAATCATCAGCTTAGTTAATCAGGCTCACTGAGGTAGGCATGCAGGTCGTTAACGTAGAACAACAACAACAGTTTTCTCTCATGGATCATTCTCATCATATCATTCTTCATGGGAACCGATCATGTCGATCCATTACCAACTCGTATTTCCCGTAGACCGTATTCCCTGGAGTATGCCAAAGTCTATACGTTTCTTCTCACCCTCTGCACCCCTAGGCATTTATGCCCATTTCAACATTGCAAATAAGAATTTTCGAAAGTTAATTGATTTTGCTTTGAAGGCTGCACTTCGGACTTGGCGACTTATAAATTATGTTGTAAATTAAAAAAAAAAAAATCACTTTTTTTCTGTTTAAGGATGGTCTCACTTAAGAACGTACTATATGCAATATTCAATAGTCTTTATTTGACCAACTTCGCACTAACTTTCCCAACCTAAGTAATTATCCCTCTCAGACTGGAGGTGACTTAATCGTGCGACTTAGCGCATTCACTTCAGACTCCGTCCCAGCAAACTGGAATTTTTGTTGCACAATTTTCTCACATTTTATGTAAATGATGATTGATGTTTTGAAAAAAACCCTGAGTGTAGGGCTGTGTGTCTCTAATTTTCCCCTTAAAATCCTTGAATAATATTTATCGGCTCTAGTCACAAATATTGGGACAGTTTATAGTTCTTTACGCGTTGAGTCGGGATTACCACAAGGTACAGTCTTAGGCCCAATTTTATTTCTTTTATGCATTAATAATTTTTTGAAAATTAAATTCTCTTGAAAAGTATTTAGTTATACAGATGATACTTATATTCTCAGGTGATAATTTAATTAATTTATGTAAAACTATAAATAATAAAAAAAACTATAAATAAAATTATTAATTTTTGGTTTAATTAAAATTTTCTACTTTTAAACCCCCCAAAAATATAATGTATTACAATTTTTATTAAAAAAGATAATGATGCTTTTCGTCCTTTTGATGATAATGATGAGCCTTCTTGCTAGGCTATTTTTGGTTACAGTGTTAGATATCTTCTTTTGAAATTAGAATTAATTTTGAGATTTAAGTCATATACTGATTCTTTGATTGCTCGTCGGAGGAAGCTTTTTTATAAATTTAGAATTTTAAGCAGCTTTATGAAAATTGAACTTTTAAGGGCAATTGGGTTTTTTTGTACTACATTTTTATTGTGTATTATGTTTGTTTATTTGTTTGTTTGTCGTTGTACTTTGGTAAAAACTATACTCGTCAACAAATGCGGTAAATAAAATATCAAAGAAAAAACTCCCGAAAAAAACAAACGGAAAACGGGAAGTGTTTCGAATTACATAATTGGGGTGGACGTGTTCCTGGGCTTTTTGCCTTAAATTAACAAGATTTAGCAATGAGCGTTTAGCCGGGAGTCGAATTTTTCGTCCTGCCCTTGGTTTGGCTGGAAATCACATGAAAAAGCTTCGCACCCGAACCGAAGCTCGAAAATATCGCAAGGTTGGCCGGTGTGAAAATCTACTTTTTGCAAGGTCGAGATGTTGTGCTGAATGGGTATAATTACAGCGCCCTAATCTCGCCCACAACGCTTGCAAAATTTCTCGGGCGGGAAAATGTTGGCCGAAGGGAAATAATTTTAATTTAAACTGCTCGTTTCACCGCCCCCTTTTTCGAATGATTAGTTGGTTTCATGTAGAAACGTACAATTAATTCGTTATCGACGTTCGAATTGTGAATTTTTTTTAAAGAAAGATATTTACATTGCACAGCATTTGCGGCTCATAATATTCTTAATATCTAAAACTCTTGCCGTTTGACTTTCTGAGCACGGTGCATCATTGCTTCTCCATCGTTAATATGTATTTTTGATCGAAACTTGGAGTGTTTTTTTAACACTTTTAAGACTTATAGGATATTAGCTGCACCTTGAATCCGCATGGAATAATGGACTGCTTCCTTTTTTATCTGTATTTTGAGCCTGACATAAAAGCAAATAGATTGTTATATCTTCCGCGAAATATTTATATCTTTGGATCCCTAAGGCTTTTTAAAATTCATCGGGATATCGAGATCAGGTAAAACAATTTTACCCTTATTATTATCCAATGGACCAACTCCTCCAACAAACGATGCAGTACGTTACCAACAGCATATAACATCCGTATTCCTACATCCAGATATTCGACATCAATCGTAATATTTCCTTTTATCTCTCTCTCCCAACAATTTCCCATTCTTTGAATTAATTTTTTTGCATTGTGCATATTATGCATTTTTTTAATTTTTTTGCGTTTGTTGGACGATTCGTTTAGATCTTAATTGCTATCCTTGGAAATTTTATTGAAAATCAAATACATACCAGTGACCATGAAAGCCATTCTTTGAATAAAACAGTGAAAAAAAATTGGGCCGATTGTGGTTATATTACTGTCCCGAAAAATGTTTCAACGCATGATGTTGCGACCAATCCGGCGCGGCCACCAAGGTTACCGCTAACTTTCATTGGACATATTCATACTCATATTTAATGATCATAAAGATCTGATCCTACAATAAAATTGTAACATTTTTTACATTCGGAAACAACATGGCCGACGATTTGTAGCCTAACTCGTCCTATAAGTGCACAACGACAATTTCCTAAATAGACAGTTGCTGTCGGCAGATACTTCAATTTTAGTCGGGCTCAGCACTGAGAAGTACTGATAAAAAGCTGATTAAGCTGTTTTATCAGATTAAGTTTAGCATTTTTATTTTTACAAGGGTTTGCAACGGCAGAGGTCATATCAACTTAGAAGTGTTTTTTGTGTTTTTGTATTTTTGTAAAGAAAAACTCATTTGTAAGTATGTCGCGTTCAAATGCAGGACCAGTGGATTCGAACCCGGGACCTTTACGTTGTAGTGATGAGCCTTAACAATTGCGGCAACTGACGCCCCCTAAACGTTTAGCCCTTAAAAGGTCTGATTGGAACTTGATAGGTTCGTGTTGTTAATCGACTGAGTATCTATTCTCTCGAAAAAACAGGGAGAGAGAGAGAGAGAGAGAGAGAGAGAGAGAGAGAGAGAGAGAG
>CM077104.1:24947631-24961142 GCA_039619505.1 Cimex hemipterus | reverse complement strand
GAGAGAGAGAGAGAGAGAGAGAGAGAGAGAGAGAGAGAGAGAGAGAATATATGTATATATTACGCAGGGCAGGCGACCAGGACTCGAGGGGTTAAAATGTAAAGTACAACCTTTGAGGAAAAACTTTCACAAATTTAATCCGAATAATAAAACATAAAATACCCAATTTACCGATTAAAGTAACTACTGATACTTTTTTCATTAATTAATCTTGATGTAAGGTTGTGGTAGAGATAAAAAAAGTCAGTGTCACTAGCGCGATTCGAACCCACGACCTTCAACACTTCAGCTATCGTGACTTCGCTCCACTGGAACACCAATACCTTACATAAAAATTAATTTATTGAAAAAAATTAATTGGTCAATCGGGCCAGGAACACTGGGCTGATAGCAATGTTTATCAATTACAAAATTAGGCACTTTTATAGAAACGATGTTCCTCTTTCCAACAATGCACATTATGACATGGTTTCTTAAAGTTTAAACTGAGAAAATAGTGAGAGAAGTGAAATCTTTTATTAAAACGTTGCATTTGCCCTCACCTCGTCTTTTTCTCTTTCTTAAGAAAATTAAAACAATGGCCAAGTTTGGTGGGTTGATTTAAATCGTGACACCATCTCGCACATAAAGGATAACAATCAAATTAGCCTTTCATGAATTTCAATGGTGATTGCCGTCAGAGCGTTCCGCAGTTAGGATAGGTACATGCAATTTCGAAACTGCCGGATGGCAATCCAATTGCGTATCGTCCCCGTACCCAGTCGCGATGCTGTGACACCGATGGCAAAACACGTAAAATCTATAACGCAACCGATCGAACCCCCCTCCGACATGTGAGCCATTTCATAATGTTAATGATGTCTGTACGTACAATGGGACCGACAATGGTGGCCGGCTTACATTGTGACAGATATGAACCGCAATGTTAAGCCTTATATAATGATCGGCATAATTGCAGAAACGGGCCCCGTTAAATATTGCCCGGGTGTGCCAACAATGATCCAAGTTCGAAACTCACTCGATTGCCCTACCCTGCAATTTAAGCTGTTAAACTGCAAATCGTAACGTTCAATTCGAGATGTGGAAATCGATCCGGATCGGACTTTTTAGTCGGGTTTTCCTACATCGATCCGTCAAAATATTGCATGCCATCAACCTGGCCTTTTTGAAATATCGTGCATAATTTCCTTAACCAGCCTTAAATCACTGAAAAAACAGTAGGAAGGCGCATTAACGAAATAGTGCCATGGAAAATATCGAAAATTTATATCTTTAAATCCATTATATTTAATGTTCTATTGACGAAATTAGTTCTTTCAAATTATTATGAAAAATAAAAAAAAGAGGAAAAATTCGAAAGGTTGTAGGTTGAGTTTGGGGGTTGGTGTCCGAGTAGATCGAAGTCATGAGAACGCTGGTAGAGCAGCGGCGAATTTAGCCGGAGTTCGTGGGTTCGAATCCCCCCTCGTGGCACTAACTTTTCCATTTCAACCAAAACCTTACAAAAGAAAGATTAATTAATTTTATATTTTTGTTGTATAGCCAAATTAAATCGATGTAATGAAAATTGTTAGGTGAAATGCAGTATTGATACACTTTGAAATAATAAGGAGCTAACAAAAAAATAGTCCCTGAGTACACATATCGGCACAATAAACCCTTTTCCCATTTTCTTTTATTTCCTTCTTTTACAACTGCATAAAACTTGCCAAAATTAAAAATGCAGAAATTTACCAAAACAGCGATGCTTATCTGGTTGAAAATATCGATGGTAAATCTCTAGTGGTTAATACCAGTAAATAAAATTGGTCTTAAAAGTATGCATATGTTGATAAAATCGGTTATGTGTGGTACAATAGCTATACCGGTAATAAATATCGATTCAGAAAAAAATGTTCAGAAAAATATCGTTATTACTAATTTGAAATCAAAATTATACGTTCATGGCTTACTATAAATATTGGTGCTACTTAATTGAAATGTGTGATGATTAGTGACGTTTCAATCTATATTGAGATCATCTTCAGGGCTCGACGTGTTTGTACACGTTGGCATTCTCCACACGACACGTAAGAATGGCACAATTTCACAGAAAGCAAACACTTTGAGTTCTGATGATGATCACATTAAGATCAAAACGTAGCACGACAAAGAAAAATGCTTTTTCTAAAACCTACATCACATCACATCAGACCGCATCTCACGATTTCTGAATAATTATCGATTAACGATCACTAATCACCACACACGTAATTAAGAAGTTTCAAGTTGTTTATACATAACATAAGGATGATTTACAGGGGGATGAAATTCTATCTGAAAGTGAGCAATTTAAGGGATGATAAATAGAGACAAATTTATGAAAAAGTGGAACCAATCCACAGTTATTACATTTAAAAATTGTGACTCTCAACACGACACGCATACATTATACAGAAAACAAAGACTTTGAGCCCTGAAGGTGATCTCAATAAAGACCGAAAATTCGGCACGACAAGGAAAATATTTTTCTGAAACCTACATCACACCAGACCACATCTCACGATTTCTAAATAATTACTTTGAAATAGTGGGAAAAAAGAATAACAATTTTCATGATATGGCGGTAAAAATATCGATTCCTACATTTGAATATTAACATTTCCATATGTTAGGCTTTAGACATATTTTACGACTTTAGATGAGGCACCAAAACAAAAATATTGAAGTAACATTTAAGTTCAAGTTGTTAGTATGACTATTTTGTGTCGGAAATCTTTCATTTTAATAATTTGGTGAGAGGAAGTTGAATAACGATTTTAATAATTTGTTGAAATCGTGAAGAGCGGTCAGGAATGAAGTAAGTTAGAAAAACACTTTTTTCACTTTTTTTGCCGACGTTTCGGTCTCTATTCCGGTCATCTTCAGGGCATAAAGTCTGGTGGTATTATTATGGTCATACTGGTTTTGCGAGAAAGTGGTGCCTACGCAAAACCGATGTGACACCACTAGAATAGCATCACATTTTATGCCCTGATGATGACCCGAATAAAGATCGCAACATAGGCAAAAAAATGAAAAAAGGTGTTTTTATAAATTACTTCATTCTTGACCGCTCCTCAAGATTTCAACGAATTTGAAACAACAGGTCACTACACATAATACAACGCTAAGGTTTTTTCAGTGAATTATATCTAATAAATTGTTCATATAATTTATTTCACTTTGCCCGACAGTAATATAAATCATGTGAAGGACTAAACAGAAGTAATATTTTAACAAAATACAAAAGGAAAATTATTTTTTAACTTTATTTTTTTATATTGAATATAAAATATTAAATGTTTACGCTGCTAACATACTTGGAATGTTAATTTTGTTTTAACGGATCTCATGAATCAGTAAAACCGGACTTATTATTCTGAGAATCTGCCTACGTGATGATCTGGTTGTAGGCATGATATTGTGGTACAAAAATACCATTCATAGGGTTAAAATATGAAAAAAAAGGAATCGCGTCTAAGTGACCGGCGTCTCGAAAGGGTACAAACAACTTTATCCCCCTGGGATGAAAACGTTTGAAGTTTCAAGAAAACGTGTAAAAATCCATGGATAAAAAGCAACAGGGACTAGGGAGAGGCTGACGGCCGGGCGGACTTTCACGGAGTACTCTGACATCAGCGTCAGGTACCAAGTTCACGGGCGAATCAGGTCAATAAGCGGCGAACTTGACGGCCGGCTCTTAATTTTGTATTTGCGTGACTTTCTTCACTTTTTTTCTCTCTCTCGTAACGATTATAGCACGGCGCGTTTCCTCGACAGGCGGAATGGCGAAGACGTGATGCCCGTTTCACAGATTCTGCCAAGGGCACACGGGCTGTTAATGGTCGAAGCAATTTTAATCATGAAGTATTTTAAAGGAAGTTTTCAAAGTCCTGAGGAAGGAGTTAAATACAATCGTAAGCTCGACATTAAAAAATAAGTTTGTTTTAAATTCATGGCTTAATTCCTGATCCCATCTTTATAATTTTTCATCGTAAATGAAAGAATTTTTTTTAACATGCAATATTTTTTCATGTTAAACATAATCAAATAATTAAAAAATGAAGCATCCAATTTTATCATAGAAAATCATTATGTTTTTATGATTTTAAACATTTGTTTTCTATGACAGTCAAAATAGTTTTGATGAACAATAAAGGGATACATTAGTTCTTTGAATACGGAACCTTTTCTACTAAACAATACTAAAAATAAAGAAAAAATAACAAATAATGCTAAAAAAATAAATAGTAACTCACTTTTTTTGAATCGCAAAGATTTTTTCTACAACAAGCAAGTGTGTTACTCAGGTAAAAGTCGAATTTACTTAGTTCTTAGGATGTGGAACATTTTTAGATGTTTAGCTATTCAAAAATTCAAATGTATTAACCATTAACCATCCAACCTTTCTCTAGTAATAAATAATTACGTTTTTTGATTTTAAACATTTTTTTTTTTCAATCCGAGCAAGTTTGTTGGACAGATGAAGCTGAATTTACGTATTTCTTTGAAGATTTATTTTTTAACATGCAATTTTTATTTTTTTTGCACTTGGTTTTCACTATTAGCACAAAGACCACACCTCCACCGGGGAAAAATGCGGCACCAGGGGACTCCACTTAGAATTATATTTTGACTCAAGTACGTCCGATCTCCTGGTGGGATGTGCGTGTGTGCCAGCCACACACATTCCAAACCGATCGGGGTCCGCTATCGATGTCCTTGTACCAGAGCCACCCCAGCGCCACACACCCCCAGCGACAAGACAAGGTCCCCCGCCCCCACCAGGCAGCAGGCCTGAGGCAGTTATCGTCTAAAATGTGGCACTCATGTCTTTAGAAAACAGTAAACATCTATAATCAAATGATTTGTCCAATGTTTTTAGTGTATACAGTTTATCGAACATTTCTTTTCTTTCTTTCTCATACTGTGAACAAACCATAAATATGTGCTCTAGGTCTTCTGTTATCCCACAGCTCTGACAAACTTTACTGGTCCTCTGACCAATCTTTTGTATATAAGCGTCACATATTCCACGATTAAGTCTCATTCTGGTTATTATCTTACTATTTTCTTTATCGGTCGTGCTCAGGAAGAACCAAGGTTTTTTTATTTACGTTTGAATTAATTTTATAATAGAAAAAGCCCATGTTACTGCTTTGGATGGTACGATTCCATTTCCGGGAAAGTTCGGCATGAAAAAAACTTTTAACGTCCCGCCATGGGAGTGGAATAATATTCCATTCACCTTGTTGTATAGCATTCTTAGCCAACTTGTCGACAATTTCGTTTTGTTCAATTCCCGCGTGGCCCTTAACCCAGCACATGCAGACCTTTATTTTCCTATGTTGTTCCACGATATCTGGACGAAACAGTCCACGGTATCTTTTATCATACAATTTTGAGAATTGAGATTATGCCCCTCTATAGCTTGTAGTGCACTCTTTGAGTCGGACATTATCATAAAATTACCACTATTTAACTCATTTTCTAAAATGTATTCTAAAGCCTTCAGAATGCCATATAGTTCTGCCGAGAAAATACTGTTGATTTGGGGTAGTTTAAATTGCTTCCTCTGTTTTAGGTTGGAATCATATATTGCGCATCCTACATCTTTCATCAGCGACCCATCCGTAAAAATAGGATGAGCATTCCGGTTAAACACTGCCATGTCAGACATAAATATAGAATTCCTTATATAGGAAGGAAACTCGGAATAATCTCTAAAGAAATGAGGTTTTCTTACTTTGATTAAGAGTTTCTAATCTGGAAAGGTAGTAAATGTGATTTATGTATATTTATATTGTTTTCTTTACTCATTTCTATGTACGCGTCAATTAAGGGGGGTGTTTTCTTTTTTCCTAAAAAATTGTAGGTAAGTGTTTTAATAGTCGTTACAGATATAATATCATATACAAAGTGGCACAGTGCCGACACCTTTACCAAAAAATTTAGGGATAGTTTCTTTCTTCTATCTGCAAGAGGCAGTTCACACGCCTCGACCTCTAAGGCTCTTATAGGCGACGAAGGCAATGCGCCAAGACAACTTCTTAAACATTTGTTACGTAAAACAACCAATTTTCTGAGATGACACTCACTAGCCTGTCCGTAAAATACACTGCCAAAGTCGATTGTACTACGAATGCACGAGCGATAGAGTAACAAGGAGACCTGTGGGTTAGCACCCCATTTTACAGAAGAAAAACACCTAAGGATGATTAAGGAATCCTTCATCTTTTTTTAACAAGTGATTGATATGGGATTTCCATAACATTTTTCGATCCAATACCAATCCTAAAAATTTTACATTTTACAATATTTTTAAGCATAATCAAATTATCTAAAAGTTAATTTTTCGAATTTTTTCATAGAAAATCAACACGTTTTTATGATTTTAATAATTTTTTTCTGCACCAAGAAAAATAGTTTGGACAAAAATAAAGGGACAAATTAGTTTTTTTAACATGAAGCATTTGCTCTAAATAAAATTACTAAATAATACTAACAAGTTAAGAAAAGTAACAACTAATAATACATAATGCTAAAAACATAGTAACTCACGCTTTTGCAATTTTAAAGATTTTTTCTACAAGAAGCTTGTTAGACAGAAAAAATCGAATTAAATTATTTCTTAATATATGCAACATTTTTAGATGTTTAGCACATTAGAAAATTCAAATGAATTATCGATTAAGCATCCAACTTGTCTCTCGTAATAAATCATCACGTTTTTATGATTTTAAACATTTTTTTCCACATCAAACGAATTCGTTGGACAGATAAATCCGAATTTACATAATTCTTTGAACATGGAAGATTTTTATCATTCAACATATTAAAAAATTAGGTAAAACATCAGGTTTTTTCCACACCAGGCTAAATAATTTGGACAAATAAAAGTAGAAATTATGTGATTGGACATGCAACATTTATAAATGTTAAACAATTAAAAAAATCGACTGGCCTAACAATTAGTTAACAGACTTTATTTTCATTGCAGACCATCGGGTTTTTTGATTTTGGATGGTCAAATACAGAGAGAACTTAGGCCTTTCAAGACGCAACATTGTTTAAAATTATTTTTATGTAAGGTTTTGGTCGAAATGAAGTTGACGAGCGGGATTCGAACTCACGACCTTCGGCTAAATACGCTGCTTCTCTACCACTCGCTATCGCTCGTGACATTGGCTTTCTCATTTCAACCAAAACCTTACATAAAAAAATCAATTAATTTAAAGAAGTAATTTGGTCAATATACTACTAAATATAATGGGTTGTTTAAAATGTTTATCATATTACTAAAATACAAATAAACTAAAATGATCTAACAGGAATATTCAGCTTTTATTTCACAATAAATAATCAAGTTTTTATCATTTCAGACATTTTTTCTACATCGGACAAAATAGGTTGGAGCACTTTGAACATACATGTTGCATGGTTAACATATTAAAAATAATAAAATGACGTAACAATTGAGCATCCAAATTTATTTTCGTACTAATATTTTTGTGATTATAAACGTTTTTTTTTCTTCTCCAGGCAAATAACTTTGATGAAAAGATAAAATGAGAATTTAGTACTTTGAACAGGCAAAGGATTTACATGGTTAACACATTAAAAAACATTCACATGTCTTTTCAATCAGCTTCTCTTTTTTTATGATTAAATTTATGATTATAGTGAGTCATCACGTTTTAACAATTGTAAACTTAATTTTTTTTTCTACACAAGGCAAAATAGTTTCTATGGAAAGATAAAGGGAGAATTCTACGTGTGACACCTTTAATCTATTAAAAAAAAAATTAAATGACCTAATAATTAAGCATCCAACTTTATTTTCAAAGAAATAATCGTTTTTCTGATGTATTACATTGTTTTTCCTAACGATTTGGGTTGCCAGATACAACGCCCAACAAATCGTTTTGGGTGGGCAGATGAGTTTTTATTTGTGTGGATCATCAAATTAATCATCAAATTAAAAGAGATTTTTGATCAGAATACAAGGAAAAATTAAAATTGTCGTTTGTATCTTCTAAACTTTTCATTAGGGGGACGTCGGGGGCCGCAAGGTTTCGTCTTTGACACGGCGCTCATCACTGTAAGGTAAAGGTCCCGGGATCGAATCCAGCGGCCCTGCATTCGAACCCGGCATACTTACAAATGGGCTTTTTTTTTTCAAAAACACCGGTACCCTGAGGGTTTATATGACCTCTGCTGTTGCGAACCCTCGTAAAAAAAATTTAAATGAAAAAAAAAACAACGATAAAATTCGTCCGATTACCCTGGTCTTCCAGAACGGTCCTTTCCTCGTTATTATCAATCGGTCTCCGTTTATGGCCCTTTAATTAATTTGTAAAATTTGAACAGAAAACGATCAAACTTCATCTCTGATACTTTAACAAAATATCACATAAAAAAAGTTCTGGCTTTGAATTTTGTAGTACTGAAAATTTATTTGATTTACTTAACTTCAAACATTTTGAATAAATAATTAATTTTTAGCATTTCCTTTGTATCGTAAGAAAAATTGTTAAGTTCTAAAACGGTCCAATTTAGTACAAATCAAAATTAACCTAGGGCTGTACGAATCTTTAAATAAACGTTTGCACTTTTTTTTAAACATTATATTTTAAATTCTAAAATACGTAAGTATGATGAGGGGTTGAAATTGAAAATTGTCAGCGATAGTCAACGTGTCCTGTTTTAATATGAAATGTAAGCACTAAATATTGTAATATTTAATTACTAAAACGAACGTAAAATAGTTAATAAAGAATTTATAAGCTATGCATTGCGTTGTAAAATGTAAAGATCCCATATTTTTTTATACGTCAGTTATGTAAGTGTATAGCGAGGCTTTAATGACTATATAATTTAAATGAAACGATAAAATTGTAATCTTTTTTTTTTGGTTTATGGTTTACACAGATTCCAGGTTACGTCGACACTTTATTCAGATGAACCGGACCTGGAGGTTGCATAAATTATAAATTTACACATTTATTATGTAACTTCCGGTTTTTTGATAATCCGACATTTTTTTTTAAACTAAAACGGGTATAGATTTCAAAAGAATTCTGATGCTCGTTCACGAAAAACAATTCACTGAAGTTTCATGATGACAAACCTAAAACAGATCCTTCTTTTTGTCAGGAAGGGAAGGCCGATTAAGTAATACGACTTGAATTATTCCTCGCCCACCTTTATTCATCTGCATTTCACATTTATTGACAAAACTGAAGAACTTCTTCCTGCTTGAATGGACAGTCATCCGAATCTTGCCCAATCCAGCCGTGAACAAGTCAATATTTAAATGGCGCGGGTGTGGCGTGGTCGGAAATAAGAGCAAGGACTTGCTTTTATAACCGAACCAAAAGCAATTTGTAAATGGGAAATCACTTATATATTAAGGAATCGCTTAGCATTTAAAAACAATCACAAATTATTAGTTATTAAATGAGATTGTATTTATTTCAGAATCAGGAAATTTCGATCACCCTTTTCGACACACTAAGGCCAGAGATATTAAAACAATCAGGATATACTTGTTCAATATTATTTTAATATAAATCAAAATAAAGGACGAGTCAGCATTCTTCCAGTTGCCTCAGAGAGATACTGAAAAGCGACAAATTCTATAGCTTTTAAAATCTTAACCTAATCTTTTCTCCCTTTCCCTTTCACTCACCATTTCTCTTGAAAAATAAATGATCCTTTGTTATGTAATACACTGACAGAGTTTTGTTTTTTTATTTTCTCGATGGAAGAAAATTCTGCCCTTAATTAGGCTCATTAGTTTTAACAATACATATTTGTTTATGATATGCTTTAAATTGGGATTATCAATAAACACACTTAATCCTTAATCCAAAACAAGGATAATTTAAATCTTTGTTCAGTCTATTTGAATTCTGAAGCAATAAGCTGTTTAGTTCTCATCTTTGTTTTATTAATTTCAATTTTTAAAGTTCAAAATGATACTTAATACTAGGATGTTGAGGTGGTGTGGCGCTCATGAATGATGGACATTCCATCAGGTTTTACTATCGGACTTCCCAACGAAACACTGCTAGAAGTCGTTAGAAGTTTTCGAGAAAATGGGTCCTACCATAGGAGGCCGAGTTGTGGACACCCAAAAGTAAAAGAACCGTAGGATGACTGTTTTTTGACTTAGAGAATTCTATGAAACCGGCACATTACTGCTGTTCAAACAACTCGTGAGCTCCAAGAAGTTATAGGTGCCCAAATATCTGAACCCACTGTTCGAAGAAGATTGAATCAGTATAGACTGATGGCTTTTCGCCCAGTAAGAGGACCATAACAAAGAGTAGGAAGGCTCCCATTTGCTCGCGAACACAGCCATTGGTCTATGGACGATTGGTTTTCAGATGGGCGTGAAGGAGTGTGGAGAAGGCGAAATGAAAAGTAGGAAGATTGTATTTTTTCCCTGAGCCAACCTTTTCAACGTAGCTCAGTGATGGTGTGGACGAGAAGTTCAATGGAGAGTCGCACAGAGTTGGTTGTTCGCGGAGGGTCTTTGGCGACCACTCTCTATGTAGATGTGTTGCTTATACTTCATGAAATCAGCGACAAATCTATTCTAATGCATGATAATGCCCGTCAACATATCGCTCGCATAGTACAAACGTACCTTTAACGGCAAACATCAGGTCCTTAGCCTGGCCAGCCCGTTCTCCAGACTCGAACCCCATCGAACGTTTACGGGATAACCTCAAAAGACGAATAAGAACACGTCCATCGCTTCCTGACAACCCCATGATCTAGCAAGGACTGTTCGTGAAGAATGGGCAAAGAGACATTTCCAGACTGGTAGAAAGTATGCCGAGGCGTCTTCGAGATGTAATCAAGCCAAGAGGAGGAAATACGATGTAATGAATTGTTAATTATAAATTATTTGGAAATCGAGAGGTGCGGTCTGGTGTGATGTAGGTTTCAGAATGTTTTTTTTTTTTTTTTTTTTTTTTTTATCGGGCCATCGTTTCGATCATTATTGAGATCATCTTCAGGGCGTGGGACATAAAAACACTGTTTAAATTTAACAAACACATGTAGGATATTGAAAAAAGTACGCAGAAAACAAACATTTTGAGTGAGTACTTTAATTGAATATAATAAGAAAAATATTTTTTTTTTGTATTGTATAAATTCACTTTTTTCCATACGTTAATTAAAAATCCGAAACAAATTTTCCTACTTTTTTCATTTTCCTTAGCAATTAACTTCTTTTTTTTTACTTCTTTAGACAAATATTCAATTATTAAACCTTAAAAAAGTACAAAAAGAAAACATTGATAATATAAAAATATATACAAATCAAGTTATACTGCAGGTGGGTGGGATTTTTGCCTGTCAGTGTATATTGTATTAACACAATTAACAGATTCTCAATTAAAAGCCTAAAATGTATACTTTATGGCTTAAAAATAAGGTATATCAATTATGCCTTTTCAGAATTCAATTCAATTCATAATTTAGATTTAAATTTTTTATAATCAAGTCAACATATTTCCAAATCATCAATAAATTCAAATAGATAAGTTGAAGTTATAATAATTTTCAGCTAATTGATATGTTTATTTATAATTGTAAATTATAAAAAAACTAGTGGCTAACAGAAAGGTCAATGGAAATGAAGATCATCTCTTACGGAAATATCAATTCATTTACGCACACGTGCCCAAATTCTCACTGAAATGGGTCACCCCGGCAGACATTTTTTCTGAAACAATTACGACTAATTTATTATTATTTGCTCGTGTTCCCTTAACTACATCCTGAATCGCTGTTTTTAAATATAATCATTTCGAGGAGTTGTAATTGAGCCGACAAAACAATTTGCCTGATTCGAATATTGTTACACGTATAAACGATGGCACATAACGACAGTTAGAAGGCTACACGGGGAAAAAAATTGCCAGCCAATTAAAAGCATCACCCGCTTAAATGTTATGCGAGAAGGTACAATTATCCATATAATCGCATTGTGTGACAAGGTTCAAAAAGTCAATGCGAAGGCTTGTCAAGATCAAGGCTGGATAAGGTAAACCCGAAGGATTTCTTATAAAGTTTCTCTTTTTTTTTCTTCTCCTAGAAAAACTAATAGTACGTCATTACTGTGTAGTGACAACAAAACTGTATTTTCCATAAGCGCAGTGTTTATGAAGAAAAATCTGTTATATAATCGTAGAAGGAAAAGAAATTGTAAAAATTAAATAATTCTTTTGACAGGATTATCATACTTCTCCGGAAAATTGTATTTTCTTTTTTTAGGAAAACGAAGCAAAATCTACCTAGTATACCTAGTTGTATTTATTATTATTTTTATTAGTACTATTTGTTTTTTTTTTCAACTAGTAATTTTCAAACAGAAACAATTGTGACATTTAATAAAGACGTTGACGGTCGATAGGCAAAACACGACTGTTCGGACACAAAACAAGCGATGCAAGTCGAACCCAGTGCAAAATTTAGGCGCAAACGGCTATTCTCAATCAGAGATAATTACCATGTTCCGTTGTAGTTTCTGTTCTATTTTTTGTTCTAATAATATTTTAAAACACAAGCCCTCAATATTGATGGCAGTAAAATTATTCGGCCATAAAAGAGGCGATGACGAAAATCGGCCAGACAACCGCAAAACAAACCAACATAAGGCAAACCATGAGTAAAACCGAGGCAAATATTTTCGGCACGTTAAAACAAAACAATTGCCCTTTCTCTTTATATTTTATTTTATTTTCCCTGCAATACCAACTTCAAGTCATCAACAGCTTTTTTTTCGAGAGTTTTAACATGGATATATTTTTCCACTAGAGACACAAATTCAATCAAAAAAGTTTTTCTAGGCCTTTGTTGGAACAAGCCTATGTTATAGTTTCTTTGCATTATTCGTGATTACTAAACTCCAGATTTCCGCGCAATTGCATCTTTTTACTGTTCACTCGGATTGCAATTAAGCCATGACAGAAATTCCAATTAGAAAGGTCGTCTTTTGCTCCCCCCTCAACTTTTTTGCTGATTTCGATATTGAACATTTTGAAAGTCTTTTCTGCACAAAATCCGATCTAGTGGTTACTAATAAACTGAAGGTTTTTAATCATTGAACAAATTTTCGTTATCTACCATAGTACAATATTTTTTATTTTTAAAGCACGCTACATAGATCTGAATTTGAAAAAAAACCAAAAAACAATTCTCCTGATCCTCAAATTCGGATACTAAACTGCAAAACTTCAGGGGGGGATCGTACGTTTTTCCTCATTTGGGCGATCTTGCGGGCCCACTTGTTGCAAAACGAAATGATTGGAAGTAACACCCCTTTTTTTCAGATTTCGAACACTGGCGTGGGGCTAACTATGAATCATGAACATGAGGTTGAGAGAGAAAAAAGGAGAGGGAGAGAGAGAGAGAGAGATAGATAGATAGATAGATAGATAGAGAGAGAGAGAGATAGATAGATAGATAGA
>CM077104.1:24931257-24945415 GCA_039619505.1 Cimex hemipterus | reverse complement strand
GAGAGAGAGAGAGAGAGAGAGAGAGAGAGAGAGAGAGAGAGAGAGAGCGTTTTATTTAGACACGCAGAATTAGGTCTCTTGGACCTCTCTTACAACATAGGTTATATTTACATAAAACGTTATAATATAAAATACATTACTAAGAGAGAGTGAGCGAGAGGGGGAGAGTGTGAGAGAGTGAATTAAGATATTATAGCGACTGGCCGATTCTTTAATTCTAACCAGTTTTAACGTCATACCCAATAAAATAATGGACCCTCAATCATATTAATATATCTAATTTATTATAATAATATTCAAATGGAGGTATAGATTTATGGGAAAGGGATTGCAAATGAGCGCCAGTCTACTAGCCCCAATCGAGAAACATACACGCAGGTCGATATCCAGTGTGCTATGACAATGAGTCGTCAAATTACACCAGGGCTTACATAAATTTTGACCTTTATCTTGTATCCCTTTTAGCACAAATTTGAAATTTTAGTTTATATTTACATTGTTTTTTTTTTTTCATAGTTCATTTATTTCATATTGTAACTTGAGCTTTCAGGAAGAAAGACCGGAAGTGTGTAAAAACGATCCTATGAGGATTTCACCCTTGCCAAGAGGATAATCGAACCCGACGAATCGTACCTGAGGTTATTCAAATTTGACCATTAAAGGCAATCATGATCCGCGGGGCTTCTTCGTAGAGCGTGCAAGAACTTTCAAATCATTCCCCAGTGATATAATTCCTTAGATGACGATTCACTCTCAAACCCGATGTTCTACTTGCACAACCTTTAACATAGCGTACATCTCATGAATGATGATTCGTCGTTGCATTCTCAAAAAGAAAATTGAAATATATTTACGTTGCATTTCAACTAAAATGAAATCTCGTGGGGTGTCACGCGAATAAAAATAAATAAATAAATAAAAAATAAAAAAATAGCGACAAAAGAAAATAATTTCGTGCAATGTTTGAACGCCCCCCCCCTTGTAGTAACGTGTGCAATTAGTCACACGCAACCGTGTCAAGTTACATAAAGTTTCCCAGAAAATGCAAAATGTCTTTCCGCTTCCTAAGTACATTTCCTGTGCCAGAGTTGAAAAATATAGTCCATCGGAAGGATAAATCCGTTGGGGATAAGGGATGTGAGCCCACACCGGGCAAATTTTGCCCGTTGGTACTTAAGTGCCGATCTAATTCTTTAAGTTACAACACAAAAGGAAGTCGTGTTAAAATTCCACCGAGATCATCGTTCTTCTGGCTGAAATATTTCCTGCCTGACGTTAATAATAATAAACTGGCTACAGGGTTGAATAAACAGACGCTTCAGTATAATTTATACAATTGTAATTTTTACCAGTTATTATCGAATTGATATTTTAATTCATAAATATTTAAGGAAGAATTGTTATATGAAAGCTTTGAAAATTTTCAATTATTATTATTCACAAATCGTGAGATGAGGTCTGATGTAATGTAGGTTTCAAAAAAACATTTTCGATTTTTATTGAGATCATCTTCAACACTCAACACGGCACGCAAGAATGGCACAATCACACAGAAAACAAACATTTTGATCCCCGAAGATGATCTCAATAAAGGTCGAAACGTGGCTCGATAAAGAAATGCTTTTATGAAACGTACATAACACCAGAACGCATCTCACGATTTCTGAATAATTATTGATTAATGGTCACTAATCACCACACATCATTATTTTTAAAAATGATAACAATTTTATAAAATCCATTGAACCTTGTCATAGTTTCGATAGTGTGTGATCATATCTGATTCGATTCTGGTCGCCCGTCGTCCTTCGGCCGACCTTTTCTGCTTTGCACCATCTTCAGAACGGCTGTCAAGGACATGGGGGGAAAAGCTTAAATATCTCGTCCAATGGGAAAAAATGGCGTAACACCGAAACACGGCAGACCAAGGACGTAAGCCAGAGAAACTAATGACAATAATACTGACAAAAAGACAAGAGTTTTGGCATGTGAAATCCTCGCTTCAGTATTAATCTGTTTGTGTTTATTTAGAAAGATTAGATCTGTAAATGTAAATCTCCTGTTATTAACTTTAGGAAGCTTTAATGTGGACCGATCTTATTAATGTGGCGTACAACTAGTATAATTATGCAGTTCCACAAAAATGTTTTTTCATAAGGTTATTCATAAAAAATTACTAACGATTTGTTCCAAACAACACTAAATTTATTTTAAGGTGCGCAATTGTTTTGCTTAAATATGATAAAATGTTGAATAAACTTAAAACGTTCTCTTAAAGATGGCTAAAAAAGAAGCCCCCCCCAAATAGTTATCAAGATATTTTGTTAATTGGGCATTTTGAAGTAAGGACTTTTCAACTTATCCTGATGTCTGCTGGTTCGGCTGTCTTCAGTGGTTCTTCTGAACTTTGTCAGCAGAAACAGGCCGGCAGGACAGAAAATGATGAAACTACAATCCACATTTATTCTTTCGTTACAGTAAGGATGAAATCTACATATTTTTATTATAAAATTCTCTTTATAAATAATTTGTCATTAGATTGCAAGTATAATTTCGTTTTTTATTCCTCTTCTACTTTCAATACGGAAACGTTTTGACAATTTATTATCATCGTAAAAAATGTTATAACTGTCATTTTGCCATTCGAAACCACTTGACAAAATGAATTTTTATTAAGCAGATAAAGACGGAAATAAACCAATATAAGCATAAATGTGTGATGAAATAAGCGTTATTTTTTTTTGTTTTGTTGAACATAAATGGAAATTTTACTTAGCGTACGTCAAAGATGATCAATAAATATCAAAAGTAATAATAAAGAACTATTTTTAGCTATTTTTAAATCTGTTTTCTTTGTTTTTGTCGTCTTTGTTTGTCTTTTTATAGAAGAAAATTTTATTTTTATTTTTTATATTTGTGTAAGGTGGTTTTGAAATGAGCAATTAGTTTTTCGACATTTCGAAAACTGGAACAATTTTTGAAGCAAATATTCCATACATTATTCCTTAAAATGTAAATTTTGTATATATGTTTTTAAAGGAATAATTTTTTTAACAAAAATATATATATATTTTTTTAGAGAAATAGAACTTTTCTTAATAGTGTGAGGCGATTAGTGACCGTTGATGATTATTCGGAAATCGTGAGATGCGGTCTGGTGTGATGTAGGCTTCATAAAAGCATTTTCTTTATTGTCTCACGTTTCGATCTTTATTGAGATCATCTTCATCTTCAGCGCTCAAAGTATTTGTTTTCTGCGTAACGTTGGGACGATAAAGAAAATGCTTTTCTGAAACCTACATCCCACCAGATCGCATCTCACGATTTCCGAATAATTTTCTTAATACTAATAACTGATGTACAATATTTGACCTACCATTATGTTTAAATAATCAAGTGGTAGAGGAGCGGCGTATTGAGCCGAAGGTCGTGGGTTCGAATCCAACTCGTGACACTAACTTTTTCCACGAAATCTAATGAATTTTCAATAGGTGACAAACTGAATTTTTTGTTAGCTATTTCTTATCTTTAGTTTTCTTTAGCAAACAAGAATCCATGAACGACCAAATGTTGATGTGATGAAAATGTTTTTGCCTGGCACTTTTGTTGTGTTTTTTAAGATGCAATATTTTTGTTTAGGTTGTAAATTGTTTATTTTATTTCATGATATGAATTTTATACCGGAAATTAATAAGAACGAAAGAAATGGCTTTAATAGTTCTGTCGCTGGACAGACAAGTTAAAATATATTTTAAGACCTTGACTTTGATGGTGAGGAATTCAATTTCTGCTTGTTTCTACTCTAATTATTGTTAATCGTCAGGACACAGCCTAAGTAATGGTTTCTGTTGAAAAAAGCCTCGGAATTTTTCAAGTGGCTATAATCGAAGACACCTGTTACCGGCCGTGGTGGGTTAAATAGGTTGATGTTTCGGCTCCTGGGGCCATACCGTCTCTGATGTAACCGCCGACTGGAAGAGAAGGCTTTCTCTTTTGCCGAACTCTTCCAGTCCTGGACCGGCGTTATGAAACTCCGCCGGGGATAGCAAGGTGACTCGGCTCTCACATGCAGGAGTGAAGATCCTTCCTTAAGGATCGATCCTCAACCTTTGCGATAAAGAAAATTGCTCAATATGTGGCATCGAAGGACGTCTTATTACAGGCCGGTTCTTAAGCTAGTAAACCTTACGTACAGGCGCATAAAAATAAAATTCTCGGCCAGCCATGGTTTTTTTTTTTAAACAAAATTATTTCCAAATAAATTATGTTTGTATTATCCACAATTGTTATAGAGAGTGCAACGAGAAGCTTTTTTGTATTTAATTAATTTAAATAGTTGGTGATTCTGGAATAAAATTTCTTGACAGCTAACGTTCACTGTTCGCCTAAAGTAATTCCTGCCATTCAGGAGCTTCACGTTGAACTACTTGTTGGGTACTTGTGAAAAATGGGGTCAAACCACTTTATAACATTTCTTTCATACATTACTCTTTTACAAGCTGTGCAGCTGTATTTACTATTTTATACATAGTTAGAGGTAAATAAACGACAATGCCATGGGAAAATCAACCTTATTTCTGCCTCTCGTCGAAATCGGGGATAAATAGACCAAAATGATTGTAATGGACCGAACTAAAACCCTTTTGAAATCTGCCGGGTGATATGATTGTAAATTGGTTATTTGTGATTATTTCAGTATGCTTATTGTAACATTTTAGTCTGTCAGACGCGATTTTCTTCTCGTAATCTTGGACACTATTCGGGGCCACCACTGAAGAAAGAAATAGGAGAAACAAGGAAAACCAAAATGGTTGAAAATGATCAAAACAAAATGGGAAGTTTTCTCTTGAAATCTGTTGGGAGGTGAACTTGCCGATTGGTCATATTCGAACATTTTGGCGTGTTTATTACAGCTGGCCTGTCAGATAATCCACGAAGGCAATGAAAATCCAAAAATCAGCGAGAAAACGACCAAAATGAGTGTAAAGGGCCAAGCCAAAATGACAGCTTTTATTTAAATTTTTTGGCCATCATTTTAATCTGCCTCTAATAACTGTTTTTGTGTGGCAGCCGTGGTTTCGGCTTCTCGCTATCTTCAGAAGTTCAAAAAGTCACCATTGAAAATAAAAGCGATGAGGAAGGTCAGAACATATCGGCAGACTTGTAAAGTGGTTATCTCGAGCATTTTAGACTGCTTATTTATAACAGTTTTAGTCTGCCAGGCGTGGTTTTCTTTTCTCGTCATCATCAGATAATTCACAAAGGCAATGAAAATCCAATGATCGCGGTTAACCAGACCAAAACGACAGTAAAGGACCAAGATAAATAAGCAGCTTTTATTTAGATTGATCATGTACGATCAGTCTGGCAGAAGCAGGCTCGGCTTCTCGCCATCTTCAGAATTTCAAAAAGTCAGCACTGAAAATAACTGTGAGCGAAGGAAGAAAAAAATGGTGGATTTGTAAAGTGGGCATCTCGTTCAATTTAGACTGCTTATCATAACGGTTTTAGTCTGACAGACGAGGTCTTATTTTCTCGTCATCATCAGACAATCCGCAAGGCCGCCCTTAAAAATTTCGAGGATAAACAGCCCAAAATGATTGTTAAGGACCAAGCCAAAATGGCAGTTTTCTTTAAATTGGTCATTTACAATCATTTTAGTCTGCCTCTTATGTGTAATCATTTTAGTGTGGAAGCGGCGGTTTCGGCTTCTCGACATCTTCAAAAGACCAAAAGCCACCGCAAAAAATAAAAACTACAAGGAAAGGTAAAACAAAATGGTGGGTGGACTTGTAGAATTGTCATCTCGATCTTTAGTCTGCTTATTATAACTGTTTTAGACTGTCAGGCGACATTTTAATTTCTCGTCATCAGCAGACAATTTAAATCAAATGAAACTCCAAAAATTGAGGACGAAACAGACAAAAATGACTGTAAAGGACTAAGTTAAAATGGCAACTTTCCTTTAGATTGGTCATTTGCGATCATTTTCGTCTGCCTATAGTAACTCTTCAAGTCTGGTAAACGGGCTTATCGCCATCTTCAGAAGTTGAAGAAGCCACCACTGGAAAGAAACAGCAGGAAAGGCAAAACAAAATGGTGGACTTGTAGAGCGGCCATTTCTATCATTTTAGTCTACTTTAGACTGGAACAGGTGGTTTCGGCTTCTCGTAACCACCGAACAATTCAAAAAAGCCGCCCTTAAAAGTCCAAAAATCGGGGACAGCCCAAAATGGTTGTTAAGGAACAAAATAAAAAAATAAAATGGTAGATTTTCTCTTGAAGTCTGTCGGGTTGGAGATTGATCGTTATAGTTTGCCTATTATATCTGCTTTAGCCTGTCAAACGTTCCTCGCCTCTTCAGATAGTTGATGAAATAAATCCTTCAAAAAAGAACACCTTTACATGCCGATTTAGAAAAGGGTTTTTATTTGACTCAATCGTTCCAAAGTACTGTAATAATTTATTAAATTTAGATTATTTCCTATTGATTATTAACGGTACTTAAATGATTGTAAAGAAACCATATTACAATTTACAAGTTAAAAGAACGCGAATAACAACTCGTCAAGTCGTTTCTACTTACAAAAAAAACCAAGTACCCAGTAGCCGATAAGATAAGCAATTGTCAACCGATTGCCTTTTAGGGATTTCTCCTAAGCGAAAGACCCCCAGGAAAACAACGCATCAAGATAAGCATTTCGTGCAAGATTTGTATTAAAAGAAAAGAACGAAACGTCGTCGGTTTGTGTCAAGGCTGCCTTTTCTGATGTATTAGCTTATATGATCTTTATCAAAGGGAGGCAGCAGACGTGATATTTTTCCTTAAGTTAGATATTTACAATTAGCATATAACATGCTGAGAGTAAACTCTCAAAACGTTTTCCTATTATATAATCTATTTATTTTATTACTACGCTTTCTTATATATTGTATTGTTAAATTAAAAATATTATTTAAATATAGATTTTTTTGTCGGGTCTGGATGTTTAAGCTTGATATTTTCTTATTCTTTAATTTTTTTTGTTGTTGATCTAGAATGAGATCTTATAGGATAAATACAAATACAAATGGTCATGTAAGAAAATATAAAAGTAAAAATATTGCCAAAATGTTATTTTTAGATAGGTTGATGGTTAATTTAAATACGAAAAAAGGTGTTGGCTATTCGCCAGTGTTTTACTGCATATTTATATCCTTCTTATTAGGAATAGCATTATTTTATTTTTCTACAACGAATTTTTGTTTTATTGTACATCAAGTTTTGCAAATGTAAGCCATAAGTCGAATATACCACCAAATAGCTTGCTCCTTTTTTCAATTTATTTATTCCAGCGTTTTATAATAAATAGCAGCTAAGAAATGAATGTGTGTTCTTTAGTGAAGATTGATTATTGATTGTTGGGAGATCGTGAGATGCGGTCTGGTTATTTAGATTTAGAAAAACATTTTCTTTATTGGGCAAACGTTTCGATCTTTACTGAGATCATCTTCAGAGCTCAAAGTGTGCAGATGTGTCATTATTCATTATAGTATTGGGTTGTCCGGAAAATAATGCAGGATTTTAAGTTTTCATTAAAAAAAATCTATATAAAATATTCTGTTTACGTTTACAGGATTACTCATTTGTATGAATGTCAACACTTATTAATCCTCTTCCAAATGATATTGTTTGTTTACCTCTGTAGCATTCCGCTACTTGGAAATAATTCAGTCATCCTTATAATGTCAAAGCGAGAATTTCGTACGATTTTCTTTTACGAGTTTAAACTCGGCCGAAGCGGAGCCCAAACGGCTAGAAACATTAACCAAGTCTGGGGCGAGGGTTGTGTTAATGAGTGCACTGTGCAAAGGTGGTTTAAAAAATTTCGGGAGGGAGATTTCAGCCTTGAAGATGAAGAAGGTCGTGGAAGGCCTTCCTCTCTTAATGATGATGTTCTGCGATCAGTGGTGGAAGAAAACCCCAAAACACGATAACACTAGACGTTCTGGACAGTGGCTCGACAAAGGAGAAGCTCCAATACATTTTCCAAAGCCCCCAACTCATCAAAAAAGGTAATGGTTACGGTATGGTGGACTTCATTTGGTTTAATACACTACAGCTTCTTAAATCCTGGCGAAACCATCAATGCTGAATCATACTGTAACCAAATTAATACCATGCATCAGAAATTGGCAGTAATGAAGCCCTCTTTGGTCAATCGGAAAGGGCCCATTTTGTTGCATGACAACGCTCGACCACATGTGTCACGTGTAACGTCACAAAAATTATTGGAGCTTGGCTATGAAACTTTGCCTCACCCACCCTACTCTCCGGACCTCTCGCCTACTGACTACCATTTTTTTAGACACCTGGACCACTACTTACAACACATAATATTCAAAAATCAAACGGAACTGGAAAATGCATTTATTGACTTTATCAATTCTAAAAATTCTGAATTCTACTCAGACGGAATTAATAAGTTACCAACACGTTGGGAGAAATGTATTGAGAGTATGGGAAATTATTTTGATTAAAGAACATTGCTTTAAAGTAACTAGTTTCTTTTTTTTTGTTTAATACCAAAATCCTGCATTATTTTCCGGACAACCCGATATGTCGTGTTGAGCTCTGAAAACGATAAAGATCGAAACGTTGGCCCGATCAAGAAAATGTTTTCTAAACGTACGTCACACCAATCGCATCTCGCGATCTTCAAATAATAATGTAGAAATAAAGTTGGTTTTTATCAAAAAATGAATTAAAAACTGCACATCGTAATATATATGTGGTTTTCTTTGACAAAAAAGTCCTGTGCAAAAAAATGCAATGTGTTCTTTTATTAAATCAGCTTTGCAATTATATTATCTAACCAGCAGCAACCCGGCTTCGCTCGGTTAGTATGAAAATTTGAATAATTAATTGCAAAGTTGTTATTTGTACAGAAACTTTATTTATCGATGCGGTTCTTGAGAAACCGACATGTAATCTCCGCGTGAAAAACATTCTTTCAAAAAAACCTGTAATATGCACACTAAAATGATCGTAAATGACCGATTTAAAAGTTTATCATCTGGCAGGCTTCTTGAGAAAATCTACCATTTTATTCTGGTCGTTTCCAACTATTTTGGTCTTAGATGTTTTGATTTTCATTGGTGGCTCTGTCATGTTTCTAAAGATGGCGAGAAGCCGAATCTACATCTGACGGATTAAAACAGCTATAATAAGCAGACTAAAAGATCCATAAGTTCCATTACCTGGCAGACTTGAAAGCAAACATAACGGGATCTAATTCTTTTAGGCTTCAACCAGGCCACACAACGAAATCTCACAAGATTTCACCTTGCTTTTAATTTTGATTGAAAATTTTTTTACTAAAAATTCAAAACGATCAAACCTATCAAACTCCATATCTGCCAGTTTTTTCTCGTTTATTCACTTTTTGCCTGAAATAACCAATTTAAGAAATGTGGGACACTTCATCAGCCCTTGACTATATGACCTTTGAGAGTCATTATAATTCACACATCACCTTTGGAATGATTTCGGTTGGACAGGTTTGGTAATTATAATAATCCAGCTAACCGAAGAATAATAATACGGTTTTTTATAGACTATTTGATTTACGACAAGCAGAAAATACTTTTTTAGCATTTGCAGATAGATAAATTTCATTTAAATAAGAAATTTCAGTTGATCCTTTCAAAGGATCATCTGCACTGACAATCAGCCGTGGTAAGCATTGTTTAATTTAAACAGGTAAGTATGTTTGGCACGAGATGAACCCATGATGTGCAGGAAACGTAAATTTGTCGGCCTTTTGTCAAAATCGATCGTTTCTCGGTGCGACAATTGGATTCAGTGGCACTCTCGGACCATCATACGGATGAACCGAGGTCGGCCTGCTGTACCGGTCGCAAAACGAGGGCAGAATGACTCGATCATCTCAGGACGGCCTTGTTTCATTCGTTTTCTTTCTTGTAATATAAGCAAAATTAGGTTCTTATTTTATAAGAAAATTTAATCATTGTGTCAAAAATTACATTTTAAAACCATCATCAGTATGCCATATTACAATAATTATAATAATAATACACCTTTTGCGCAATGCATTCTTGTGTAAATCGTTCACTGAACATTTAATATGTACAATAAAAAAGTAAGACTATTGGAGTGTTACGTGAACTTGGTATATTTTAAAGAAATTAATTTTTAGAACGAGTTTTAAGGCCATTATGGAGGGTAGTATTGGAGACATAATAAGGAACTTTTACAATTTGTCTACGACTTTAAATTGAAATTATTGGAAACGATGGTTATTGGAATGTTGAGTGGTTCGCCATGGTTATGTACTGTACGGCAAAATCGGTTGTATGTTTTGTAAACTGTAAGTTTGCTGTTGGCGATAGCTTGAATTGTCGTCTCATAAATTTGTAGAGTACTGTCGTATCTGTTTAGTCGGATTTGGTACTGGGAATATTGTAGTAGCAGACGGTAAATGTGACATGGACCCAATCGCTTTCATTTTCCAATTCCTACACCAATCAGCAATATCTGACATAGTACTACAGAATCATCGGCAAAGGAAGGGAGTCTTATTCTTGAAGATACAGTTGCCTGGAATAGCTTTTTTTAAGGGTATTTCAATTATGAAGTTGAGCCCTCGGGGTGTCGACGTTTATGAAAAAAATAGCCCATTTGTAAGCATGCCAGGTTGAATATTGCTGTAGCAGACTGGAAATGTGACATGGACCCACTCGCTTTGATCTTCATTTTCTAATTTCTACACCAATCAGCAATATCTGACATGTCTCCATAGATTTTCCCAAATGTACGAACGGGTTGGATAGTACTACAGAATCATCGGCAAAGGAAGGGAGTGCGGGATGATTGGTGTAATAGGGAGATCTGCTGTATAAACGATGTTGTGGATTGGTCTGCCCAACTGCCCTGGGATATTAGTGGTAAACTGACCCTTGTAGGACCCGAATGAACCACTCTGATATTAAGTATTTGGAAAGTTTAGGATAGTTGGATAAATACGTTTTAATTTATAAAGGAGATTATTGTACCACGTGAAAAAAGTCACTATAACATTTTTTGCGCTCAAAGTAAGGAGATTTATCGTTTAAAATTCTAAATACATGATGGCTGTGGAATTTTGACAATGAGATGTTCAGGGAAAGTTAGTTAATAACTTTTAAAACATAATTTAAAAACAGGCACCAATGTAGTTATTAACCCTTTCAAATATTTAATTTTTTTAATATTTCACTCCAATACTGCCGCCATGATTGGCCAGATTACATTGATTACCGGCACAATGCGTATAATTTGGGGAATTGGCCGACAAAGAGCTGAGGTTACCTCTGCATTTCGTTATTTTTCTTAGCTTTCAAGTTTTTTTTCTTTTATGAGAGTTTGCAACAGCAGAGGTTATATCAACCTCCGGGATGCCTGTGTTTTTGAAAAAAAAAAGATCAAATCGAAGAATAGGTTTCACATCAATTAAAGCAATTCTAAAACTAATATCATATAAAAAAAGGATTCTCCTGAAAGAACCAATTAACGACTGTTAATCTAAAAGTGATTATTAACACCAACGATAAACAAAAATTGTTTTAACTAAAAAAATAAAAAAAACCCGCTAAAGTAATACAGCTAACTGATATATTCTCTTGAAAGAATCAATTAACGGCTGTTAATCGAATGGAAATTATTAATGTCAACGAGAATAAAGTGTTTTAGCTAAAAATCTTTAAAAGAATATAACTAACAGCACATAAAATTCTCGTGAAAGAATAAATTAACGACTGTTAATCAACAGGTAATTATTAACACCAATGATAAAAAAGTGTTTCAGCTAAAAATTTCGTAACGAATATAATTAATTGCAGATAAAAAAGAATTTTCGTGAAAGAATTAATTAACGACTGTTAATAGAATGGTTATTATTAATGTCCACTATAAAAAAGTGTTTTAAATAAAAATCTTTAAAAGCATATAACTAATAGCAGATAAAAAAATTGATTCTCGTGAAAGAATCAATTAACGTCTGTTAATCGACAGGTAATTTATTAACACCAACGAAAAAAATTGTCTCAACTAAAACTCTCTAAAATAATATAATTAATTGCAGATAAAAAAGAATTTTCACGAACGAATCAATTATAATCAACGATAAAAAAATTGTTTTAACTAAAAATATAACTAATAGCAGATCAAAAATAATTCTCGTGAAAGATATAATTAATGCCTATTAATCGTATGGTAATTATTTAACATCAACTATAAAAAAGTTTTTTTATAACAGATATTTCTTATAGGAGGTTATGGCCAACAATTTGGATGGAGTGTAGAATGTACTCGGAGTATCGAATGAAAATAGGATAAGGTGAACGGCTGGATTTTTTAAAATATATATTTTTTTAAATTTATGCATTCTAAAATAAGGTTAACGAGTAATAACAGTTTGGAAAATGCATGTAACTTATTTTATTAAACATAAATTAATAGTATAAGAAAAAAACTAGTTTTTTTAACGAGGTATTGAACAGACAGAGGTGTACAGTTTTATCAAATGTACGATTTCGAAGGACAGTAATTCTTTAACTATATTTGATAATTACCAAAAATTCATCATTTCTTGATGATCAGAAAGCTTTGTTTATAAATATTAGACTAGCTCAATAGAGGCTTAGATCGACTAATTCTGTAGTGAAAGAAAGTCATTATGGATACCAAAATGTACGGCCTCTGCAAAAAGCTCGATGATTAAAAATGGAGGAAGCTATCGGTGACCAGCGCACCGCGCGCAATCTCTTTGATTGAAAAAATTTAACTTCGAAGCCCCTTGGCAAGAAAGTAGGGTCTGGAATTCCATCTAAGGAATATGATGATTTATGAAAGCAGGAAAATAAAATCAAGCTGTAAGTACCAAGAACCACTGTTGTTCTCAAAATGGGGATGATGAAAAAAAGCGGTGCACTGATTCAGTATGAACTTAAGCTTCAGATGGTGAGGATGTAGAGGGTTGAGGGTCAAAACTCGTCAAAAATATTTCTAACACCCCATCTTTTGTTTTATTTTACTAGATAAAGTGTGATAATATAGAATAATGTCCACGTTATTTTTTCAGTAGTTCTAAGGTGGTGATGAAAACTGCATTTTTTGGAATTGCAAGGGGCGGCACGGGTTTAGCCCTGAGTTTTGCATTTGTACGAGTTGGAATGTTTGTGAACTTGTCCTTTGGTTATCCCCCTAATTAATCCTAATCGGGTTATTTTTTAATTAAAATTAGTTTAATTATTAAATATTAAAAATTAGTTGTAATGAGTATGAAGATGTTGTAATTGAATATTATTGAATGTCTGCTTTGGCTGATGTCAATGCTGGCGCTTCGGCGTCGTCCAATTAATAGATTTTCTTTTTAATCGGCAACAATCAATTATCTAACGGACAGTTGAATCATATCCAAGACTTTTTTCTTTAACGAGAACGTTGATAGCGGCCGGCGGTGCATGAATGGAGCCAAGGTCATGACGTTTTCACGTTCATTGACAGGAATACGTAAGAATCTGTATAGAACCGTCCGGCTGATTGTCATTTATCCGAATATTTCTAATTTATTTGTATAGTTTAGGGCCGGTGTGGCACTTGTTTGTTTCTTTATGTTTTACAAAGCAGGTTTTCATTGCAGATATCAACCATCGGCCCCGATCTAACATTGATTGACATCGACTAAAATTTGAATTACTTACCTTGTGGTATGTTAAACCTTCATATCTTTTCTATTTTATAGTTTCCAATCTCACTACAAATTTTCCAGCAAGAAGTAGGTAATTTCTTGTATTCTATAGTTAACTTTATATATAAATATAGAGAGATAGATAGAAGGAGAGAGAGAGAGAGAGAGAGAGAGGGAGAGAGTGAATGAGAGATAAATAGATAGACAGATAGAAGATAGAGAGAGGGGGAGAAAGAAAGAAAGAGCAAGAGAGAAAGAAAGAAATAGAGAGAGGGAGATAAAGAGTGAGAGAGAAAGAGAGAAAGAAAGGGAGAGAGAGTAAGAGAAAAGAAAAGAAAGGAAGAACAAGAGAGAAAGAGAGAAAGAGAGAGAGAGAAAGAAAGAGAGAGGGAGATAAAGAGTGAGAGAGAAAGAGAGAAAGAAAGGGA
>CM077104.1:24905336-24917709 GCA_039619505.1 Cimex hemipterus | reverse complement strand
TATATATATATATAGAGAGAGAGAGAGAGAGAGAGAGAGAGAGAGAGAGAGAGAGAAGACAGAAAAAACAGATTGTCGTACGAAAATCTAGTCTTCATAATTTATTGTTATTGCGTTTCGATAAATACGTTTGCTCACACACACACACACACACACACGAGTTGTTTATTTGTCATGGATATGCCTTTATGACTTTAATTTATAGCAATTTCAAAAGTATGGGGAATCCCAGATTATTCTTGCATTACATAGAGAGGAATGCCAAGAACAAACCTCGTCATAGAACATCGATATAATGTAATTACTTTTTTGATAAAGTCGAATGTCGAATATATTATGTTAATTATCCTGGCCGGATAAAAATGTAAAATTGTTGGTAGGTTGTTTTAATTTTTTTCTGACATTTTGTAGATTTCACAAAAGTGAAGACCCTAGCCTTGGTCCATTATAAAAGTAAACGATAAGAAAGAAATAGACTGGGTTGCCAGTGGCTATCCATGGATATTTGTACAATTAAGCTTCAAATAGAAAAAAAGACATTCTTGTGGTACAAGCCTACCTTTTCATGTAGGTTTTTCAAAAGAGTACTTTTTATACATTCTACTATTTTCGTATTCTCAATTTATTTGATTTACATGCTAAGACAATTAAAATGGACATAGGAAAAATTCAGGAAATACCTTCGGCCTATCGGATTCGTCGGTGCTTTATTTCCCGTAGGAACTCGCCAATGTGGCCACGTATATATATTTATATATATACTTCGAAAATAGTGGAGCATCGAGAGGAATGAAGATGTATGCCGCCATTGACTCCATGAAGTTTGATACATCTAAGGTTCGACGGTTAGAATTAACATAAAGGGAAAAGATTCTTCAGAGAAGAATATCACTGGTATCCATGATGCAGATTTACCCTTGAGTTGATACCAAAGTTGGCGACTTTAAATGAAAATTTCAGCAGGTCTCTAACACCAGACAACTCGTATACAAAAAAATACTGTTCTTATGTTAAATTGTCGTAATAAAATATATTTCCTTAATTTTTCACTTACAGTTGAAATTTTTAAAATTGCGTGATAAAATTATTGTTATTAGCAAAAATAAACTATTTTTACGTGTACTATTTATTTCACATATATTCTATTAATAAAAACATAAATATGTCTTTTTTTCAGTTCGGTATAAACAAATACGTATTCTTTTTATGTAAGGTTTTCGCCGAGATGAAATAGCTAGTGACACGAGCGGGATTCGAACTCACGACCTTCGGCTCAATACGCCGCTGCTCTACCATTTGAGCTATCATGACTTCGATCCAGTCGGTCACCAATTCTCGATCACAACTTAAAACCTTTGAATTTTCCCTCCTGTTTGCCATTTTTCAAATATCGTGTAATCAGGCCATGGAGTGACCGTAAGTAATCCGTTTTACTCACTAAATCCATTATATTTAGTGATTTGAAAATGGCAATTAGGAGGGAAAAATTGAAAGCATGTTGAGATGGGGAGCTAGAGATCAAGCGGTTAGAGCAGAGTTGTATTACGGTCGTGGGTTCGAATCCCGATCTTGGCACTGGCTTCTTCATTTCAACCAAGACTTTACATAAAAAGAATAATGACAAATTATGTTGACGTTATCATATTAGTTTTTATGAATACATAAAATAATTCGCAGTGGCCTGTCGTTTGCAATTTGAAAATGATTTTATAAAGGGTTCTACGTACATTTCCCAACAATTCCAACAAACTTCTAACACCAGACAACTCGCATACATGCCAAAAAAAACTTTAGTGACACGAGCGGGATTCGAACCCACGACTTTCGGCTTAATAAATTGATTAATATAATCCATAACGGAAGACCGCAATCCTGGAAGAGAAATTCTTTTTTAGGGAATGCTTCACAGCTGTTATTAAGGAATCAAGACTGATCAAACACAACGAAAATTTTTAGGAACTTCTTCCCAGTAAGAAAATAATTACATCGACTATTTTTATCAATTGAACAATTACTTTGTACGCAGTTTTGTTTTTCTGTTTTACGTATATTATCGAATGTAATTTTACAAAATTGTATTTGACCTCATTATTTCTTTCATGGGAACTCAATTCGTACACAATGCAGCCATTATATTTGTGCTCATATCATTCATAGCCTTTATCAGGGTTAAAATAATAACGGATTAGAATTGTATGATGTTGACTTTTTAAATCTTTCTGTCTCTCTCATTTTTAGAATGGAACGAAAGTTACGTTTAGTGATCTCTGCAAGACGTAAGAAAATGCATCCACTGGGGTACAAAACGTCCCAGAAAAGTTCCCCAAGCATTGTGAGTAAAACTACTTAACAATAATTGTAAATTGTAGCCATGATCGGTTAATCGAACCCACCTGTTTTAGTACCAGGTTCAACATTCTACCGACTCATTTTTCAAAAGATAAATTATAACGATAATACTCTCGTCTAGCAAGGTTTGCGCTGGGCATCCCCATCTAGTTGGGATTCCCCTGTACTTTCTCAAACGCAATAAATTAAAGCCGTATCGAATATATACGACATATAAACAATTAGCATGCGTGAGCAAACTTATTTATTGAGATGCAATAACGATAAATCACAGGGAAGGTCTCATAGAGGAAAACATGTCGAAAAACTTTAAATTTTTAAATAACATACAAACACTCATAAAACATAAAGTTAATAGTCACTATCTGGTACGATAAAATTGAGGTTTTTATCGTATATAAATTAAACGATAAATAACGAAAATAAGTTTTTTTTAGTAGTAATATAGATTTATGGCCTCAAAGTTTCTAGTTCAAAAATAAAAACATTTGAAACATTTATGTTTTCATGGTCAATTGAACAAGTTACTTCTTTCAATCAATTAATTATTCTTTCTACGTAAGGTCTTGGTTGAGATAAATGACACGAGCAGGATTCGTACCCACGACCTTTGTCTAAATACGCTGCTACTGTACCACTTCAGCTGTCGTGACTTCGATCCTCTCGGACACCAACTGTCCATCTCAACCTACAACCGTTCAAATTTTCCCTCCTTTTGCCAATTTCCGATTCATAAATCGCTGAGAATCCAACGCGATTACACGGCATTAAAATGGCAAAAGGAGGGAAAATTTGTAGAGGTCCGTGGGTTCGAATTCGGATTGTGACACTGACTTTTTTTTTATCTCAACCAAGACCTTACATAGAAAGAATAACTAATTGATTGGAAGAATATTTGAAAACTTTCCCAGATGAAATGATTAAAATACACGCACACTCACACACATACACGAGAGAGAGAGAGAGAGAGAGAGAGAGAGAGAGAGAGAGAGACGCACGCATGCAGGAGCACACACACATACATACATATAGAAATTAAGAAAAAATATGGATTAGAACAGTAAATAATATATAGCCAACATAAAGTTGATTGTATTGCCCTGTTGAAAGCCTATAAATTTCTTAATTATTTAATTATTGCAAATCTTATGTTTTTCCTCGTCCTTATGCAATAACATTCCATGAATGGCCACTGGTCACCCCGTCCATTCCTTCCTTATCGGCTAGTTTTAGAATGCAACATGACAAGGGGGGGTTCAGTTTTGTGAACTCTACAAGGCGTACGAGGAAAAAACAACCTAATAATTGTAAATTATGACTCTGCTCGGATAATTAAGATAATTTTGTCCTAGGTTCAAACATTCGAGACCGATACGTTTATCAAAAAATTAATTACAGACTATCGATGTTCTTATCTGAAATAACCTTAAATTCTTATAACATTTAGAATGTGTTTTCATGTGACAATCTGTTTCCCCTTCCTCTCTCTCTCTCTCTCTCTCTCTCTCTCTCTCTCTCTCTCTCTTTCCTTTCTCTCCTTTGACAACTGAAGGCATTCATAAAACAATAGGCAATGATCAATACCAATGGTACAATTGATAAATAAAATAACCCTAAAGATTCTTATATCAGGCCCAAAAAACTTAAAACTTTCCCAGTTGACTTCTTGAACATACACACACACACATACACACACACACACACACACACACACACACACACAATCGCCCTCACAAAATCATAAAAATTAGAGAAAAGGTTGATGAGAATAGTAAATAATATATAGTATATTGCTGATGTATTGATTATTCGTTGTATTGCTCGTCTAAAAATGGATTGTCAGAAAAACATATTTTTGTTTTTTTTCCTTACATTTCTTTGGTGGAAAGGGAAATATGCTTTACCTCCAATTCACCGTTTCGAAATGAAAAATCGATATAAAAATCAACCAAATTAATTTAGCTGTATCCTCCCAATGCACCCGTAAGAGAGGGCGAAGTTCCCAAATTGTAAAAAAAAAAAAAAAAATCAGGGGGGCGCCCTGGGTCTCTTCCCGGGGGTGGCTTTGGTCGGCTTGCGCGGGTCGGGCGGATGGTGTCATTGGCAACACGGAACAATGGCCGTATGTATCTAAGCAAAGCAAAAAAAAAGCAAAAAAAGTTAACGAGTGCACAATGTTCAACTCAGGTAAGAAAATTCTAAACAAGGGGTCGTACTACACAAGCATTTAAACTAATATTACGGCATACTGGTTCAACAAACTTCCAGCTAATGAGGGGATGTGCAAAATGTTAACTAGACTCGATCAAATCATGCCATCACTGGCCAGCGCAGTATAAAATTATGCGAGCGTTGTTTGATATTTGTCCAATGAAACATTTAATTATGGTTAATCCAAGGTATGGTGAAAAAAGAAAAACTATTTAAAGCTTTGTCTTGGCTTGAAAAAATACGTTCAAGTAGAACGTGTGAAAAGTACAAGTTAAACTAAATTAAAACGCTGTGTATTATTTGAAGGCATCTTTTTTTGTGACTATGAATGAAAGTTTCATACAGGTTTGAAATCATATAGATTTCATAATTCATAAAATATTAAAAGTCGCATGTTTTTTTAAATTTTTTTAACCACTTTATAAATACGTATATTGCAAGCAGAGCAACACGCATAGAGCACTATGATTGCGGATCGCCGATGGACGAGAGTTTCGATCTGGGTCACTGTGTTACTTTTACTTTCTAACGAAATGCGCCACTGCCTCTCAGCTGAGGTCGACATTCCTGGAGAAGGTGAAACTGTCATCAGCGGAGCAAAGCGAATCCCGCGTCTATTATCGCACAAAATTACAAAAGCGTTCCAGGAACTCGCCGCAGGCCTGAAAAGACCGGCACCTGTGCACGACTATTCGCGTCAATGCGAATTAGCATAGTTTATTAATGGGAAGGCACAATTGCCATTTGCATAAAGCGTCGCTTAATCTACTCCACTTGAACTAGAAGTCGTCTAGCGATAAGGAAATTCTTAATTTCAAACAAAAAAAAAAAAAAAAAAAAAAAAACACAAACAAACAAAAAAGCAGAAAACTTTACGATTTTGTCTTGGCTATCCTTGAGAAAAGACGTCATTAACAATTTTTTTTTATTTCAAAACTGATCAAAGCTTTTATTCTACATGCACGTCACGACTTTCAGATTTTAAACGAAAGAAAAAAGAAAGAAGATTTTTATAAAAATGTCATCACTCACACGCACATGCAATGAGAAAGAATAATGTTTTACTGCGGTACAATGTTTTGTATTGATGAAATCGCATTTGATTCACTTAAGGAAGGGCAAGTTTTCAAAACCTCCATCCATTCTATCATTAAATATCAGGGATTCATAATCATAAGAATCATAGCCCAAATTTAATTTATTTAATTATTTTTTATTAGTTAAATAGCTTAAGGGAACACAGGAAATGATGTTGAGCACCCTGCCTTTCACCCCTTCACATAAGGTATAAAATATAATCCACTGTAGAAAAAACACACTACCAAACATTGAAGGTGCGAAATGCCAAAAGAACCTATGGCAGATTAAACCAGCAAGAAAAGGTACAGGAAGATGGGTGACGAACGACCGCAGGTCATCATAATACTGCAGCATACCTCAGAAAGTAGTTTATTACTAAATATTTCTAATAAATCGCACAAAAAACATATACACAGATAAAATAACGGACGATTAAAGAAGAATTTTAAGTTTGCTAAATCTAAATTTAATCCTTTTTGTTATTTTATAAAAAAAAGGATGGTTTGATTTTAAAACCGTCCATAAATCTTGCAACGATTTCGTAATACCTCGAGGAAAGTTATCACCCCGATTACGGTGAAAGTCACAGTAAATGAAAGAAATTGCTTTCAAGCAGACGGTGCGGAGTCACAAGTCGACCTGGGCATATGGCATAGTTGCTCACCCTTATGCAACCGTCAGTCATTTGTGGCGATTACCGTACAACCAGATTTAAAAAAAAATCATATCTGTTATGCAACGTGCACGTTGAACAAGTGTTCTTAAATTAATGAACAATATGTTTATCTAATTTGGAACATAGACGTAGTCCAAAATCATACGGTTAACACGGCTCCTTTGCTGGCCCAGTTTTGCATCTCTAAAAAATTGAGTCGTTCAATTATAGATAAAAAAGACCAGGAACGTGTTTTGAAATGAAATCGTGAAGATATTGATTAGTCCACTCTACACAACTCCCAGATGACTTCCTTACTTTTTTAAATTATTTATCAGAAATATAATTAACGGGCACGAAAAAATCGTCCTTCGTTTTATTACGCTCAACATCATTTCCTTCCTCGGTTAGAAGTCTGGAAAAGTGACATTTATGAAAACAGCAAGGATTGGGCCATTAATTATAAGCAAGTTGCATTGAACTTCGTCGTTCTTAGCTTTACGGCAAAACATAAATGATTCCGGGATAAAACGATTAACCAGGGAGAAAGGGCTGTCTGGGCAATTGCGAAATAGAGTCGCTATCGACTGTCTCGTGCTAATTCGCATAACATCAATTAAAAATTCAACACATTTGGCAACATGGTTTGGATATCAACACTGGATTTTGACTAAATGACTGCAAAACTCTACAAAGCTTTAACTACTCATGAATATCTACTTCTTAAAGCAAAAAACCACCAAGGGTCATGACTGTCTGAAAAGTATATTGTTAGCCGCAAAAATGGGAGCTATCTACCTGGCGACTTCCGGTTATCTATACAACATTTGAATGTATAAAATTATATATTTTTTTATTAGGCAGGATTCGTAGAGGAAGCCAAATAGTTTCTCGATATTACTAATGTAACCTAGTAATGTTTTTAAATTTTTGCTAGTTTGAACCTGTTTCTTAGGTCTGTGTATTTTTTTACATTTTATTAAAATATGTTTAACTGTGATTATTTCTCGGTAATTTGGACGCCCTGGAGCAGGCTCCCGGGATATCAAGAGACCATGCGTCAATCGACAGTGCCCTATCCTCAGTCTAGCCAAAGTAGTTTCTTTTTGACTGAGTTTTCGTAAGGATGTGTCGCACCCTTTGGCAGAACCTTTAATTTCCCGAAGTTTGTTATTCCTTACACTCTGCCACTCAATTTCCCGTTGTGATCATATATGGTTTTTAATAAATAAATTAAAATCCTGGTGTGATAGCTTTTTTTGCTGCACGGTCAGCCCATTCATTCCCGATTATGCCAATGTGACCTGGGATCCAAAAGAAGCACACACCATTTTGTAATTCGTCTGCTAGCGTTGTTTGCTATAATATCTTATCTACTCATTCTGGGCAACGGAACAGGTCTGTCGGTAAATAAAGAGAGAGAAGAACGATTTGAGCGAAGGATGTGGGCACAAACGAATATTACTGATAACTTTGATAATTGGCCACTCCTCCTAGAAGGGCATAGAGGTTGTAAAACGATTTAAGCAACGTTCATCCTTAATTGGTCATACATAAGCAATAAATCGCTATCACGTCCTTGGGAATTTTAATTCCTGATCGTGAAAGAGATTAAAAGCGACAAAAGGGGGAATTTACGCTCTTCCTAGTTGTGGGCCTTTCAAACTTATCAAATCGCACATTTATTATTACAAACAAACCTCAGAAGTTTAATCTGGGCGTATAATGATTTGTAATATTCAAAAAATCCAAACTATCATGTCTTGAGAAAAGTATACATAAGAGCTTTATCAAAATTCCATTTTTTAGGCATTACGCCTTTTCCGCTTATAATCTAAGCTGAAAGAAAAATATATTGAAAAAGGCGTTAATTGATTTTCACTTCTTCGTCCCTTTCCCCGGATCAGCTCTAAAGCGAAGTTTCGTCTTTTGTAATATTATGCAACGTGTTAATGGGCTCTACCGATCGGCTGTGGACACACGCCTCTTTTCCCAATCGGATGAGGAAAAAACGAGGAATGAGATATTCGGTATTGCATATGTTGACTGAGTGATCTCAACAGTTATACAACTCGGAAGCGTAGACGGGTTTCATAGATTTTTATTGACACTCGGACGAATAGGACCGAGACGGTCCTCATCCAGTTCTATCCTGGTTCTACGCAATGAAAAGACGAGGTATTCACTTTTGCAAGGGATTTTTTATAAACAAAGTTGAAAAATGCAGGTGTGCTTTCCCGCTTGCAGTAGCAAACACCTGGTTTTGGAAATCAATAAAAACGTAAATATATGTGAATATCGAGTGCTCTGTTGGATGTAATCTGACGTCCATGATTGTATGAAAATTTATTACCGTAATAGGAAGGGGTTGTTCAAGCTCACCACGAGGAATATCGAGGTGGTGAATGTGACCAAGCTTCTATTTTTATGGAGAATTGTGTTCATGTTAATTGGGATGAATGTAATTTATTAGCGTAAAAGGAAGGTTGATTCCGCTACAAGGTTAGTTGGGTAAGTCCATGACGCCTGGAGAAGATAAGGAAGTTATTAGTTGTGGGTTCGTCCCACCCCTGAAGTATACCGGGTACTCTAGGAGATTTAATGTGACGTCTATGTTTGTATCGGGTATTATGCTTATGTTACTTTATTGGAATGAATGTAATTTATTAGCGTAACAGGAAGGGGTTGTTTAAGTCCACTACGAGCAACATTGAGTATTCTGGAATTCGTGTTCGACGTCGACCACCCCTGAAATATATCGAGTAACGGGAAAGAAAGGGGTGTGTAACCGCGCCCGTAGCATATCGAGTATTATGGGGGGGGGTGGATGTGACCAAGCGTTCAGGTTTATGTTGAAAATATGACATGCCTAGTGTTTATTCTATAGTTGATACTCCGAGGTACAAATGATAGTAGGTGCTTGATCGGGACGCATAAATGGCTGTGGGTTGGAAAAAAAATAGGCGTGAAAAGCAGAATGATACGAAGAGCTACCTCAGCTTTTTCGTCGGTCATTTAACTTCTCATGTTTTGTATATAATATAAAATATAATAATTTTACTTCTTTAAAATAAAGTCAATGAGAGCTATTGGAAATAACGCAGTTTGGGAAAAATTGACCTTTACAAGCTCGTAAGCTGACAGCTAATTTCATATAAAAATACCATTAACAATATTTGTTTAGACATTCACGCAAAAGCCGTTATAGAATATTATATTTTTTCTGTCCATCAAAAACAAGACAGGTTTGCCAATGATCTGACAAGAAAACCCTAAAGAATTCTGAAATATCACCATCTTCGTCGTTCTTTTTTAATTTACATTTCTTATGTACTTTTTATAGAAGGATTTCGTTACTTAACGGAGTTGGCAATAGGGCGGATTATTCACACTTTTATCTTCTGGATCGAACCCGAGTTTATTAACGTATTGAATCCGGGTGGCCGATGATTTTTTCACAAGCGGACAACAGAGACGAACGCCATCGAAACAGTTACGACGTCAAATTGCCAGATCTGTGCCCAATGCTTTTAAAGCGTAACCTGAAGGTGAAAGTCGTTCATGCCGGCGATTGTACGCCGTTGGATTTGCCTCCTTTGCGAAAGAATGCTCCTTTGAACGGTCTGGACCACAGTGCTTGACACTCTTTGAGTGTACGACTGTTGCTGATCATTGCTCAATAAAATTTTGGGATGAAAGATATGTATTTCATTCGACATACAGTATGAAATTTGGTTGTTCTAGTTGTTGTCTCACAATATTGTCTCACCAGCCATCGTACCCCTATGCACCTTATGTTAGAAGTACCTCTCACTAAATCATCCCTTTTAGTGAAGTCCGTAAAGTCCATTAATACTGAAAATTATTTAATTTGTTATAATGTTATAAAACGATTCATGTCTCATACCATCTCCGGCTTCACAAAAACACGATATGGCATACCTTCTTTCTCACAGATTCTGCAGTCTGTTATCAACCTGCTAATTCAATGCTTTCAGTTACCCACAGATCCGATAACTGAGAGCACTGCCACGATTTGACCGTTTTTAGATTGTCCCTACTGATTAAAAGTAGCGTTAGCCATTGTGAACCAATATATTAATCGACCATATAAGCAACCAGATGCTTTTTCAGTTCATCCTGGTCGACTTTTTTTGTTTTTTTCGTCAGAGATATTTCCAAATATCGTCATCTTCAGCGGGTGGTCTGTTCGTTTCTTATCAAGTATGTCTTTTTTGTTTATTGTGTGAAAACTGCCTGACGAACTAGAAAGGATTGGGCTTTCATCATGTTCGAATGTTTACAATTTAGTTCGATTCAATAAGCCAAGTTCTAGACGTCTGTGGTTTAACAATTGAAGGTCTCATACTCAGAATCGTTAGTATGATGCTGTTGATACCTAACATGTCCATTATTTTTCTATAAAGGTAGTTTTTTATTAATAGGTTTCACATATTCCTCACATTGATTCTATTAAGTAAGAATAGTGGTAACCAGTTTGCATTACTGTGCTTTATAATACATTGACTATGATATCGGCCTTCATGATGGATATTGAAATAAAGAGATCAGGGATGAAGCCTTGTAGGTGAAAACCTTGTTTTTATGTTGTCGAGCTTTCAGCAGTACATAACATCTTCCTCAGTACTCTACTTAATTACAATTAGTAATCTGTAACGAACCCACAAGGTCAATCATCCCAGATCTCTTTACTTCAGTTTTATAAACACTTTGGTCCATAGGTATTTTTGATGTCTTTACCTCGTTTCTGGTCCTCCTGATCGACCTTGCTCTTTGAGCCTATCAGAGATGTTTAGACACATCGCATCTTCAGTGGTTGGTCTATTTAGTGTGCATTTCTATTTCTATTTTATATATAATTGGCTCGACCAAACTATAAGCTTTTAAGCAAGCCTGATCGATTACATTCTAGTTGGTATATTATTTTTGTATTATATTCTTGTTGGACCGTTCTATTATCCATTTCTTGTCTTCAGCTTCCTGTGTTTTAAAAATTTAATTTCTTCCTAATATTGATACCTATCATGTGAGGATGTTTCTTTAGGGTACTGTCAGTTGTTTTGTTAGAGACAGTTATCTGCGAGTCTTTAAGTGTCTTCTTTTATAGTGGCAACAGTTATAAAACTGATAGAAAGAAGATTTTTCAAACCAATGTATAGATGAACCATCTTTAGCCAGTGTGTTCGCTTTTTGATTACCAATGCTTCCTTTCTGCCTTGATACTCATGAACATTTTGTTACTCCTGGCAAGAATTTAAGGTTGTAAGTCCAATCAAGTTCTAGTGAACTGAGGAATAGAAATCCAGTCAATGAGGACGGCAAAGTCTTAGAGATAAATCCAGTGAGAACAGTCATATAACTTGATAAAGTAAATATACAAACTGAAAATCGTATATGTACAGCGAATACGAGCGGACCCAGATGGACAGTTCAAAGAGCACAGGCGACCAAATCTGTGTCCCGGTGTAAAAAAATTAAATCAAAACAACGGTGATTATTTAGGTTTGGATTGTACCCGTAGCCGACGATCCGAATAAAGTTACGGGGGGCTTTTCTTCACGGTCGGCCGAGCTGAATTCTTCGACAGTGCCCCGCTTTCGTCAGGGGTAGGTTTCATTTTGCTTTTAATGAATTACGCAAAGGCGACGTAACTCTTCCGCGATTCTATGTAACTGACTTTTTTCTGCCTTGCGTTGCTTGAGGTTGCTTTGAATTCGTCTGATGCTTACCTTGAGAATTAAGTAGTCCACCCAAGGTATAGTCGACATCAGTATGCCCAAAGCGACCGCACACAGGCCTAGTGTTACAACTGCTAAACGGCCTGCAAAACAAACAAAAAACACAACTTTAATTTTAAGTTTAAAAATAATACGAATTTTATTATTTATTGAATGAGCAAAGGCAAAAGTTAGTTTGTAAGTATTCATCAAATGGATTTTACTCAGATATAGCAATTTTTTTCGTATTGTACAACCATTCTTTGCTGTTTCGGCAGTGTGTGAGCGACTGAAGATGTAGAGGGAGAGAGAGAGAGAGAGCGAGAGAGAGAGAGAGAGA
>CM077104.1:24865876-24900336 GCA_039619505.1 Cimex hemipterus | reverse complement strand
TTAATAGCATGGCCCGATTTGGAATAAAATTGATAATCTTTCTCTTAATTTTTTTTTTTTAATTTCTGGACAACGTTTCCAGCACAATATTGGATTATATACTTCATTTATTATAGTATTATTTTTGTAATGTATCGAATATCTAAGTAGAATTTTGTTATGATGAACCGGCATTGGTCAAACGAGTTGACAAGCCTCAAAGCCCAGTTGCACTATCTTCAGTGAGGGGGTCGAAATTTTAAACAAATTGATAAACATTATAAATAACTGAATTTACAATTTGTATGGTGGCACAATTCCACAAACATCATCGAGTTAAGCGAATCTTGGCTTTAAGGAAAATTGAAGGTATTCGTCTTGCAAAGCGGCTTGTGCTATTGCAAATATAATGCCAATTGGCACAAAAAATGTTACGAATACGAAAATGAATGGTAATGATCTACTGCAACAGACAACAAATGATAGGCCTTCGCACAAAAAAAAAATAAATAAATAAATAATGGCAATGCCATGCAGTTGCAATTGATATCCAGGGTTGTAGGTTGATGTGGAGTTGGTCCCCGAGTGGATCGAACTCACGATAGCTCAAGTGGTTAGAGCGGCGTATTAAGCCGAAGATCGTAGTTCCAATCCCGTTCGTGACACTAACTTTTTCAGCCGAAACCTTACATAAAAAGATAAATTAATTGAAAGAAGTAGTTTGATCAATCAGGCCACTAAATATAATTTTTATAAGTTTAATAAATGAGCTAGCTTCAACGGTACCTCAAAAAATGCGAGCAAAATTGATTTTGACAGATTCTTCTAAGTGAAAATAGTTAATATGTAATAGACCTCTGGAAGAAAGGTAGCCTCAGGTTTCAGGAAGGAACCTTAATATGGTGCCCAAATAGAACAGGAAGTATGTTTACGGGTAAAAAGGGTAAAAGAGCCCTAACTATACTCTGACAAAGCCCCTTCGACTAATCCTGACAATTTTCCAAGACGAGATCCATTTAATAAAACTCTGTGCACAAGAATTAACGAAGAAAAGCATGAAAGGTGCGCGGAGTTACATACTCTCATACAGCCAGGCGGACACAAAGGCAAAACATCAAACTTGTCTAGGAGTGCCTAAATTGAATAATGGCTCTGAGAAACCAAAACAATATTACCTTAAAATGGATTCCTGGACATGAAGAAATGGAAGGAAATGAACTGGCTGACCACCAATTTATAAAAGGGGCAGCCCACTCAACCCCTTGACCAGAACCAATAGGACTGGGAAGGATGTCGTTAAGGTCATCACTGAGTTAACAGGCTCAGTACAATACAAAGGGAAATGACGAAAAAGACAATCTTACCAAATTAACATCAACTGACTTTCAAATTCGGTATTCAATAAACATCCAAAATTATTAATTTAAAAACCATTTTCAACAGTCTTCCAATATTCGAAAACGCTTGCTCAATTACAAACCATGGAAGTTAGACAATTTTTTTCCCAATGTTGGCAATACATTAAAAGAGCTCCATTTAAAAGGGCCAGATATTTTATTACGCTTGCACCTGAAAAATTGGACTACCAAGTTGATCAAAATACTGACCATCTATTATTTAGCCGATGCCATCCGACAACTCCAGGCGCAAAGACAAAAGAGGTGACGGGACACCAGAAGAATGGATTTTCACTATCTATGCTAAATTTGTGTTAATAATACAAAGAGCTACACTCCATGAAAAATCACTGCTACTCTGGCTAGTTTTGGTTAGCTATGCCCCTTTAGCCTAGAGTTAGTTTCTTACTCAACGCTGATTGACCTTTAGTGATCTTTGGTTAGTGGTTCTTTGCCTCTTTAAGATTTTTTAAAACGTATTTATACTTTAACGTATTTTTAGCATTTGTGCACCGCACAATTTGTAACTTAAAAAATTCCTGAGTGAAAAATGCGCGAATTGTTGCGGTCCCATAGTTTACTTTTGCAATTCCAGCTGAAATGATGTTTACCTAGTTGTGAATACCTGAGGGTAATCGGTTGGTTGATTTCTAAACAAATCGCCCTGTAACTTAAATGGAAATTTTATCGCGATTTATGTTTCTATTTTATTAATTGTGTTTTTATGATTTGCACCGGAGATAGGCGCTTCGGTAAAAACGATTGTTTATCCATGAGCTTTTACAACCTTTAATGGCCATCGTTTCAAGTTATCGGCGGTGAATCTTGAAGAAGGAAATTACCTGGGAGGGTGGTGAAATAAAATGCATATTTAGGCCCAATAAACTTTACAACCGTGGTGCTTTACGCGTTCGTAATTATGTCTATCTGGTGTGAAGTACAGTTATTTAGTGGCTGCGGTGACTTGCAAAGAAGACGACTGCTGAAATAAGCCAACGAGGATCAACTTCAGATCTCTATCCACAAAGCATTTTAGTAGTTTATATTTGAATAGAAAACACAACAACAAGTTATGTTTACGTACGATACCTATTTATTTAATTAAAAGTCAAGTAAATTTACGCGGATATGCCTTTAATAAAATTTTCTGAGTTATAGTATAAAGGCATATCCGCGTAAATTTACTTGACTTTTAATTAAATAAATAGGTATCGTACGTAAACATAACTTGTACTAAAAAAGAACGTGAGCAAAGCTACAATCACATAAAACCAAAATAAGTATAAACAAAATTATACTTGCACACAGTCAATATGCACACTCACAGCGATATAAACAGACATTTACAACCTAAAAATCACGTACAATCATGCAAACAGCTATGTAAAAATAAATAATTTTGTTTTCATAATATTTATTAATAGAAGTAATATGTTTAAATTTGTTAATTAAGTTACATTAAGTAAGTTTTAAGGTCAAATTTTGAAGACAAAAAAAATTCACATAAATAAACAAAGTGAGGACCCATATACGTCAGGAATGAAATTCATTAAGAAAACACAAACTAGACTATCTCGAAAATAGCCCGTCATTAGCAGTGACGTTCATAGTCTATTTTGAGTCGAATTTCTTTTTTCTAAGAGAAAATCAACCGAGGGGGTAAACAAATTGTTATCGCCAGCTCTTTTCACAGATTTTCGATGGGTGTTAATTTTAAAAATGGGCAATAACAATAAGAAAATGGAGAAAGGGAGAGAAGAAGAACTGCATGTATTAAACGAACGTCCTTGGGACCTGACCTTTAGACCTGATCTTGTTACATCATTTTCTCATCGTGTAATACTTTCACCGGAGGCCGGCGTTTTTTTCCCCTCTTATCGGGTGCTGTCACCGCTCAACCGTAGCATAACTTGTACAACATAAGCACAACAGCCGTCATTAATTTTGATGGTTTTTCAATACTATTTAACTTTTTATTATGACAGACTTCGTCCGAGGAGAGGAAGAGGGTGAGGGAGATAGATTGATAGAGAGTGAGTCAGTAAGTGAAGGGGAGGGAGAGAGAGAGAGAGAGAGAGGGAGAGAGAGAGTGAGAGGGAGAGAGGAGGGAAGGAGTGAGGGAGAGACCGACAGAACAAGAAAAGGTGAGATAGTAAGTTAATGTAAGAGAAGTGGAAGAGATGAGAGAAAGATTTATGTGCGAGAGGATTAATAAAAACGAAATGGAAAAAGAAGCGAGAGAGATCGTGTGAGTTAGAGAGAAAGAAGGAAGGTGGGAGAGAGAAGAGAGAGAGAGAGGGAGAGAAACAGAGAGAGAAAAGGTGAGAGCGCAGGTAAGAGTAAAATGTGAAGGAGTTAGTAGAAAAGAAGATGGAGTTAAAATGTAGTTAGAGAGAAAATAAAAGAAAGGGTGAAGGAGACAGAGAGAGAGAGAGAGAGAGAGAGAGAGAGAGAGAGAGAGAGAGAGTGAGAGCGAGAGAGGGAGAAATTGGGCGTTAGAATAAGAAAAGTGAGAGAGTAAGTAAGTGAAAGGGAAAAATGGATAAAAAGAGAGAAAGGGAGTGTTGATGGTCGCATCAGTTTAGGCATTGGTACGGCGCTCATCATTGTAAGGTAAAGGTCCCGAGTTAGAAACCAGCAGCTCTGCATTCGAACCCGACATACTTACAAATATTTTTTTTCTCTAAATCGCCGGCACTCTGAGGGTTTATATAATCTCTGCCGTCTTCTGTTGCAAACCCTCGTTTAAAAAAAAAGAGGAGGATTTAGTGAAAGAGGATGAATAAAACGGAAAGTGGAAAAGGAAGCAACAGAGAGATTGGGTGGGTTTGAGAGAGCGAAAAAGAGAGAGATAGTGAGATAGATGGACAGGATAGACATTGATAGAGAGCCAGAATGTTTAAAGTTGGAAGGAGTTAGTGAAAGATGATAAAAAAGAAGTATAAAAGCAAGCGAGAGAGATTCCGGTGGCTAATGCGAAAACGTAAAGCCATTTTAAAAAAAAAGCGTGAGAGATTGTGTGAGTTAGTGAGAAAGAGGTTGGAGAGAGAGAGAGAGAGAGAGAGAGAGAGAGAGAGAGAAGAAGTTAGAAAATGAAAATGAACGACAGAGAAAAAGAACGATAGAGTGAGCGAGGGAGAAAGTGGGAGAAAGAAACTAAAGGAGTTATAGAACGAAAGAGAGAGAAAGGGAAGAGGTTAGAGAATAAACATGAAAAAGAAAGAGAAGAATTCAAAAGGGGAAAGAGAGCGAAAAAGCAAGCAATATGGTAAGTTAGGGACACAGCACAAAAACAAAGATAATAGATAAAAACCATTCTTTTTAATAAAAGTCTATAGGGACATTCCAAATAATCAATAAATACCCCCAATATCAAAGCTATAAACAAAAAAAAAATTATAAACAGGACAGGATTTCATTCAAAAAAACGCTTACGTTCACGCTAATCACCCTGTATCATTGCTATTATCGAGTGACTAAAATTATTATCTACCAGGAAAAGAATGTTAGTAAATTGTTTTAATTGGTCAAACGTAGCAGTCGCAACACAAGTATGGGCGCGTTATCTCAGTTACTCTACCTGTCACGCACTTACGTTCACACGATGTTTGTATGATTCAAAGGTTATAGAAAGAAGAGCAGCGGCTTTTCCTGAGGACATCACGAACTCTTCCAACTCTGACGGGCTTTGTAATCTTCTTAGCCGCCTTCTTTTGAAGTATGCAAAGCCGGGTAAAACCCAAAAGTTTCTGTATAAAAAAATTTCGGATTTCGGTTGTTTTATGGGCAGAATAGAATTCAAAATCCTACATAACTGTGATCTTCTGTGTTATTTACGAGCTACAAGTTGAGTTAAAAAGTTAGGAGAAACGATTACAATATAAAAAACATTCTTCACAACATTTTTCACTTTTCAATTCTGTATTTTATATATCCACGGTCGAAGTTTATTTTGTTTTTTCTTTTCCATTCTAACGCATATTTATTGAATTTTTTTTATGGGGTGAATTTAAAATTTATCCGTGAGTAAAAGGTCTCGTGAATAAATTCTCCTACTCGATTCAACGATGAAATACATAAAAATTCAAATTTTCACAAGTTAGTATTTTAATTTAGGTTTGGGTTTTGAAAAAAAAATCCTAATTTATAAAATTCCCCTTGTACAATGCCCATCTTCATATTTTAGCGGAGGAAACTCCTTGATTAATTAGCTTTAGGTGTGGTTTATGAGGTTGCTTTTCTGGAAAATTGGTTCACGACAACAATTAGGTTACGACTTTTTAATGTACACCGTTCTGTCATCCGCTGACTATTTCGAAATGATTCGTAAACTGTAACAAGCGTAGAATTTGAAAAAAAAAATCACCAATAAGTTACGACAGCCTAATCATTGGCGATACAGTTTTATGTTTATTCTGGGAATTAAATTTTGGCCCTTTAGAATACTTAAAAAATTCAATAATTTAGGAACAGCTTAGATCAATTAAAAAAAAAAAACATAATTACATTGCTTACATGAATTAAAACCAAATGTTCGTTAAATGTCAGTTTTGTGGAAATTATTTTCTATATCCATTATGTTTATTCGCTTAATTAACCAAATTAATTTTTTCAGATAATTTATATTTTTATGTAAGGTTGAAATGAAATTATTAGGGTCACGAATGGGATTCGAACCCACGACCTTCGGCTCAATACGCCACTGTTACTACTTGAGTCGTGTAAAGTCATATGAAGTCACGATAGCTCAAGTAGAGCAGCGGCGTATTGAACCGAAGGTCGTGGGTTCGAATCCCGCTCGTGACACTAACATTTTCTTCTCGACCAAGACCTTATATAAAAGAATTATTTTCTATGCTTATACAGTTTTTGCACACCTTGGTGAGTACTCAATAAAAAGGCGCCGTATTGCCAACGTGTAAAAAGCAGGAATACCGAAAATATTATTGCTAGATTTATGCATAGTAATTAAATATTTTTGTGGTGTAAAAGATTATCAATTTTTTGTGTGTGGGAAGTTATTATAATTTCAAGTACAAAAAGTGGTTTGTGGTTCTTCCGAGTGTATTTTCTTTGGTTCTAGCGATTGGGAAAATTGACAGACAACCAATTTAGCGAGAATATGCGGACGTGAGTGACCAGTTTGCTGTTCAGTGGCTGGAAATCTCACAGTCATTATAAGACCTTATGTATTCGGCATAATTGCAAAAATGTTAAAATTAAGCAAACTTACGGTTCGAAAATATCTGGTTGCTCCAAATGTAAGCTGTCGTTTTTAAAAGGTGCACAAATTCATTTCTGAAATCGTTGAGTTTCTTTTTTGCCGCGCCGACTCCGGGTGACTCGAGTTCGTGCATTTTCCTCCGCAGAAAACGCCACTCTTACACACCCGATGAGCGCTAAAGAACTGCCCACTTTTAATTTGGCCTTTCAAAAAATGCCAATTAGGGGGAAAAGGACGAGTCTCGACGTTCGTCGACTGGAGGGGTTGTTTTCCAGTCGCGATCCATTCAGTGTGGACGGCTAATTCGCCTTAACAGGGTTGTCGTTTACCGGCGTATCTGCCGTATCCTTAACTACTTTTACAACAACGTAAATTTTTCTTGATTGATAAAAAAATAAATCTTTTCGTGAAGCGCTTGAATACATATTTTACAAATGTTGTATTCTTGTTCTTTGTTAAAAATAAAAACCTACTCAAATATAATTTAATATGAAAAAATATAAATTTAAATCGGATCGAAGACACAATAGCCCAAGAGGTCGAGCAGCGCCGTTTTTAGCCGAAGGTCGTGGGTTCGAATCCCGCTCGTGACACTGACTTTTTTACTTTAGAAGATTTTCTTAATTCAGAATAAAATACCCTTCTCATATAGTTTTTTTGCGTTAATTAATCGAACTACTCACTATAATTGACTTGTCCATCCTGAGAAACTAGCATCTGCAACGGTGTTTTGTCGGCGTTGAGGGAAGGGCCGCGCCTGACGGGAGGGACTCCGAACAGCCTGTTTTTAGCCGACTGCCCCACCCTCAAGTACTGCTTCGTATAACCCATCGCCTCAGTACATATCTGAAAACATAAAAACAAATTAAATAAAACAAACAATGAGAAGATCAGTGGATAATCTGTACTGTTATACACTGATTAGAGGAGGAGGTTGAAGCAAAATATATTATTTTAACTGAAAGTGTATTTAAAATTATTGGATAAATGAAAAGACCAATTAACTGGGAAAACCTCGGTACTTAAAGATGCAGAATTCTGACGTAAAACTAATCAGGTGTATCGCAAGGGTACAGGTGCCTGCACTGTGCCTCCCTATGAGCTACCTTCTATAATCCACGAATCCTTCAACGGCAATGTTTGCAGAAAATTCAGCCGAATGGATAGATAAATCTACCAGTTAAAGAAATGGAGGAGAAATTAGAAAATTAAACTTATGAAAGCGAAATCAGTGCAGTTTTCTTGACCACCAAGAAGGTAACACATATAGCTTCTTTACGTCATCTCCAAAGTATAGTAGTACCTAATAAACGCTCTTCGGCTATGGCGCTGAACGCTTTTGGCAGACTGACACGATTGTGCAAGTTAAATAGAACCATGCCGAAGTTCTCGTTCCTATTTACCAGAGGAAACGTTTTGTTGTTAAACAGGGGAAATTCTGACTTGAAAAAAGTTGTACCTCAAGGGTACAGTTGCCTGTACTCTGTCCCTTGCGAGCTATCTTTTATAATCCAGCAATGTTTGCAGAAAATTTAGCAGGAAGAACAGAAAAAACCTAAATCTGGTGGAGAAATGAACGAAAAATTGGGTAATTAAGCGTTAAAAAAGCGGAATCAGATGGTTCCATCGATGGATAATAAGATAACACTCACAGCTTCCTTACTTAATCCCAAGGTCCTAATAAATATTCAAATAAATCTGCTATGGCGCTGGACGTTAACGTTATATGAAAATAGTACTCAAGATCAAAAGAACATAATTTTATCTCAAAAGCAGTAACAATTCATAGTATCCTACTGTTTTGATTACCAACAAGATCCAATTTCAAAAGTTGGAAAACGTTTTGTATTGATATGGTAAATGAACCATGAAGCTCTGGATGTTTTGCGAATCCCGAATTCCAACTATTAAACCTTCAAGCATCATAATTTACAAGAAATCCAGTTAATGGATAACCAAGGCCTGTTGATTCTTTTAAAGAGGACCAATCCTTTTGAAGGATAAAAGGAATCTTATGAAGAGCGTTTTAATTAAAACGACAAACAAGTAAATAAGTATGTCAGCCGATATTAGGTAACAGAACTATGTCGATTGGATTCTTCCTTTAATGACGGTTTTCCCTTCTTCCAAATATCATCTATTAGCTCGAATGTGAATTTCCACTGTCGGAATTTAAAAAAACACATTAGGAAATCTTCGTCACCCCTGTTTCTATTACATTTCTAATGTCCATTGCGTGATGATGATCGTTAAGTGTGTCAGCTTGAACATTGTTAAACTCCTTGCGCCATCGAGATATCATTGTGTTAAAATAGAGAACGGAAGTGTTGGCCTATGTAATAACCATCGTCACGGCGATCAGCATCTCTCTCCCTCTTTAACTCTCATCTCTGATCAATTTATGATCTTTTAGTTCTAGTCGGCGGAGAAGAATCGATAACATTTGATTTCTGCTTTCTTTTTTAAAAAAAAACCGCCCTAGGTTATATTTAATAGGTCGTCTATGTTATTTATTTACTATTTTTAACTATTTTTAACCAAAAGTGGAATGCAATTTCTTTGTTTTCTTTATTGAACAATTTTAAATTTGTTCAAAATCCATTATATTTAGTCGTCTACTGAACAAATTACTTCTTTCAATTAATTAATCTTTTTAAGTAAGGTTTTTGGTTGAAATAGAAAAAAGGATTTAATAAGTAAAACGAAGTAAACCTCACTAACAGCTCGCCGTGGCCACTTCATATGTCGCTGAGAATCGAATCCTGATAAAATAATTTTAAAAAATGGCCAAAAGGAGGGAAAATTCGAAACCTTAAGGTTGAGATGGAAACTTGGTGTCCGAGGGGATCGAAGTTAAGATATCTCAAGTGGTCAAGCGTATCAGGCCGAAGAACGCGGGTTCGAATCCCGGTTATGACTAACGTTTCCATTTCAATCAAAACATTACATAAAAGGATTAATTTGTTGGTGTTTATTTAAAAAAGTAACTCGCCTACAGCCTATTTCCAAAACTGATATATGTTGTAGCGAAGAACAGTTATACAATACTTCACTGTTTTAATAATTTTGTAGGAAAATACACCAATTTTTTTTATAAGATTGACTTCAAAATATCACACTCTATTAAATTCCATGATTTTTGAAATTAAACTGTTACATAACAAACACACAGAATGTCCTAAACCAATCGATAACAAATATTCAATAATTAACGAAAAGAAGTAGATTAACAAATAAAGCGAGATTAGTCATGCCACAGATTACATTCCTCCTATATATTTTATTTTACAACTGTCAATATTATTTATGCTAGCTGTGCACGATGAGGGCAGTATGAGTATAGATTTATAAAAATTCTATATCTAATGTGTGCGGACTTCCTAGTAATTTACTGCCCCGTCTGATTAATTCATTCTTCCAATATGCAATTTCCAAGCCTGTATATTTTACCGTGACCCAGATTGAATAAGGAAAACTGAAATTTATGTTGTACACACCGAGGAAAAGGAACGGGTATGACGATTCCGTTTCTGTACTGTAGTTGCGGGGAAGAAGATCAAGAATTTTACTGATCTTGACGCACAGAATAGTCGAGACCATGCTAAACGTCTACGAGAAACAGAAAGATAAGCCTAGGAATTTTTCTAGGCTTTGGATAGAGTGTAGATCGCAGGATTATTACATAAACTCAGGCCTCACGCCAAACGGATCACCAAGTACATCAGCATTTGCAGAAAGATATAGGAACTCCTCTACAACACTTACAGTGTTGACTTTGGAGTAATATAAGGCAGCGTGCAAGGGCCTTTTCTTTACTCTATACTTCTAAGTTACGCCCATACTGATGAAAACGCCTCAATAAACCATTTGTTAGACGATGTAGCAGCCCTGATTTCGGGTAGAACTTGTGATGAACGTATGGAGATCGGTGTAAAAAAAGACTCACTGTATTAACCCTCTTGTGCAATGAGCATTTGCAAAAATCAGACTCCACTATTACTATCGTTGTACAATCTATTCCATGGAGGGCAAATGACCGTTACCTAGTATTGGTTGAAAACCTATCAACCTTTCCAAAAGGATAGTTCCTACTCACAGTTAGTTGTTTTGCAACGATCCAGATTTCGACCCTTTTAGCTCATCATCAGGTTGAAGGACTTCTACAACCACGTCCCTCGGCGTGCATTGCCAAAGTTATGAAGTGAAAATGATGAGCTAAAAGGCTCGAAATCCGAATCGTTGCAATACAACTTACTGTGAGTAGGAACTATCCATTTGGGAAGTATTGAGCACCACACTCACTCCATCATTTTTCATTTTTACCTATCACTCTTGCTAAAGTCAGATAAAAGATAAAGGACAGAACACATTGCATCAACTTCTTGTTCGGCTCTAACTTACATCTAAAAGACTGCTGTCACTCATTCGACCAATTTTTGGCTATGGATCTCAGCAACACAGTCCCACCTGCGGTGTGTGCATACAACCTAAAACAGAATCTTAAGAAGAACAAGAAAATGTTTTTCTGATACCTACATCACACCAGAACGCATCTCACGATATTTGAATAATTATCTATTAACGGTCACTAATCTCTACACACTTGAGCATGATATTTTCCGTACAACGCTTTTTACGCAATACAACACTCCATGTTGACCACAAAAGGCCTACCATTACCGTCCGTCAAAGAACCCTGTTGTTATAAAATGCATAAAATGCAGAACTACTGCTTATTGCAATTTTAAACGAACATGCAACCAATCACAAATGGTGCAGGTCCTCGTAACGCCAGAAAGGTTAAAAAAGCTAAAATGGGAGAAGCATTTAGTTCATTGCTATAAAAGAAATGCTAGGTTAAAAATATACAGAGTGGTGGATATTTCTACACGCCATAGGACCATGTATGTTGTAGTGAATAAGCAGTCCTTTTTATGTTGAGCAGTAATCCCTTGGGACTAATGAGTAATTGCCAAAGAAAACAATTGTTCTACGGAACTCACTTGTTTCTTCTCTGCAACCCATCTAAATAAAATTTACCAATAGCTATTGGCCCGATAACACCATTTTAGCGTAGCATACTGGAATTTGTTTCTTTTCATTTTAGACGTTGTGACCCTACAGAAATGAGTGGAAAGGCGCTTGTTCATATTTAATACTTGTTGGTAGTGACTTTCTTTACAAATTAATATAACGTTCCCACCAGATTCAAAGTTTATAAGCACTCACGCAGTGGAACTAAGGCGAGAAGCTCTCCGCCCTGTGTGGTCTTGTTTAAAATTGTTTCCGCACCGCGACATCTTAAACTACAGTTATATTTTTTTCGTAGGCTGGTCCAGACTCACTGACCAATGATTGCCAAAGTGCCGTCTGACAGACCAATCCAGCTAAATAAACGATCAATAACGACCATATTACACCTTTTACCCGCGCCACTTTCTCCTGAGTTGAGTCAATTTTGAACTGAGTGATTGCCAGCGATTAACAAGAAATCTGGCTTAATTAGATAATTAAGTAAATTGTACGAGTTTCCATTTAAGCAGGTGGTCATTGTTTGTCCTAGGGTTCACCGGAAAATGCACCACCCTGTATAATCTGTGTGTAATTCTAGGTCGTCCATTGCGTTTGTACACTAACGCAAACACCATGTTGATTAAGTCACTTTCATTTTCCAAGTTAATTAAGTAATTCATGCGTTTTACCAACATACTTCCTAGCCTCATATGAATCATAATCAAACATCGTTATTACAAGTTCAACGCTTTATATTTTCATAAATCAACAAAGTTGTCTTATTTATTTAATTTGTAATTCCGAAATTAAACCCATCATTTTTTATCAAATCATCCCACAGGATCATCACGTCTGGTTTTGGCCTCCTTTTTTGATTGGCAGAAGGTTGCGAAGCCTTGTTTGGCCGGTGTGCTTCATCGTTCATCATCCGTGTCCGCCGGGACTCGCTGTGAGTTTCGGTCAGATGCGTTTCGACACCTTCTGCAAAGGATATGATGTTTCGGATATTCACTTGTGGTGAAATGCCAAACGCGTCTGACCAAAACGCACAGCGAAAATCAACGAATCAGGATGATCACGGAAGGGCGATCGAAGACTTAGGTCAAATAAGTAAAAATTCGGAAGAAAAACCTATTGAACACTTGAAACGATGAACATTAATTGAAATATCCTTTGTAAATGTTACCTTAAAAACTGCACAAACAGTTTCTTAGATTTTAAGAATTTTTATTATTAATTCAAAAGAATGATTCGTTTATGTAGGGCAGATAAAGTCTTGAATCTACAATGAAAAAATTCTAGTGAGAAAAAGGCAAATTATGATTAACCTTTCACAGTATTAATAGTGATAATCTATCTAAAATATAAAAATACTTAGAGATATTTTCAAATGAAAGAAATGGCTTCATGCTGCCATAAACAATAAAATCTATATAAAAGAGCGCATAAATTTAATAACCAAATATCCGTTTTGAGGATGTTACAAGAGAATACTCTATTATTAATCGGTTTAATGATTTTTTTTTAAAGCGTAGTTATATTACATAAGATTTTTCGTTTGGAAATATCCATCCCATGCTTTTTGTGGGAGTGGCCAAACCCTACGTTCCTAATCCGAACCCACTAAACCGAAACTGGATAAATATATTTTGAAACCTAATATGAATATCACAATTTAATTTCATAGTTCAAGGAGGGGGTTAGTATTGGTAAGCCCTTTTACATAACAAGCATAAAAATCGTGAAGCGTTCACTAATTACTGTTGGCACATAGTTGACTTTTTCTTTTTCGGTACAAATTACACCTGCTGGAGCATCCAATTTTTTTTTTTTTCACTCGAAGTTATTACGCCGGGGCTCTTCTCTTAAACCGTGCTCTCGTTGATCCGAGCCACGCTTTACGTTACGGCCGCACTAATATCTAATTGGGCCTCGGTCCTTGGACTGACTGGCGAGATTTCTCTTTTTCTCGTATTGGTGTTATACGGACGGCTTGAAAATAGTAAACACTAAAAATAACCTTTTGGGGGTCACATGGTAAAATTATGCAAACGGTAGTAATATTTGGGACAGGAGTACTAATGAGGCCGTGTTGATTTGCGAGGGAGGAGACGCGACGCTTTTTGGGGACTTGGCAGGAGGATGTTTCGGGAAATGTGTAAAGTATAGTTCGCTGTGTAAACATTTGCTCAGGTGAGATGAAAAAACACAAAGAGCTGATTTTTGCTCTCAGTTCTTCCTGCAACGTGGTGCGAATATAAAATCAAGCATGATTTAAAGACGATATTAGATCCCAAGTCAAAAATAACTGAAAAAAATAAAGCAACCAATGAACACAACAATAAACGCGAGAATGTAGAAAAATAGCAAATCATCTGTATTTTTCAACTTTGACATTCATACCGAAGAGTAACATTAAAGATATTTACATATTTTCTGCAAGCTTGTTTTTATAGTTAACGTACGATATAAAAATAGCAACAATATTTATTATGGGACAGAAGTACCGAAGTATAAAAAAATCTAATGAACTTTTCATGGAATGATAAAAATGTCACGGTAGCGCAATATAATTTTTTTTTTAATTTGATCACAGTTAACAGTTTATAGAGAGCGAGTAGGAATATGTTAAGAGTGGATGTATTTATGAGCTTGAATGTGCAGTATGCGAGAGCAAATGGTGGAATATTAAGTACTCCTTTGTTTCTCAAAAACACTGAGAAGAAAAAAAAAGTGACCACCTTTTAATCATTTCTTAGACATTCCTCCCTTGATTATTTTGCAACAATATTTAGGCCGTTTTGAAGGATTAGTCGTAAATAAAACACAGATAAAATCCCCTACGTGGGTTTACTATTGGTTTCTGTAAATAAATCTTTGAATAGTCGTCTCACCATTGTTGGTTTTTTGTAAAGCTTCTTTCTAACAGTGGTCTGGTTTTTTAAGCGGTACCATTTTTATGTTTTATATTTATCGAGTGATGTTTTAAGTGATATGGATTCGGCAAGAATTACAGCCGTAGATTGAGGTATAAGAAGGAAGAAATTTTCCATAGATATCATGTACAGGAGGTTATTCAAAAAGATCAGATGTCCATTCTCAGAGAAATTATCGTTTTATAGTTTCGAATGTATTCCATAATCGACACTCTATCGCTGTTGAAATAATGTAACGACTTCAACACGTTAGAACTGTAATGTCAGCTTATGTAAAGACTGAACAGCACGGTTGGTGATTGGTGGGACTAAAATCTTGTTTTCGGATGAGTCAAGGTTTTGGTTGTGGTCTTTTGACGGCCAGGAGAGGGTTTCGAGAAGGACAGGAGTGCGATATAAACACGCAACATTTTCACTCCGGAGAAGCTATGAAGGTGGTGGTGTGTTTGGGGCATGGATTTATATGAAGGTCGCACAAAGCTGATCTTTATCGAGGGTTTCCGAGCACCTGTGCGATACATTAAAGATGTGTTATCGGATGAGGATTTTCCTTATGTGCCACTAATTGGCGATGGTTTTATTTTTATGTATGGCAATGCAAGGCCCCTAAGATCGTTGGCGAATACTTGGAACGGATTCCATGTTTTGGAATGGCCAGAATGTGGTCCCGATATTGGAACACTTGTCTAAGAGGGAAAAAAGTCTCCTAGTGATGTCAGAGAATTTTGGATAAATTGACAAAGTATGAAAATATTCCACAGCACTACATTCAATATCGATCAAATCGATGCCACGTTGCAAGCAGTTATCCAACGCAAGAGAAAGAAATACTCGCACTGAATTGAATATTTTCTTCGATGTTCAGTACGGTAAAAAATCAAATAAATTATACCGTTTGGAAGTATTTGCTTTAAAAAACGAGTGTGGCCACTTATTGCCTCTTGGTGTTGATTAGTTACATAATGTCTGGCATAAAAAGGAACGAATGTATCGAAAGATGAGTGGGAGTGTGTCTAGGTTTAAAAATTGCATTCGTTGTGGGCTGAAATGACCTAGTTTTCAGTAGCCCCTGAAGTCTAACTCCGGTGGTGGAACGGATAAGACCTAGGTCACACTAACTCATACTACGCGGGAAGCTCATGCGGATTGGAAAGTTCATAAATATTTTTAGTATAAGGGGGTTGCAACAGTGGTCATGCCATATGGCGTTTCTGAAAATACACTGGGGTTCGAATTCGGACTGCTGAGATACGAACCCAATAACTTTATAGAGATGAGTCACCGTGTCAACGCTCAGGCCCATGCCCCTTTATTATGCTATTTTCTTCTTTGCCGGCAGATGGATTTTATCACCTTATAAATATGTATTTAAACATACACTGATAAAAAGTCTAAAATTTATGTTGGGAATTAGCCAACTTCAGGAATTTTTTTTCTCTGGTTTATTTTTTCCCTTATCCAAGATTCTTTCTTGTAATTGTTTTTATGTTATGTTAGTCATGTGCATTTCTTGTTTAGTTCATTAATCTGATATTCTTACGTTTTATTCTTCTTTAGTTTTTTAGTTTTGTTTCGAAATCCTTCACTTTTTGTTTTTTCCAGACATTAATATAAATTTCTTATAATTTTTTTACTTTTTTTTACATAAATTGCCAGAAGACGTTCAACTCTGACAAGAAAGCCTTGATTTTGTCATCAGCGTTATTAAATTCACAGAAGAATTTTTCAGCGAATGGTCTAATTTTCATTAGTTGGAATTTCAGTGAATATAAAACCTAAGGAATGTGAGGGCCAAGAGTTGTAAGTTGTTTTAATTAAGTTTACAAGATACATTAAAAAAAGTAGATTAGGCAGGCCACGCTATTAAAATGGATATGTTTATACTTCGTCTGATTTTGGCCGATGAATTGTTTGACTTGACAAGTTAACACTCCACATTAAGTCTTATACTGAACTGCTAACCAGATCTCTTCGGTTGAACAAGGTAGAAATGATTTATCTCTGAGAAAAAATAACCGTTCATGATCGATTATTCAATTTCCAGTCGATGGTGCACTCTATCCTGTGAAAAATCGTTTTGTTTATGTTGTTCTAAAGACCAGACTGCAGGACAATATGGTTTTGCCGAGGTACTACAGAAATTACAGATCATGACTAGGAAAGAAGAATGAAGCGTATGAGTGACGCACCAGCCAGGATTCAGGAATATAATCAGTAGGCAAAAGTATGCGGAATTGGGCAGGATGTATGAGAGGTATCGAGGCTACGGTTTAAAAGAATCATTACATCATAGAAAGACTGCAGAAAGTATACGACAACTGGGATGATAAGGTCAAAAAGGAAGCAACCCAGTGGATATTAAATTAGGTAAATTAATAATGATAAACATATTTTTTTACCTTCCTCGGGCCTTCCTTTTAGGGCAAGGCCGAAGGAAACAATTACGCACCGCAAGATCCCCTACATTTGCAAATCATAGAATCTAATTAGCGGCGTGTGGGTGAGGAACGTTACGTCCGCCAGTATGGGGACTTCTTTAGGTAAGCCGGGGAGGTGGATGGGTTAAAAAAAAATAACTTAAATAAATTAGTCGAACGAATGGGTGACAAATGGTTTAAGAAATGTACAACTCCAGAAGCCTCAGAGCCAGCTGGTATTGTACAGTATACAATAAATAAATATTATTACGATGTTGTGGTTTTGTTGTTATTTTCTTAAAAGGTTCATTCATTATGATAGGTTCATTCCATACATTGATCGGTCAGGAAAATCGGTCGACCTTATTTACAAACCACTTCCGCGGATTCAACTCCTTTTTAACAGGTAAAACCACTGGTTAAAGTTGATCCGCCACAGTTGCGAAACGTTGCAATTTACTGGCGGCCGGCATGTGCAGAACGTGATGCATAACTTACCGGAAAGAACGTCTCGTTGCACAAACAAAGCGAGACTGTCCTCAGAGTATTAAGAGCTGGTAATCTCACATCAGACGACTCGCTGAAGCATAAGACCCATTTTCCCAAGGACGCTGCAAATGAAAAACAACCTTTTAACACACTCGTTCCGTCGGAGTCTCGGAGATTTCAACGGTCGGTCAAACTACTTTGTTAGACTTTAACGGTCGGTTTGGCCCGCTGTGCACATCAACGATAACGAAAGCCTGCATCGCCCGTATAAGTAATAATTATTCTCAACGGTCTAATTATTTTTGAAGAATGTGAGATTGAAATGCGCATTCTTCCTAGAACGAATGTTAGGTAAGACGTTTCAGTTCGCCCCTGTAGAGCAATGAGGTTACCGTTATTGCATGATCAGCGGCCAATTTCTTTAAGTAAAGAAAACTTGTGACATTGTGTAGTTACGATTATCTTGACCTAAACAACACAAGGCCACCTTACAAATGTGTCAGTACATTTTTTACTGAGGTGACGAAAGAACCCTCTGCACTATTGTACTCCTAGCTTACTGCCTATAACTAATTTGTCTTGACATTTATTAGCTTCTTATGTATGCTGGAATGAGATATTATTAGCATGTGATGTTATGTTAGATTCCTTTTGAGGGATGAGAGTTGGAACGTTTCCCATCATTTTAACGGTTCCTGGTTATTTTAGTCCGCTTCTCGCCATCTTCTAATATAATATGTTATTGTCTTTCTAATACAATGTGTACTGAGATTTCCTATTATCTTCTCTAACTAGCAATATTTTTCAATATGTCCTTGGCAATGCCCAGTCAATAAACCTACAGCAATGCTAAAGCGTTAAGGCAAAAATTTATAAGAGGTTTAAAATTTTTAACTATAAATCATGTAAGCCCAGTTGTTCTATTAACATACAAAACATTACATTTACATAGAAATTAATGGTTAGGGATGGTTAGAGGAAAAATTCGTACGGTTGTAGGTTGATATGGAGAGTTAGTGTCGGAGAGCATCTAAGTGACGATAGGCCAAGTGGTAGAGCAGCGGTGTATTTAGCCGAAGGTCGTGGGTTCGAATCCCAATCGTGACACTGATTTTTATCTCAACCAATGCCTTGCGTACAGATTAATTAAGCGAAAGATGTTATTTGGTCAATAGGACCACGAAATCTAATGGATTTAATAAAAATTAATGTTGTTTTCATTTTATCCGTAAAAAAACTATAATTGCTAAACATTTAGCAGGGTGCAGTACTTTATTATCTAAAAAAATAATTGACATAAAGTTCTGATTTTCTGATAAATGCAAGTGTTTCCATGGGTTAACTTCAGAAAAAATCAAGTGGAACTATCTGACTGCCAGATTTCAAACGATATTAAATAACAGATCGTGGGGAAAAAAGGGCTATTTGAATACATTCCATATCATCTAATACTCCAATGATGATTCAGCATTTTGGTTCCAATCAGTATTTTTCCCGTTTCTTTAGTCTTCCTTATCCTTTTATTGAAATGTTTAATTACGCCGGCGCTCGTTATTCATATGCCATCTTTCCTTCGATATTTCTCAATTTCAATCATCGAAATAAACTTGTTTCTTATCCTTCTGAAAAATCTCCCTACGCAACGCGTGTATCTTTGCCGATGGATCAGAGATAAAAATAAATTTATGATTTGATTTATGGTGTCTTTCTTTGGCCAGTGTGTTGCAAGGCTCTTGTTTTATGTGATTTTTCTACTTGTCAGAATTACTGAAGCCAATTTTTTCTCCTGACTGACTTTTTATCGGTTTTATCTTTTGACAATAAACAAATCATTGTGTGTTAAAATATATAGTTCTTTTTATTCATGTTTTTAAAATTTTGTTTGTTGTATATGAAATTTCAACGGATATTTATAGCTTTTGAATATTAAAAGAAAGAAAATCTTGTGCTAAAATATCGACTAAAATTGATCATATTTTGTAATGGTTTATATTGAAAAATCTATAACTTTGCTGTTTTTCATAGTTTAAACTGATATTATGAGCGTAAATAGAGCATGATTAAAAGAACCGCAGACCGCTGCGAAGCGGTAACAAGAGAACGATTGATCAGAGATTATAAGCGATTCGAAGCTTAGCCTTTTCTTCAAACCGCTCACAAAAATCATTCTAACCGTAGAAAACCTTTTTTCTGGGTTATTAACAATTTAACCCCGTTGTGTAACGAACTGTGACGTTTAATTAAATGCCTTTTATAAACGTAACAGTTTTTAAGTCAAGAGAACACACCGGATCACAGGTTACGTAAGCGTAAACAGGAAGTTGAAATAGTACTTTCTTCCTTCACTGACCGGTATTTACGTATCTCCAGACAGATCAGTCGGAAGGGAAGATCCGAGCTATTCCTTTCGGAGTCGGATTGTTCTTTCACTAGAATCTGGTGGATGGTAGGGAGGGTCGTGATTTTTTTATATTGTTGTTAATATTTGTATTTCCTATGTGCAAGTTTGTCAGATCTCGGCCGTTTCCAGTCTCCTCTCACCGGGATTAAATAACTGGCGGAAGTCTTCCCGAGACAGCTTTCTAAATACGACTGCACCTTATGTGCCGAGAGATCCCCTTCGTTAGGTCCAGTGAGCCAAGGCTCCCACTATTCCAGTTCGGCCTACATTTATAAAATAAATAAACCATCAAACAAATAATAATAATAATATAAAGGATTGGAAATTTGTTGAGTTGTACAATAATTCGTGAATTACATTACTACCATTCTATTTTATGCAGATATATCCAAAACAATAGAACGTCAGCAGTTCAGAGGCTGGACTAAATGGAAACTATTATCAATAAGGTGTCCAACACAGTATAAATGTTTATGTAAGGTATTGGTTGAGATATAAAAGTCAGTGTCACGAGCGGGATTCGCACCCACGACCTTCGGCTAGATCCGCCGCTGCTCTACCACATGAGCTATCGTAACTTCAATCCACTCGGGCAATTAATTGGAAAATTCTTAACATTGAATACATCAAAGCTGACAAATTCCTAAATTTTCCCTTCAAATTCTATTCATATGATGTGTAACTTCCTAACAACTTAAACATTTTCCTATGCTATTGATATTAAAATGTTCATTTTCAAAAGTAAACAATTTGTGCTAAATGTGTAAGCACTCCCAACATTACACTCCCAAAGATCGAAACGTTGGCACGATAAAATAAATGTTTTTCTGAACCTACGTCAGACCAGACCGCATCTCACGATCTACAAATAATTATTAACCACAATTAAAAGATAGCTATGCTTTATGTGAATGCGATTTTTATTAGGTTTACAACATGATGAATTTAAGTTTGATATGAACGTACTTCGATCATTGAACGAAGTGTCGGACTTTCCGGCAGTCCGAAATTAGAACTGGAAAGTGCGCCTGGATATGTTGAAAGGAGCATGAGAAAGAAAAGATTTGGAATGGTCGAGGAGCCGTGCCCCCGGGGGCCATTTGGGTCCGGGGGTTTCACCGGTCTGAAGGACGGCTAATGGCTTAACTGTTTCGATTTCATGAATGATGACCGCAGCCCTTAATTGCCGGCTCGTGAGAACGCCACCAACCGCACTTTGTAGGCGTGCAAGCTCTAATACAAGAATTATGACAAGTGCACGTGTATGTGGACACTTTTTCAAGGATGTTGTGAGATTTCTTTTTGGCGTTTTAATTGTTCCACGCTTGGGTGGCCGTGTCCCGATCGGCTCGTTGGCAGGGCATAACGATAATGTATATGTATAGACATCAGCTGTGACCAACAAAATAAAAGGACAATTTTGTACAATTTCTTAACATTTTTAACATATGAATTATTTAATTAGCTTTCATTCATAAAACGATTTTCCTTGTTATATATTTTATTTGATAATGGGCATCCGTCCTTCGTGGAACGTGGAACCTCACATCTAGTCACCTTCTAGGAGACCCAAAGGAGATCCATTGCCACAGAAAGACACTGAATTTATCAGGCACAACTTAATATTCAGCATTGCTAGACTGTCTAAGGTATTATAGATTCGTCCATCGTAGGTCATGAACTTTTGGCTAACCGTCCGCCGATAAGTGGTAAAGTAGGTCCAACGGCAGGAGGCATGGATTAAAGAAGAAGGTTTTAGAAGGCACGGTGTAATATTCGGTCAATTATAAAACATCCATCATAGAGCATGAATTGGGAAAGAGGTTAAAAGGCCCAATGAAAGAAGAACGTACACATTACAGGAACAGCCTTGTTATTCAACAGTACACAGTATAGAATCAACCATATTATAGATCCGTCCATCATGAAGCAAGAACTTTAGGTCAAGCTCACACCAATGGAAGGTTAATTTCTTCTGTAATAATATTCTATTGCAAACAATGTATGTCTGAGAGAATCAGTATCCCAGTTCATCGGAGAATAAAAACATAATATACATCTACCCACCATAGAATATGAAATTAAGGGCAACCTCGTACATAGAAAGTGTTAAAGTAGGTCCATTTGTTCCAGTCCAGGATGTAATCTACAGCTGGTGCAGCTTAATATTTAGTAGTTCGCAGTAGATTACCCACCTAGCTGTACGTCTATTGATCATACAGCGTGAACTTGGTACATCACACCTAGAAGATGGTAATGGATGCCTAATGGCACTGGGAGTAATTTTCTATTAGGTTTAGTAGTTTACCGTAGAGCATCGACCTGTCTATAGTCTGACTAACATAAAGCATGTTTGGAAATCGTGAAATGCGGTTTGGATCTTACGTTGTCTAAATAATCATTAATTAACGGGCACTAAACACCACATATAAGCCGTGTACTTTGGGTAAACTTTGAACATAGAAAATTGAAAAATGGTTTGCCTGTAGGAGGGATTTTTCAGCGGGCAAAGTTTAGTAATCAGTACAGCATCGGAGAGGTATACATATCATACTGTATATCCATCCCTCGTACATAGTATGATCTTTGAGCTGCTCGCACTTACGTTTAACATGTACAATTTGATATACTGTAGATTTATCTTTCTATCTACTATTTATCTTTCCATCATACCGTGCTGCACTCTAAACATTCGTACTAAGAAACGTAGGGACCTAGTATGGCCATTGATTGCTATATTAAGATTGTACAAGAATTTCTTTCATCAGCAGCAAACTAGCCATATAGCATAAACCTTTTTTAACTCGCACCAAGAAGAGTTAAAGTTAAAGTTACCAAGTTAATGTAAGTTCATTGGCTATCTTCATTGGAAGAAATTTCAAATTTTCAGCAGTGGCAGTTTAATATTCCATACTTAATAAGAGAGTTGGCACCGTTCATCATACGGCATTCAGTTTTGGTCACTCTAAAAGATCCAGACAGACGGATTGCAGTAGGGTTTTTTCCAAGAAAAATTCCAACTCCTCATAGGAAATTTACCGAAAGTTTTCATATGTGAATGATCAAGAAATGTATGTAGGGATTAGGAGAAAGACCAGTCAAAAAATGTTCATTAAAGCAATTAGTAATACTATGCTAACGGAATATTAAGTAAGACTAGAATCTGCGTCAACTATGAACCAATTTTCCATTCAGTGCGGCCCGAGAAACTATTTAGGAACTTACTTTACATAGACGTCGGATTTATTAACAAAAAATAATAAAAATTCCGAAGGTGGCCCAGCAGCAAGATATCCACGCAAACCTGTTTGTCATAATCTTTTCAAAATTTGACATATTTGTGGATGCCGTGTGATAGTCGTTCGAATCGTCCTTATTCTGCAACCAGGGTCAAAAAACCCCACGTGTTTCAAGGCTTATTATAAATTCGTACGAAATTTTTCAAAGGTACCGGGAACATCTTCGTATTTGTTTCCTTGAGCAGGCCGCATCGGCTTAAAAGCGTTTATACACCGTATTTGGCAGGTTTGCCGTCCTTTAATTTCCTTTTGCCACGTCAATATTGACTGTGTTCTTAAGCTTCGGGTGCGTGAAATAAATAAAAACAAAGGAAAATAAATTTCCTCATTTGACAAAACGAACTCCGTCGTTACCGCCAAAATATGTTGACGTCAATTACGTTAATTAATGGATGTTCCATGCCGATGATTTATAGTTTTAAGACCGAGACAACATCTCAAGGAAGTCGACGATTCTGAAAACCCAGAATTACACGAATCACGTGGCAGATACCATGATTATTTGAATGGCGATATTTATTATGACGCGATAAACCGTCCTTCATGCTGGAATAAACAAATTACAAGAAAAACTTTGTGCCATATATATTTTTTGCTATAAAGAAATCTGGCGAAAAATATTTCACGCATAGTCACGCTAACTGCAAAATTTGGGGAAAATTGTACCTTATCTTGAACTGCATACATTTGGCTCACTAATTTTACCAAAACTCATTAAAAACATCCTAACCAAACATTAGGCAGCTTACAAAGACATAAAAAAAGCCCCTTCCATTTCACTAGAAGTATCTCCTTTGGAAATATTTATATATATATAAGTATATGGTATGGTTTATCAAAAAGTAGAAAATAATTTTGAAATAACGAATTATATATGATACCTGTACAGAAGAAATAATTTAATCCTTTCTTACATCTTTGCAAAGTTCAAATTTTAAATAGCATAAAGTTAGCTTCGTTATTTCTCCATGTTGTCAGGTGAAGATCTGAAATTTGGTCGGTAGATAAATTTTGATTTGGTCCTTGGTTGGTATGTCAGTCGCGTTTCGGATTTCACGGCCTCACTGAAGATGGAGAAACGCCGAACGCGTCCGATAAACCAACCCAGCGAGTATAGACAGAACAAATCGATCGGTAACGACCTAATTCCAGTATAGAATTTTCTGAAATATTTAGGATTCAATTAATATGAAAAAGAAAAAATCTATTTAATTTATTTATTATTTTATGTGTTATTATTTTTAACTTGTAAAACTTTTTAAAATATTTTTAATACCTTACGGACAAACAGATCTCTTCGAACTTAATAGGTCATCGTCTTTCGTTCTGCAGATAGTAGCCAGGCTTGATTAGGACGTTTTGCCTTTTTCGTACAAATATTTTCTTGCCCAATGCTTATACCGGCTATAAATTATTTGCATATAATTATTCTGAGTTCATTATTCATTATTTTGAAACTATTACTGTATGTAAGTAAATTTAATCTTAATTACGTAGCTGGGTCAGTTGGGTCAGCTGGTATCGATGTTACTAAACCAAGGACTAGAATTCATATACGCCTTGGGCAATATGCCACAGTCTTTCAGGCCAGGGAAATCAAGAATGTGGATGTTGCTAACAAAAGGAATAGACGTGTGCTCGAACAGCCAGGCGATGCTAAACGCAGCGGCAGAGCGTAGACAAAAGTCCAAGATTGCTTTAAGGTCCTGACATTACCATTTTTTGTAGGTAATCCAGGAAAGAAAGGCAAGAGCAGGCCGATAAACTGCACCAAGAGAATTTAAATCGGGACACTTATCTGAACTGAACCGTTTTGTCAAAACTGTAGATCCAGAAGTCCTCGGGTCAATTAGAATGAATTCAAGGGATAGAGCCGTGCAAAAAGTTTCGTCAAAGGACCTAACCGTAGAATACTAAACCTAGGAAGAATCAAGATTAAAATCGCATTGCTGAAACAAGTCACTTCCTATTTCCAGGAAAAGAAGAAACAGCAAATTTTGTCCTTTGTTGGCGGGACCTGTACAGAACAAAATGCCTATTCCTCGGAGATGAATATCCTAGGCTAAAAGGATACACGAGTGCTTAAAAAAGCTTTGGGTTTCGGTAGAAAGCTTTAAACTTAAGCTAAAAGCTCTAGGCAATACTTTCCAAAAGGATAGTTCCTACTCACAGTATGTTGTTCTGCAACGATCCGGATTTCGAGCCTCTTAGCTCATCATCAGGTTGTAGAAGTTCTTCAACCGATGATGAGCTAAGAGGCTCGAAATCCGGGTTGTTGCAGAACAACTTACTGTGAGTAGGAACTATCCTTTTGGAAAGTATTGAACACCACACTCAACCCATCATTTATCATTTCTATAACTCTAGGCAATGTTGGAAATAATTCAGACCAATAGACTAGGAATGCAAGGTTGTAAAGAGTATTTTTACCTTAAACCTTATTATTATTACACTTTATGATATTTTTTTAAATTTCGGGTTATTTCCATGTTTACAAATTTCAAAATTTTCTTTTGTGTCAGTTTACTTCATTTTAGCCATTTGTTGGATCGAAGTTATGTGCTCAGTTCTGCTGGAGTTTCACATTAAATTCTGACGATAATGCATTTTTTATTTTTCAGTTATTCAGAAAGCGTGAGATGCGGTCTGGTGTGATGAAGGTTTCAGAAAAACGTTTTCTTTATCGTGCCAACGTTTCGATCTTTATTGAGATCTTCTTCAAGGCTCAAAGAGTTTGTCTTCTGTTTAATTGCGCCTTTCTTGCGTTTCGTGTTGAGAGTTGCCTTATTTTTTAAGTTTCCAGTTTTTTTTTTTTTTTTTTTTTTTTTTGTGGGAAAGGCTTTGTACTATTTTTTACTATATGTACCGCCGAAGAATGGACTTGTATCATTGTCATTATTAATATTAATCAGGGTTTTTAGTTAAGCGAAAAAGTCACGATCTTCCGCCGCTGCTCTACCACTTGAGCTATCGTGACCTCGATCCTCTCAGATACTAACTTCTCATCTTAACCACACTTTTTGACTTTTCCCTCCTTTTTGCCATTTTTCAAATCAAATTGGATTCTGGCGACAAATGAAATGGCCACGGAGAGCTTTAGTTCATTTGAATGCATTTATTTCGTGGTATGCTTGAGAGATTAATCGACTATTTTATCTCAACTAAAACCCTTAATTAATTGTAATATATTAATTGGTCAAGCGGACCACGAAATTAGAGAATTTAATTATTATTGTTATTGACCTGAGTGTCTTCTTTACAATTTTTGGTTTTACATTTTTTTTAAATTATGTGGACTGGAACAATCAGAATGTTGTATCTTCTTGGACAGCTTACAGTAATTTTAAAAATATTAATTTTTTTATGGTTGTCGCTATCTTACATTGTCATTTTTTGTGTTTCTTCATCCCCTGAATATTACGTTCATTCTTTTATTTACTGAGCTATCTTTGGATGCGTCGAATGAAATAATACTATTACACACTATAAAGTTTAAAGACCCCGTATGTAAATTGCGGTTTGATCACGTTCGTGGCAAAGTAATGCAATATAAACGCAAAAACCGCAAATACCTCATTTTCCCCTTCATGCACTTTGTCAACGACCTCTGAAAAGGACACATTGTTTATTTTCCTCCACGTGCACGTCGCTACCTAGTCAATTTTCCGGTTAAAAGTCATAAAATTCAAAATTCCTCTTCGAATCCCATGTTCAGAAACTTACACTTTATCTCACGTGCGATGATTCAACAATTATAAGCATTCGCAAGTTGTTAAACAATCTTGAAGTTTAAAATTGTCCCTTTTTTAAATACATCTACGTCTGTCTATTTGCATGAATTAAAAATGTATAATTTCGCAACCTTTCAATTTTTTTGCTGAGCCCGTTTTGTCCTACTATTGTTTGACCTTTTCGCAAGTGATTTTTTTTAGGGCTATTAAAACAATTTACAAACGAGCTGCTGATCGTTTTCTAAAAAACGATTACAAAGGCGATAAAATTACACTGTACTGTTGTATTATAACGAGAATAATTTTTTTTTTTAATACAGACAAGAATCTATTGTTCATATGCCTATTCATTGTCAGATCAATGTCTTTGCATATCAGATCGATAATACTATGGGATCTTTTTTTAACAACAAAGTGGTTCAATTTGGTGTTAATTGTGTGAAAAGTATTATTTTTAATATCTTAATTAAAAATTATCCTTGTATTCAAAGGAAAAATAAGTTTAGAATCTGTATTTTTTTACACCATTAAAATACAACTCTTAAGTTTTTCTCACAATTTAAAATCTAGTGACGTCAAAAGAATTTTTATGAGACGCGATTTTATTGACGGGCCGTAAAATAAGATTTTACGACGTGGCAAACAAACCTGCTCCGCTCATTTGGGCTAACGTCTTCTTTTTAACCAAAAAGCGTCATCCGAGGGGGGAAGAAAGAAAAAATATATTTATAATTGTGCCAATTTACATGTATATGACTTGTTGGGATGTTAAAAGCTTTTCAATAGCTGCTGATATTCTAGTTATATTATTGTTTGCAACTGGGCTCTATTGATTTGAAAATCTGTTTATTTTTATGTCTTTCCGCTCAGCAAAATGGTACAGTACTAATTATATACTCCATCATTTATTAGTAATTTATTAAAAATAGTATATCTGAATAACTGGTTACGTAAGATCAGCTATTGATTTTTTTTCAGACATAGTCTTGTGGTCGGTGCTCAAAATTTTCCATAGGATTTCCTAACCCTTCTTCTCTTTTGTAGCAAAAAAAGCACGATATAAAGGATGTAAATTAAATAATAATTCGATATTCTTAATTAAGTAGTCTTTCAATCATCCCTGATTATATGAAAGCAGCTATTATGTCTAAGACTAATACTTCATACAATTTTGTAACCCTAGCCGTTTTTGCTCCCCATTTTCTACTATCAAATTACATACAAAGTCCGGCGAAAATGTTGCGTTTTGCAGTTAAAAACAGCTAGGGCGGAAGATGAAAATATGAATAAGTGGTATTTGAAGAGTTGTAGCAACTTGGATGCGTCTGACGTTTCATTGCATATAATATGAGTAGTCAGAAGAAGTGAATTACGCAATTGGATTATCCAAGATTGGTTGGAATTATCTGACACGATTAAGACTTTAAATGTTGTCTTAAAAAATATTAGATAGTAAAAATTAATGGATAGTCAATTATTAGTAGACTACGAAGTTCGCATCGAAGTCTTAATAAAATTTTGCTCAGAATTCCAAAAGTGCAGAGACTACCCAATGTAAACATCGATAAACTAGAAGCTTGCTTGTTGCTTAACTACTAGAAGCAACAAAAGACTCTGAAAACACTCTGGAAAAAAGCTCATGCTTTTCCTTTGGAGGACTTCGAAGATACTGTGTTCTTTGGTCTGGTAAAAGAGAAAAAGTTCTCATCGAAGTCTTAACAAAATTTTGCTCAGAAATCCAAAAGTGCAGAGACTACTATCGATAAACTAGAAGCTTGCTTGTTGCTTAACTATTAGAAGCCACAACAGACACTGAAAATTCTCTGGAAAAACCTCATGCTTTTCGTTTGGAGGACTTCGAAGATGCTTTGTTCTTTGGCCTGGCCAAAGAGAAAAAGTTCGCTTCGAAGACTTAACAAATATTTTCTCAGAAATCCAAAAGTGCAGAGACTACCCAATATGAACATCGATGAACTAGAAGCTTGCTTTTTGTTTAACTACTGGAAGCAACAAAAGAGATAAGAGATTCTCTGGAAAAAAGCTCGTGCTTTTCCTTCAGAGGACTTCGAAGATATTTTGTTCTTGCTGGTATGATTTTCAGACATTGACCATTACAGTTAGTTCACAGGTTGACAGAGTAAATTAAATTTTAAAGGAAAATAATTCCTTTTTCTTAATTGAAATAAAATTAGGTTTCATTCTTCGCGTTTGACTTAAGACGACTGAATGCCTCGCCCTGCTTATAACTCTGACTTATCTCCATCTCATAAAGTTTTTTTGTGAAGTACATATTTATGGTTCTGTGTGGTAGGCGTATATTACGTATTTTGTTCCCTGCCATACTTGGGCGGAGAGTCATGAAGGATATAAGCAGGGAGAGGCAACTCATGTATATAAATTAAGTGAAGGCCCGGCCTCGCTCTGCTTATATAACCTTGAGCTATCTTTATCCTAAAATGGTATCGTTCGCATGTTCAATAAAATTCCAACAGTTTTTATAATATTTTAGCCAAGTTTGAATATTCCATGCTTTCAAAGTAGGACAACATATTATTTTATCGAAAAAATAAAATAGCCATTTGAGAGGAAAATTCCATGTAAGAAGCTCAGTATTGATTAAGTATACCTATGTTCAAATCCATAAATAGAGATACATCAGGGTTATAAGCAGGGAGAGATAAGATCTATCTATAGATAAGATATATATATATATATATATATATATATATATATATATATATAAATTAAATGTCACGTAAATATATCCGATTTCTGTCCAATATGATGTTTTTAGTTAATGGCTGATATGATGGGAACTTGCTGTAAAACAGCGGGTTAGACGGATCCCTGGGTTATAAGCAGGGTGGGGCAAGGTTTACACTTAGAACAAAAATATTCGGTTTCAAGATGTGTGCTTCAACTTGATATCGTTTTCATGTTGAAAACTCACAGGAGTTACTGGGTCTCTCTCCACTCGCAGTCTGATGAACTCTCGAAAACAGAAACAGGAGTTTCTCACTGATGATGGCGCAATGCCGAATGCTTTTGAATAACTCAAAAACCCGCGAGTGGAGACAGACACACTAATTGACACTATGCCGGTTCTACACAAGTTCACCGACTCACAGGACAAAACCCATCAACTCTTGCAATAATTTTATTCACAATTTAAGTAAGGTTGAAAAATCAGACTGTCAAATTTGAGATAAATCCTGAAATTTTACCCGAGGACGTATTCATCCTACCCGTTATTGTTTTTTGGCATATTAACTTTTCTTTTAAATCACTGTACATTTTAAGACTTACAATCGGTAAAGCAGTGTAAGTAAAGTTCTGTTTTAATATTAAAATACTGAATTCGTCCTTCATACAGTTGATCCTTACATGGAAGGAGCTTTTCCAGAGGATATTTAAATAGCAACCGAGTTAAGTGATTACTGGACGTCAAAAGAAGACGGTTGGAAGGATTCCAAATGATCGTACTTTTTTGGATAATCCTTCACTATTATGGAAAAAAAATTATCGGCGATAATTCAATGTATTCGAATATATTAGAAACACTAATAACGAACGATCATAATTTAAGAAGATATTAAGTTTTTCGTCCTGGTTTTTGGAATGCAGCCAATCTTTCTGAATGTTAAGCTATCCAAAATCCAAAACGATTGCGTGACGAGTTGACTTTTTGAACGTATTATAATTTTTTTTTTTAATTATTTGACAATAAATAGTATAATCATGTCGAGATCCTTCGTCTAGATCTGTTAAAGAATTTAAGCCTAAATATGTGTTGTTTTTTGGCCATTGGATATTGTTTAGACGACCACACTGTTTTTTTTCGCGGGAGATGATATCTGACCGGAAATTCTATGGCTTAAAAATAAAAATAAATACATTTCTCATATTGGAAGTGTTTGCTTCTACGAATTTATTTTATTACACTAGTACAGTCAATTTGATGCATATACATTTTTTGAGAATTACGTTTGACATTTCAAAATCACGTTCGCACTTTCTATATTTTTTTCTTTTATATTTATGAATGTATCTATACATGGATATTTTTTGAAAAACCACTGACAAACGCGAGGATTGTATATCCCACAAACTCGATAACATACATCAAACACACACTCTTTTACAGACGCACAAACACAATCTAAAAAAGATTCAACCGTCTCTTCTCTGTTTGTGTTTATTATAAATTTTGTTCCTTAGAAAAAATAAAAACTAGGAAAAATTCAGGCGAGGCCTACGACGTGATAAGCCCGAACTTGATCTTCCTGTTTCCGCCTATTCTCGTTAGTTTTGTCTACTAGAAGAAGCGTTCGGCATTCCGTTCCATCAGTGGTTTGCCTCTGCGTTTGTTTTGTCGTGTAATTTTTTAAACCTTACTGTTCCATTATCGGTTTCAAATGAGGAAAATAAAAACTATCTGGCGCAGGCAAATAAATATTTTGTCTGTGTAGACGCTTAAAACGTAAATAACAATTCATTTCGGATTTCATGATCCGATGGGCCAAATAACATCTTTCAATTAATTAACCTTTATGCAAGGTATGGGTTAAAAAAAGTCAGTGTCATGAGCGGGATTCGAACCCACGACCTTCGGCTAGATACGCCGCTGCTCTACCACTTGAGCTTTCTTGACTTCGATCCACTCGTACACCGACTACCCATCTCAACCTACATCCTTTCGAATTTTCCCTCCTTTTTGCTATTTTTCAAATATCGTGCAATCTATTTTGTTTCTCGACGATAAATGAAATGGCCGCAGAGTGATTTAATGAAGATAACAAGATATACAAGACTTTCGACTCAACCAAAGTTTCAATTTGGATAAACCGAAAAAAAAAAAACTATTTTCAAACCTTTTTTTTCACAATGTTGATATTTCCTTATTTTTAGAAAGTTTTTGTGGATATTTTGACCAAAGTTTAGGAAGATTGATACACGAAATCCATTTGAAGTAGTGAGACACCGAAGTCGCAACTTGCAACTTTCCACTCAACCAGACTTCCATTTGGATAAATTGAAATAAATTATTTACAAACCTTTTTTTTTCACAATTTTGATATTTCCTTATTTTTAGAAAGTATTTGTGGATATTTTGACCAAATTTTAGGAAGATTGATACACGAAATCCATTTGAAGTAGTGAGACACCGAAGTCGCAACTTGCAACTTTCGACTCAACCATGCTTCAATTTGGATAAATTGAAATAAATTATTTTCAATACTTCATTTAACTTACTAAATCCATTAGATTTTGTGGTCCGATTGACCAAATAGCATTTTTCAATTAATTAATCTTTATGTAAGGTAAGGGTTAATATAATAAGAAAAGAGTAATAATGATATAATAAGCAGCGGCCCTGCATTCGCAACCGGCATACTTACAAATGTTTTTTTTTCAAAACCACCCGCACTCTGAGGGCTTATATGATCTCTGCTGTGATATAAATATAAAAAATTATTGTAAATTGTATAAACTCGTTTTAGGCATACGTACAAAGCTCATTTACTTTCATAATTATACTTGCTATATTATTTATTTATTTTTGAAAATAACAATCCGCTCGTGTATAAAATTCTTTCTGTCCAAAACGGCAGATTTTAAACAGACTTAAAATGCTGATCGATTAGAAGAAACGGCTTCCAGAAAACTTGTCCATCGAGTCCGAGACTGTATAATTTGGTCAAGATTTCAAAATTCTGTTGCAACAGTTTACATTAAAAATTCAAAAGTAATTTTTTTTATAAATCGTCTGTCCTTTTCTGATTAGTGTGGTGTATTTGTTCAATGTTGATTATGCTTTATTGTACTGATGTTTAAGTGTTTTTAAGGATTTTTTTTTAAACTTTGATACAATGCCGAGGAGTACAAGCACGTCGTATTTACTTCCGATAGCAAGGGGAAAAGAGCGACGGGAACGACCTCCCGACAAAACACGATTATTTCACTTTCACTAAAGGTTATATCGGGATTACAGGCTCCCAGCCGATTCCCAAGATCGTAAAAAAGTCTTTTACAGAACGATCCCCGTCTCGTATCTCGTCGCAGGTAGTTTCCGCGTTTTCCTACCAAACATTTTCCAATGGGAAAAGAGACGTGCATATCGTGAAAAAAAAACTTGCTAATAAAACATAATTTTTGCGAGGGTCAATCCGTTTTTCCGCCCGCTCGGCAATTTTTACTTTCCTTTTCTTTTTAGATTTTGGCCCACTTTTGTTTTCAGTTCAGTCCGAGGTGTAATTTTATATTACGAATACGGTCGCTTTCAAACACCAAAAAGACAATTAAACAATAAATAGATAATAGACAGACAAACACTTCTAAAAAGCAAATAAATAATTTCAGCGTTAACATTAACTTTAACCACCTGCTTAATTTTCTAAAGAAAAATAAGTGAAACCTAATAAATTTTACGCCAAATTCTATACAACAACAAAGAACTTTTTTAATTTTTGTACAACAAATTTAACAAAATCGAAGTTTTTAAAACCCAACTATTCCAGGAAATGTACTTTCAGAAAATGCAAAACATCTCTGGAAAATATTATCAATTCTTTCATAAAGATCAATGATAAATTAATCACTAAATTAATAATTAGTAGACAATAAAATTTTACCAGACTTGATCCAATAGTACAGCATAAACCACAAATAATTATATTGTTATTAATGGTTGATAATAAATAGGAATTTTATTTCTCCCAAAACTTGGTCAATAATGTTTTATTATTACAACTATCAGTTTTTTCTTAAACATAATATTTACTATGCTAAAGAAAGGGAAACTTTATTGTTATTAATTTTATCAGTGATAAATTGTGGGTAATAAATTCCAATATTGGCTTCTTTTTTTTCCACAATTTAAATAATGCCGTGGCGCATAAACAAGCGAAACCGGGCGAGGACCTTCTTGTCGCATATAAATTTTTATTTGTACCTCATCGAAGAACTGATCGGTTAATTAAATTAATAAAAGCCGCAGCTCGGGTTGTATTCGAATTTGATCGATAAAAAAACTTAAGCTTTTTGAAAAATACCACGTTGTGAACCATGATGATTTTTTGCGAGGCAAGTGAAACGACAAGCGAGACGAGACGAACAGGAAACCTTGTGGAATAATACATATATCGGTTAACGTAAATCGAAAAACTCGGTTAATTTTTTTTTTCGTTTCTCTTTCAAAACGATTCAAATTTGTAATGTTTACATAAAAAAGGTCCGAAATAAAACTCAATGTTGAATAATTTATTTTTTATCTTAGTATGTAAATTTTCCCTAGACAGAGACAACTATAAAACAATTTTATAAAAATATTTTTCTACTGTATCAATTTCGCCTTAGAAATAATAATATTTAACATTTTAAAAAAAATTAAAACCTACTGAAAAAAAATTAACAATAATAACATTATAAATTTTTAATATAGTTTTTGTGAATAATGACTGAATTTGGTGCAAATCTAAGTTTAGCTTCATAATTTTAATTTTTTTATATTAGTTTCTTTTAAAAAATTATATTAATTATTAATTTTATAATTCCCCCCCAAATATATATATATA
>CM077104.1:24846272-24865476 GCA_039619505.1 Cimex hemipterus | reverse complement strand
ATATATATATATATATATATTTATGATTTGTTTATCAAATTTTACCACTGCTAAATTTGTAAACCATACTTTAAATTATACCATGTGTTAAATTATATTGCTACATAAAATCTAAGTTTTTGTTATTTAAAATTTTTGTTGTGAATTTTTTTATAATTAAATGCAATAACAATGTAACTTTTGTATGTGTAAAGTTTCTGCTTTGTTTATGTGATAGTACTGTATATATAAACCGGCCAAAAATGTATAGATTTTGTGTTTGTTTGTTTAATGGGGATACCTGTTTGTTTGTGTTATCGTGTTATAGAAAATCGATTACACTGTTTGATAAAATATGGCGGAAATTTATTTCAATGAGTGCTGATTGATTTGACAGGGAAATTTATATAAAAGAAAATCTTGCAAAAAATTTTCCCAAAGGGGGCAGAATTGTTTTTCGATGAAGTCTAGTTCCTGATTGTTATTTATTTTTATTTTTATTTTTTGGAAGCCGTGGAAATAATCGCCGTAATCTGTCATGATTTTCTCACCTTAATCCCCGGAGTGTATTTTTTTGGTAATTCTTTTATGGATGGAGGTGAACACTTCTCACAATCACTACCGACTCACTGACTGTCTTTTGAGGGGCCGTTCTACCCTCACTCCACGCTAGTGCATAGGGGGGAGCCAACTTTCATTCAGTAGGATTTTTTTCACCTTTTGATTTATTCCTAATAAATAGTTGTTGTTGTTGTTTGTACCCGAGAGTCCTAAGGATTCGATTCTTGACGTCGTACGATCACGATTAATCCTTCAGATCTGAAGTTTTTTCCAAACCTCCGAATTATAAAGTTCGTAACTAATGCATAATTAAAACTGATGGTTTTGACCGCTCGCAGTTCAGGCTTTTCATCCGTATTTTGTCAACTTATTCGTTTTACAAAATACAAAACCGTAAAATTAAGTAAAAGGGTCTCATGGCTGTCATCGCTGCATATATTTATTAACTGGTTGCTTTTCGTTGCGCGTTGTTCCTTCGATCCGTCCTCTTTTTTTAAGATTATTTTCAAAATTTATATCCACTAAACAAACATTTTTTTAAATATTTGATATTAGTTTAGATAAGTAATTGAGTTTAATTAAGTTGGCAAAATATTTGGCAAGGTCAGCATTGCTCCATAGTGGACGTTCCAATCGAGGTCCACCGTGGTCCGGATCGAGCATCGCGTTATTTCAATAACAATTGGTTATAAAGCCCAATCGGAAAATTTGGTACAGGCACCTATTGTGGTCGAAGCGCAGATGGTAGTAAAATTTTTCTTGGGCCATGTATGCTATGAGAACCATATTTTTGGATTTCTGGTTCGATCGTAGAATACAATTTACCTTTTTCTCATGACCACTCATACATTTCTTGCTGCTTTCCACCTGCATACTTTTTGATCAATGATAAAAGTAGGTGCCACTAGCCTCTTAAAACCCCATGAATACTACTGCTTCCTTTGCCTTTTCCGCAGGGTCATTGAATTGGCTCATATTGTGTCCTTATATATTATCTTTATCCACATAAGGTAATTTTTTTTGTTCCCTCCCGAGTCAACTTTCAAAATATGCTTTCTAAAGAGCCAACTCATTCTGACTATGTGTCACAATGGCTGTCGGGTTCCTAGTCAAAGTTTTTTGGCTGTATATGTGCGATTTCCTAATGGGCAGACACTCAGCTACGAAGGCGCTCGTTATATTGGACAACGTGAACTTAACGTGTTTGTTGGTCCCTAAATCAACAAACGCATACCCCACTCCTGTTTTGTTTTTAGACCCATTCGCATAAACGTCATCTCTTCTTGGACACTTCTGGGCTATGAGATTTTATTCCGGAGTAATGGTCTTTGAGCTGAAAATGGATATCTATATCCACAGACCTTGTGTCACAGTGTGAGCTCTCTCTCTCTCAACTCTCCGTAAATGAACTGTCCTGTTTTGGTATGTTGTTGAGCGTACCCATGCCTATACAGTTAGCGATTTAATAACTTCTCCTGAAAGTGTGTTGGTCGGGTGGATCTCATCATTTCTAAACATTTGATCTCACGTAACTTAATTTGATCCAACTTTTCCAATATATACTTGAAAGCGTTACTTTAAAAAATGCTTCTGTAATCTGTCCTGGAGCGGACAAATACACCATATCTTACTTTGGTGACGCCCCTAAGCATATTTAAACCCTTTTCGCAGTTATTTACGATGTGCTGGACTTGTTCTATCTAGGTTTTTATCGAGTGAAACTCCTCCAAATTTCATCGCATTGCTTAAGACGAAGAGAACTAATTCAATAAATCTAGGCATATTTTCTTTCTTATTGCGAGATATGACCCTTGCAGAGCTGTTGTGCTGGGAGATGATAAATCCGGCCTTTTTATCCAGTCTAGAAAATTTCTCAAAAAATTAATTTACCGCCGTAATCGCAGAATCAAATGTTACTCGCGTCGTATTACAGTTATTATATTTCATCAGCGAATTGTGTGATTTGGATACTCGTGTATAATATATGTTTGTGATGCGATATACAAATGAGAAAGTAAGTGGCTTAAAACAGCACCTTGGGAGAAGGCAGGTGTGCACTTCTCGAGGATCAAATATCTGACAGGGGGGGTCGGTGGTCGCGAGGTTTCGTCTTTGACACGGCGCTCATCACTGTAAGGTAAAGGTCCCGGGTTCGAATCCAGCGGCCCTGCATTCGAACCCGACATACTTATAAATGGGCTTTTTTTCAAAAACACCGGCACCCTGAGGGTTTATATGACCTCTGCTGTTGCGAACCCTCGTAAAAAAAGAAAAAAAAAATCTGTCCATTGATTTTAATGAATAGACTTCTTTTTTTTTAATATTAACCTGATCAGTTAATTTTCATTATTTATAATTTAGTCAAATAAGTACATTTCAGCAGATATTTGGGTTGTTTGTCTCTTTCTGCTTTTCTAATTTAGAAAACTATTTGATAGTTTCATTATTAATATTGAATCTGTGGCTTGAGTATAGATAAAAAATTAGATTTTTAGACAAATGTTTGGCCAGGCTATTGAAATATTGCACATGTCCTGTCGTATCGTCCAATTTTTTCTAGGTTATGTTAGTTTTTTCACGAAATTTCAATTAGTGATTTTTGATAATCTTGCGTAAACAAACTACACATTGTTTGTTGCCTATTGGGTTTCTTTGAGATTGAAAAAATTTCAAATAACTTGGACAATAGGTTTAGGATCAAACCTGATATCCTAATCACATCGCAAATCTTGGCCAGGTGCTTTTGAAAATACCAAAACTTAAAAAGGCTGAGACACTCTCCTTGGGAAAAAAAAAATATATGAGGAGAAGACCTTCCCAGCCGAACGTAAAATAAATTAATGTAAAAAAACCCGCGTGAAGTTCAATTCCAAGGATTCAAGCATGCAATGTAAACGAAATAAACAGCCAAAGATGAAGATAACAACATTAAACTAACTAATTTTTTTCATTAATTATTGCAATTGTATGCATATCTTGCTGGATTATTTTGAAAAAATGCGTCGTTCTTTTATACCGAATTTGAAGGTTTTTAAATTATTTTATTTTTTGTCAGATAGATGAGAGATTTCCATCATCATGGACAATTAGTTTAATTTTTAAAACTTTTGAAAAATTAAGCACACCTTATCTACAAGTATTTTCAGCACCAAGAATAATAGATAAAAATTTTGGAAATTCTTAAGAGTTTGTCTTGTAAGTTATTTTTTATTTAGTACACTTATAATTACAATAATAAAAAATAAAGTTAAGTTGAATAAAATCGGTTTTTTAGTTTAATTTGTAAAACCTTTGGGAAATTAAGCATGTGTTTTGACAGCTCATTAGCAGCAACCTTTCTGTATGCGCTGTATCTGTCACTATTTAAAAAAAATCTTACTTAAACATTAAACGAGGATTTTGAAAATGCTTAAAAGTTTACCTTTTAAGTGTTTTTTTTTATATTTTGTTTCGAGAAAATTTCTATGTCAGGTCTCGGTTCACCCTGTATATCATTGTACGATTAATCGTTGGTCTATGAAGGTTTACGCGACCTTGTCCATTGCGTCTGTCGTTTCTTTTCCAAGTTCTGCTGATTTTTTATTGTATGATTTAATGCGAATATACTGTATTGCTAAACGAAAATGCTAAAACGATTATTGTGCTATGAATTATCACGCCAATGACTCTTTAAACGAAACAAATTGCCATTCAAAATAACGCAATTTGCGTATTACCGAAGGAAAAAGCTTTTACGTCTATTAGTTAGTTTACCTTAGGCAAAAAAAAAAAATCCTCCAAGGAGCATTATTTTTCTCAGTGGTTACATTGAATTGTTCTGAGTTTAAACGCTTACCAAGGACTGTAATTTACGTTAATTAATTTTTTCTTCTGAAAAATTAATTTTGCTACAAAGATTATTAATAAGTGCATTAAAAGCATTGGATTAATGTGTAGTTATGAAAAGTGTGCGGCATATGGAAGAATCCTTATTTCCGTGCAATTATCAAGGCGATGTAAGTTTTGTCTTCATTCACCAGACAATTCCGTATGTGAAATGACTCTCAGATAAATTATCAAACAAGAAAACTCTCATGGTCCTATATAATACATAAATAGAGGCATTTGATATGTTTATTGCCAGCATTTATATTGTCTAATGTTTTTGTATGAAAAATTAATAAATCCTTAGTCAAATATCAATCCTTATTTGATATACATTGACTGACTAATCCTTTGTTCAACTTTGCAATCCTGTCTTGTCACATTCGTTTCTATTATAAAATCCGGAGAAAATACTGTGAGTTGTAGTATGCAAGAAGACGGAAGCTCGAGGTATGAATGAAGTGGTAGATGAAGAGGTTAGCGCTTTCGTTGATTCTGGCATTTCATTGCAGGTTACACGAGAGGTCGGAGGAGACGAATTACACAAGAGGATTATCCTAGATTGGTATGATGCTACTCGAGGATTATCTGCCGCGATTAGAGCTTTAAATGTACGCTCTTATCATTGCAGAATAACTCACTTTTCGTAAATGAAATAAAGCAAGATTCGAACAGATTCGCTATGTGTATGCTTTTATACCGCGATTTCTCCTTTATCTTACATTTATTTTTCAGTCAATGACGTATACGTACGGAATTTATTGCTGCTTGCGATACTGGGTAAGAAAGACATGAAGGAAATAAGCAGGGAAAGGCGGCTCATGTAATTGGTTAAAGTCCTCGATCTTCTTACATAACCCTAGATTATCCATACACTAAAATTGTATCGTTCAGCCATTTAATTTTATATTTTCTACAAATGCCCGACATTAAGTTAATGATATTTTAGCAAATTTTGAGTACTATATTATTTCATAGGAAAACAAATAACGATTAATTTGAAAATATTATGTTATCATTTCGTAGGAAGCGTGTTAAATTTAATATACGGATATCATTTATATAAGGGAATGTGTTCAGAAGTTGAACGAATTTTAGGTAAATGAGAATTGTATATTAAACATGTAGACATTTAGAGCATAAAGGTTACAAGCAGAACTAGGGGAAATAAAAATAATATATATGTCAATTAAAATCCCTTCTTATATCCCTGACTTTTCTTTAACCCACTTTTCTTAAGTGAAATCAACCAATAGTTCGACGATACGACAAACGAGGCATGATATATTTATAAAATTAACACCTTGCTCATATTTCTTAAAAAGTCATATATAAAGAAACGTCAGGGATATAAGCAGTATGAGTCATGATATGTTTATTAAATTAAAACCTCGGTTATATACATGATTTTTAAAGGTGAGGTGATGGATGGACCTGCCGTTGAACAATTTGGAAAAAGGATCTTCGGTGAGGCCACAACGGTACAAAAGTTTTTTAAATTTTTGCCGCGCTTTCGTCGGTTATATCGTCATCAGAGCCTATTTATTATAGAAAAATATAACAATTAGAACTTATGGTATAATTTAAAAACAAAATTAAAAACAATTCTATTTTTCTTACTTTACCTAGATGAGTGTTGAAATAATGTCTTGAAAAAACTGCATTTATAATAAGATTACTTAAAATTCGGTTAAGCACATTACCTAAATATTAACAGGATAAAGTATGAAATTAATTAAAAACAACATAATATAAAATTTTAAAAAATGTAAAACTTGGTCTTATAAGTTATCTCGGTTAAAATATACATGTAAGTACATGCCTCTTTGTTTACTTTTTTCAGGTACATTTGGATGTCACAGTTTAGATTAATTACGCTTTTTTTTAGTATAGTCTGTATATAGTACATAAAAAAATATTTTTAAAATATAGTCTATGTATGGTAATTTAAAATTTTTTTTTAAATATAGTCTATAAATAGTACTTTAAATTTTTTTTAATATCGTCTGTAATTGTACATGCAAAAAAAATTTTTTTTAATGTAGTCTAAATATGGTACATTTAAAAAAAATCCAATATAGTGTATAAATAATACATTTAAAAAAAATATTATTTCAATACAGTCTATAAATAGTGAATTTCATTTTTTTTAATATAGTTTATATATAGTACTTTTAAAAAAAGTTTTTTAAATAAAGCCTATAAATCGTACATTTAAAAAATTGCTTTTTTAAATATAGTACACTTAAAAACATAATTAATCTAAAACGTGATATCCAAATGTACCTGAAAAAAGTAAGAAAATCGGCATGTACTGATATGTACAATTTAATCTAGGTAACCTATAAGACGTTTATTTTAAATTTTATATTTGGCGTAGAGATTAGTGACCGTTAATCTATAATTATTCAGATATCGTGAGATGCGGTCTGATGTGATGTACGTTTCAGCAAAAACGTTTTCTTTATCGTGCCGACGTTTCGATCTTTCAATGAGATCATCTACAGGGCAAACTCGCATCGGCCGTCAATCAGAGAACTTTTTTGCTGAAATGCAGACAACACAAGCCCTGAAGATGATCTCAACAAAGATCGAAACGCTGGCACGGTAAAGACAATGTTTCTCTGAAACTACAGCACACCTGTCCGCTTCTCACGATATCTGAATAATTATTTTATATTATGTTGTTCTTATTGTTTTTACTTAATTATATACTTCTTCTTGTTAATATTTAGATACTGAGCTTCACCTAATTTAAATAATTTTATTTTAAACGCAGTTTTTTTTCTCAAGACATATTTCAACACCCGTCGAGTTAAAATATAATTTTTAAAATTTTGTTTTTAAATTATACAATATGTTCTAACTGCTATATTTTCCTTATTTCCTATAATAAATATGCCCTGATGATGACGATATAAGTGTCGAAAGCTCGGAAAAAACTCAAAGAATTGTCATTCTTCGTGAAGAACCTTTTTACAACTTGTATGATTTTTCTGCATCTGAAAATGGTAGTATACAAACAACAGCATCCATGAAAGGAAAACATGATATGATAATGCGTGTGTGTGTGTAAGGGGAGAGAGAGAGAGAGAGAGAGAGAGAGAGAGAGAGAGAGAGAGAGAGATGGCAGGTATAAGCAAGGCTAACGTAAGAGTAATATAGTAACCTAAAAATCCTTCTTGGAAGATAAAGGGAACACAATTTTTTAACCTGTATATTCAATGCATTCAACAAAGGAAATCACTTAAACTGCCAGATAAGAAAATTTTATAACTTTTATTTTTAAACTTGTACTTAACTTTCTTTTTGAATAGTCGATTTCATAACATTGTACGAATCGTTTTGGAATGTTGAAGGGTCAATGTCCAACAGGTCAATCCGTACGGAAAAGATGACACATCTGTTCATTTTTTTACGTTCAGCCCTATTTTTATCTCGATTTCTACGTTTAGATATGATTATCTCATGGTATTTTACGGCGGATGACATCTGTGGCAAATAAACACCATATACTATAGTGGAATAAAGTGACATCAGGGTTAAAAGCAGGGCGAGGCAAGATATATTTTCTAATGAAAAGCCTGTCATATAATAAATATTTAAACTTCTTTTAATCTGACAATTGTATGTTTAGCTATTGTCATAGATCAAGTCAATATAGTGGGATCCGGGCCATAAACAGAGCGAGACGTAAAAATACCCTTACCACAGAGGGATTAAGAGAAGTTAGGTTATAAGCAGGGTGAGCTGGTCTTTTTTCTGAGAAGGAAGCTTAGTTTTTTTATCTGTCTGATAATGGTCTTTTTCTACCATAAATTGCATCTCAGAAAATTACAATATTCACCACATTCATACCATAGGGTCACATGTCGTCAGGGTTATAAGTATGGTAAGGCAAGATATATGTTATAAGGAAAAATCTGGCTTTTAACTCGACCGCTTTTTATCTTAGAAGCTATTTTTATATCCCTGACTTCTTTTCATATGAGTATCCTCCATGGACGTAAGATATACGTCATAAAGAAATGTCAGTTTTATAATCAAGGCGAGGCAAGATTTATATTTTGTCCTAGATAGAAAAATACTAATTTAATTGATATAAATACTTACGCTTAGTGTAATATAAAAGGAAATATACTTAATATTCCTGTTTTGCGTAATATATTTATTATCTTGAATTATATGCGATGAAGTAGTTTTTTATTGCAACTATGGCTTGACATTTCGACATAAACAACATAAAGGCAAGTTATTTTATAAATTCGTTAAGAAAATTAAATTTTCTTCCTCATCTGACCTTCCATTATTTTTCCAGACGACCAACTCCCAACCAGCTAGCCTGTTTTGCAAATACTTTGAACGCATTTTCAATATTTTATTATGACCGTGACAACTTATTTTGGAAATTCGATATATTTTTACGCAATTCAACATATCTGAACACAAACATATTACTTTTTTTTCCTGTTCGTTACATTTAAAATTACTAAACCTTTCTGAGATGATTCTGAGATTTAATTGTATAATTTTGTTCTTTTAAAAATACTCAGAAAGAATAGAAGGTTGCATAAAGTTTTACATATCGTTTTGGAATGCCGCAGGGTCAATGACCAACAGGTCAATCCGTTCGGAAAAGTTGTCTCCTCTAGGTCTATTTTTAAAAAGGATACATTAATTGATACAAGTTATTAAAAAAAACTTTGGTTATTAAACAATAATAATGCAGAAATTAATTTAGCCAGGGTTGGTTTCGTTTTACAGCCCTTCAAGGCTTTTCACCATACAAAAAGAGCTTTCTAATGATTAATTATTCTCCAAGAAAAATTAAATTCTTTAATTGACATTTCAGACAAAATGGATTTGCTTGTATTACTTCATAGGGAGAAATTTAGAATTGCTGATCGTTAACTTAATTTGGATTGAATTGGGGAGTAGGTTAAATATATTAAACCTCCTTTCACATTTTGGATGTTTTTTGTCTTCGCAATAGGTTTTTCTGTTGTTCATATGTTCATACACTACGCCTTTTAGAATTGATATTATGCATGAGAAGAATCCAATAAACAATTCCTCCGACAGACGAGGTTTTACCATTCGAACGACCCCACTAGGTGACGGAAGCGTTTCTATCCTGGAACAAGGAATACGTCCAACTCTCGGCTAAAAAACAAAGGACACAACTCGCATTTTCAATTAGCAAGTCACAATGAGTCAATATGATTTCCTAGGGGACAATGAAAAACATCAGACTAGTAAAAAGCCTAATGCGTAGGAAATCCTCTTCTACGTTTCCACTATTCATTCATTTTTGTGTTGATAAGTTTCTGGTGTTTTTTTCCTTGGTTTGGCTTGTCTACATTACTTAAACGTGAGTCAGAAAAATCATACTTAAGTGTCAATCTGAAAATAATACTCGTATTAGTTCGATTCGTGATTGAAAGGAATATAAATTCAAATTTTCCCAATATTAGGCAAAACATTCACTTTTAAGGTAACCTTTTAATCGTTTCTAACATGTAACATTTTCAAAATTCTGCATACTGTTGTGCCAGTGTTCTATTTCGGAAACTTTATGTTTATGTTAGGTGTTTCTTGTTTGGTTTTTAGATTGGAGGGGTTGATTAAGGAATTTGAAAACATCTTCCGCCTTTGCAATCTAAATAATATATTGTGGACCCCTATAAATTATAGTCATATCTTGGAAAATGCACTTTTTCCAAGCACTTTCCCCGATGCATCATCTCCTCGCCTTTTTTGGTGTGAGAATTGACTTAGCGATGTGGCTATCCTGCCCCTTTTTTACTATTTGGTCATTTCCTTCTATGCCATCATGACTGGGAATTTTAAGGTAATCTTGCTTTTTTTTTCCTGGGTCATTAGACAGTTTGACAAGTTCGAGTTGAATTACGCATTGCGACTTTATGGCTGACTGCCTGGCTGAGCTTATGTAAATCCGTACAACTTTCATTTTTTATTAACTCCTGTGTACAGAGTCATATGGCATCAGCTTGACCCTGGCAAATTGTTTTGGTTAATCCAAGGGGCTTTGAATGGGTATACTTGGGCCTTTTTAACCTTAAACCTACTTCTCGATCCATCCACCACTGGTACCATACTGGGCTCTTTCCCGAACGAAACTGCACGAGATTAGTTGGGCCCTTTTAACCTTACAACTACTTCTTGATCCACCCTGGATCCATCCACCACTGGTACCATACTGGGCCCCTTCCCGAAACCTGGGGCTACATTTCTTCGAAAGGTCTACATGTTCACTTGGAAGGGTCCATCAAAGTTGAGTTTTCCGAATAAACTTATCTTCATCGGTCAAGAGTTATACCTAGGTAAATTGTTTCTTTGAAGAAAGTTAAGGTTTTTCCTCTATAGTGATTTTAGAGTGAGTTTCCTTCTTTTTGGAAAAGGTACGAGATATGTTATCTTTGGTTTTATGTTTAAGCCCTTTTCTCATACCGTCAAAAGTGAGGACGTATTGTTTAATAGACTGCTGTCGGATTTCCGTTTTGTGATCGTTACCAAGCCGTCGGCCTAACTACAGTATGATATCCTACAGGTTGCGTATTAGATGTATATATTGAATGTGTTCACAAATCAGATAATAAACAAGAATAGAAAATAGAAACAAGTCAGACTAAGATGGGATGATTGAACAACTGATCAGGGGGTTACAATTCAATTTAATCAAATGATTTCCATAAAAACACTTTTGAACTCTAGCATCATCAATTAATCGAATGAACTTACGAAACATTTTAAAAACTTAAAAAATAACCTTCCTAAACCCATTAGCAAATTTAGTAGACCAAACGTTTTGAAGGACGTTCATGTACATTGTATCTTATAATAGGAAATTAATAGTTCCAGCACAATACAACGGTTGCTTGACGACCCTAACTGGCGTTCAGGATGGTAGAAAAATTAAGATTTTGAAACCTCTATTCAAAATGTAAGAAGTGAAAATGACGGTTTCATGCGGATGTTCGTTAATAGGGCAATTATCAGCTATTATTGAAATGATAGTCTGCCGGTTTTTTGCAGCTTGCAGCATGCTTCACTTTGCTGCGCGGCATTATCATATGCTCCTTTGACTAGTGGATAACAATTGTTCCGACTGTAAAATTACTTGTTGCTTTAAAACGTAGAGAATGTGCTCTTGAACCGTGTCTACTTATCAGCGTTCAACGGGAAAAAAATTGTTTTAGCGTACAACAATTGCTATAAACACGATGATATTAGACATTAATGTTTGTTTACTTTTTTAGGACCGGTGAGGCGTATAAATATAAATTTAGCTTTCCGCTTTACTTTCCTTCTTGCGGAACGCTCGAGACTCGAAACTGTGGTCTATCAGATAAAGATTCGATGGTCACCATATTCAAAAGGCAAGCGAACAACTCAATATATTTAAAATAGACATCCTATTTTATTTTTTATAAGATTAAAGATTAGACATTACAGCACAAAGTATCAAAAAAATTTACTTCTTTCAAATGACATTCTATTAATAAGTTTTTTCCGACCCACGAATCCAATTTGAACTGTGCTAAAATGTACTAATTTTAGTAAAGCTAAAATTCTGGAGATTAGCAATAAATAGTACTTCATCACAAAGGATAGATCAAAGCAAATTTAGATTTTTAAAAAATATATCCAAGAATAAACAACATAAAGAAAAAACAGAACAACGATTACAACTGGAGACAATCGGCAAGCTAATATAAAAAACCTAAGAATTAAACAAGAAATGAACCAGATTCACATATAAAAAACGAGACTTAACACAACTAAGTAATATAATTAATTTAGCGTCAGAATTGTACTAAAAACAATAAATACGCAGTGAATTTATAATAAGTACAGTAATCCCTTAACATTCGCGGGGGTTTGGTTCCAGAAAATTACCGTGAATTTTAAATCCGCGAATGTTGAGTTTATTTTCCAATGTTATTAGGAGGATTACGTTCCATGAATGAAAAAATTGTGATAAGTTTTATATCAAAAGAATATTTTTTTATTTCGTTGATGAAAGAGAAATGAAACCATTCTTGGAATGAGGCACTAGTCACCCTTGCTTTGGTGTTTGATCTCCAAAAAACTGGGAGCTCATCTTTACGTTTTCCCTTAAGGGCTCTTGGGTTTTGGGATCTGTAGATCAATGTCGCATTTAAATTGCAATTACCGGATGCATTTGCACAAAGTAATAAGCTGAAACGATCTTTGGCCTCCTTAAATCCTGGAGCTGTTGTTTCTGCTTTTGAAATGAACGTGCGATTCCGCATCTTCTTCTAGAAAAGTCCCGTTTCGTCAGCATTGAAAACTTGCTGAGATGAGTATCCGTTGTCTTCTATGATTTTTTGGAGTGTCGCTGGAAATTGTTCCGCTGCTTTATGGCCTCCTGATGCTGTTTCTCCAATTAATTTCAAGTTGTGTAGATTGAGACGTTTTTTGAAATTCTCAAACTACCCTTTGCTGGCTTCGAATTCGGACTAGGAATCAGAATTTTCATTAATCATATCATGTAGTTTTATGCCTTAACTCTTATCAATGCCGAGCTCAAGAGCAATCTCTTTTGCGCCTATCCGTCCTAATGCTTTTTCAGTTTTTCCAGCCCTTTGTTTCAAATTTGGCACACTCTTTTTGCCGACGCTGAAGAAGAAACTGCTACACTATCCCTTATAGAGGTCTCTTTTGACTTTATAGAACGAACAGTTGATTCAATTTTTTTTGTTTACGCAAGTGTTATTTTTCCGCGAATACACAAGTCTGACCATCCATGAATGTTAAATCTTACCTCATTTTTTCATACGCGAATAGTGAAAACCGCAAAAGTCAAACCCGCGAATGTTAAGGGATTACTGTATAATAATTTCATCAATACGGGAATACTATCAGAAAAATAAAGGAAATACATTAAACATAGGATTATTATTTATGTGAAACTCCGATTTCGGTATGCTCTGATAAAACTGACATGTTAACATGAAACAAATCAACAGGACACAGATTGAAAAAGACAGATAATTATGCACACAGAAATCAATAAAAAAATCGTGTCATTTATTCCATTATAAGCACAAAAAAGCATGTACGGTCTTCAATTTGGAGGTTACTTGCGAAAAAATATTTCCGAACATAGTTTTTTGTAACGATGAAATTTTCTCTTCTTCTTTCTTTCTTTTTATACGGCCAAGAACAAATTTATTTATTTATCATTTCAATTGATTTTGAATTAATCGCTTTTTTTACTGAAACACGAACTTAAAGCCAAAATTTGCAACAGATTGAATCGCGCTTTAATCCCTCCTGTTAGACGATGGTGCAAAGATATGAAACATGTAAAACAATAAATTTACTATAAATTAAAATTATATTTACATCAATTGGTTCATGGTTTAAGAAGTTTGAGAATATTTGTGTGTCCAAAAATGAAAATCGATGAGAATCTTTCTATTCGAAGCATAAATTCGTATCCCGCTCTCCAGAACAGTTAGAAATACAATTTTTCGGTTCATGACGAACTATACAAAAAATGAAGGTGTAAATGTGTCGGGTTTTGCCCAAAAACGATAAAAGAATATGTGGGGGAGCAGAAATTACCCTGTGTTATATCCTGAAATTTTCATCTGTGGTCACTGGATGAAGTTCCGACACAGCTTTTGCAATCTGGAGTAGTTAGAAAAACAGACATACTGAAGATGGCGAAATGCCGAAACATTCGCAGGAAAAAGTCAAACTACTACATAAATCCATTATTTTTAGTGGTATATTGACCAAATGGCTTTATTCAATTAATTAATCTTTTTGGTTCTATTGAAAACGTCAGTACCACGAGCGGGATTCGAACCCACGACGTTGGGCTCAATACGTCGCTGTTCTGACCAATTGAGCTATGGTGATCTCGATCCACTTGGACACAACTCCCCATCTCAACCTATTAAATAGTATTAATGGTGTTGAATTTATTTATCTATTATTATTTGACCATCAGGAATGTCTGTAGTCTCCACAAAAATGTACAACCTACTTAGTCATAACCTGGAAAACCGATAGCGATCAAGTCCCAAAAGTCAAACATGAAATTCCTCGATTCCGAGACCGTGCTGCTTAAAGAACTCACATAATTCAGGCTTACCCTGTTAATTCTATCCGGCAATTTTAAAGGGTTGTAAGTTCCCAAGGGGGGCTAGTGGCAATTCAAGATCAAAGATTGAAGCAGATTCATTAAAAGTGCATACAAACGTCAGAAAACATTCTGACGAAGAGGTCGAGCGTGTAGGGTTAAAAAGTAGGATTCCAACAACAAAAATAGATATGAATTAAATCTCGAAAAACAGTACAATTTTTAGCTAAATACGGTATGTCTCAAACATACAATATAAAATTGTGAAAAATTAAGAAAAACTAATTAGTTCAGATTGACAAAAAAAGACTAACCTTTTGCTAACCCGAAGTGATCCTTGCTCAAAGCTGTCTACCTGTTTAAACGAAATCCTCTCTTCCTTTTATAATGTTTGTTTATAGCGACTGTCCCTACGTATGACTGTACATTAGTTACATCATTCTCCCCTTCAACGCAAGTGTAGGAAAACCGTTAAAGTTGGGAAGAAATAAGCAACTTAAGAAAACATAAACCCAAAAACTTGCAAGATAACATTATTAAAAATAGAACAATAATTTCAGAATATCATTAATATAAGGTTCAGAATATAAAAAAAGATCAAATTTTTAACATTAAGTTTACGAGGTGGTGAATCGGTACCACATTTAGAGATGATTGATGTAATAACACGCAGACCGACCCCTGATATGGCGCAATGCTGAAATTTTATAAATCATCCTCGTGAGGTGTCCTCTTGTGTTCGACGTTGTAACGAACCCAAATGAAAGTCCTCCTTAACAGATTTTTTTTTCAATGTTAGACAATAAAGTTTTAAACAAATTTTAAGTTAGTTCGTCTTTGCGTAAGCTGTGAAATATTTAATTGTGAAATGTCGTGTAAGGGCTGCGGGATGAAGAACCTGTAGGTCGTGCAGGGACATGATTGATGTAACGATGCCCAGACCAACCACTGAAGGTGGCAAAGTTCCGAAACATCCTAAATTGCCCACATCCAATTTTTTTAAAATAATTAATCATCTAGACACAAAGATTGAATGATTCTTAAAAAAAGGTTTGCGAGTTGTTTAACCTGCAGCACGTGTAAGGACACGACTGTAATAACTCTCTGACCAGCCACAGAAGATGGTAAAACATCCTAGATTGTACACTTCTAGCTTTTTATGAAATAAGTAAATAATTGATAAGCTAGACACACGAACGATTCTTTAAAAAAGACTTGCGAGTTGATTAACCTTCAGCACGTGTACAGACACGCAGAACATTCACTACGCACTTGTACTTTTAAAACAATCCTTAAATAGAAAAGTATGTCCAGGCCCCACATAAAAGAGGTCCTTGGTTCATATCCCACAAAGCCAAATTTATAGTTCTCTCCATCATTCTCCATCAGATATCTAATATCTCCGTTTAGAAATATAATATTATTTTCTTTCCTTACTAAACAATTCTCTCTTGAAGAAGTCAAGCAGGCTGTGCTAAACCTCCAAAAACAAGTAAAGCCCAGGAATTTTCTTCTATAATGCCAATAAAACCTTCCAAGCTGTTATCGACCTAGTCTCTATACTTTGCTTATTATCAGTATGATACTCCAATGGCTCTTATTATTAATCAGCTTGCTCATTGAGGTACCTATTAACACTACTCCCCGTTCGTCTTTAGAAATTGATCTCAGCTGTCAACAAGCCATCGCATTACTCATTCCAATGCACAGTATTACCTTGGTGCTGTTTTGGATGTAAATCAACTCTCAACCAGAAATTCAGAGTTGCAGAAACACATGCATGCGCATTCTAACTACTGCTTATTACCTTATCCTAAGATCCTTTACCGATTACACAAAACCCCTTTAATCACTTAATACTCTGACCTACCCTTACAACCTAACACTTTTCCCCATGATACTGAAAATCTTTCTTCTGATAAAGGTTCCGCCATAGCCTCCGGCGATCACAAGGGATTAGGAAAACACACTGAAACGCCGACGTCTGGCAGACCAATTCGGCGAGGTTAGGCAAGACGAGGGGTTCGTTAACAACCAAATTACAGGTCTATCACAGTCAATCAGAGAAATTACACAATTCAACTGATCGCTTCGTGATTTTCTAACAGTCGTGTCATCCAGACATAACACTAAAGGTAGCGAATTTGCGTTTGACCAACAAGTCGACTACACGAACAATTGACCAAACTACATACGTATTTTGTATTAGTATCAAAAAAATAAAAATACCTCAAGTAAAGCATGTCATATTGGACATTGGCACATTGTTTATTTTATGGAATCAGTGATGGCGAGTTTTAATTATGAACATGGTTTTCCGCTTTATTTTTCGTCTTGCGGAACTCTAAACACAGTCGTCGTTGCACGGATCCATTCATTTTACACTTGTTGCCCTCTAAGCCGGCCATTTAAGTGCAACTTTATTGCTACACATTAGTAATAATTTTTAATAGGCGGAACCTCTATAATACTAGTGTTTCTAGTTTCGTGTCTACTCGTGTTCAGGTGAAAACAAAGCCATTTCAAACCTGGTGGCAAAAAGTTACAAAACCCGTTAAAAACTGTCGTATTTATGTAACGTCAACGTTGATTTTAACAATAAAACATAAATTTGAAATAATTTACAATAAATCTTCAAACTATTGTCATATTAAAATGCAACTTTTATCGTTAAACGTATCAGGTTATATCAACCCAGGGTTCGACTCAATTCGACTCATTGAAGGTGCCTTGTTTTTATTATTGGCAACAAATCGCTTTGAGCCGTGAGTGAAAAAACATGTAAAACCGACTGCATGATGCAAAAGTTGGAAAGGAGAAACGTATTTTCATGTAATACTATTCTCCGTATAGACGCTAATAACCGTCGCCACAACTATTTAAGGATAGATGAAGAAACATATTTAAATCTTAAGATTAAACTAGAAAAAAAACCACGGCCATTAACACGCGAAGGATTTTCCCACGCGAAAGGGTCACGTCAACCTTAGGGTGTTTTTCAAACCGAACAAACCCAAATTAAAAATGTTTTACATATATTAGACTCTTTTTCCCTCGCATATTTTTTTTTTAAACTTAATTCTTTTGTCTTTACTTCTTTTATATATTGTTCATTTATATCTTAGGTTCTCAAGTCCTCAAGTGTGAAAATACGCCGAAAAAAACAAACAACAATCATATCACACAGGCTTTTAAAACGGCTAATTCCATCCTAAAGAATTGTTCAAAACAATAAGTGTAGACAAGAATAGAATAAATCGAAAATTATAAAGTTCTTTAGACATTTTTCAAATTTCTAAGTATACAAGTTAAGTAGGAAAAAGCCTGGACCTCGCCCCTTTAGCCTCACACATTTTCCAAAGAATCAAGTCAATAATTCGCAGGCGTATTTTGAAAACAGAGGATTTTTAAAAATTAATAGAAAATAGACATATATTACATTCTTTTTATTTCAATAAATGATTAATAATGTAACCAACATGACAAGGTTAAAAGGTAATTAAAAGCAAATTAATAATATAAAACAATAAAGTGACGTAATAAATCTACTGAAATCTAAATTTAGGACTTTGTCTGCTTTAAGTTCTGGTTCATTATATTATTTAACAATTTTACAGAATTGCCCTAAAAAATAAAAATATTACAACTAACGGAAATAAATATTCTGCTCAATAATTAATAATATATTACTGATCCTAGTTTATAAATGAAAATTAACAATCCAATAAAAAAAACGTGTTAATCAATTTACTTAGCAATCTAAATAAGTCGACATTTTAATTTAAAAACAAAACAAATCCCGTTTTAAAACGTAAAAAAATAAACAACTAAATTTTAACTTAACTGTTAACAAAGGAGAAGATAGATCATTCATCTTTACATGTTACAAAACTGGCCAGTTTTTTTTTATCCTTTCTGATTTAAATGATAAAATGTTTAGTAAATATACACAAAAAAAAAGGATTTGCGGTTTGGAACAACAATTAATTATATAAAATCCAGATTATTTTAATCAAAAAGAGGGTTCCCAATTGACCCAATCCATTAAGGGTTATTGAATTGAAATCGAAACTATTTGTACGGAGGTAACCGACCCCTTTGTAAAAAATATTTTTAAAATTCCAATTTTAAATGATTTGCGGATTGTTGATTAATTTAATCGATTTTTTTAAACATAGTTTTGTATCTTCATATACCCAATAGCGGAAATAGAAAGAAAAGGCTAATTAATCTGATAGCAGGTTCATGGGTTACACACAAAACATTTGTCTTAAAGACAAAAACCCGGAAACAAGTATTTTGATCGTTGTTTTGAATTAAATGGATGTTTATAGTTGTATTAATTACAACATACTTATGTTAAAGTAAAACAAATTAAACGAGATCAGAAAGTCCTGATATTTAATAAAAACGATTTAATAATGATGGATTACGATGGAAAGAAAAATTCATCAAAACGACGGAAAATTATTTAGAATAAATTGTTGGCAAAATTTTAATCTATCACTGGTTTTGTTCCAAACCATCATAATTAATATAATATCCGACATAATTAATATACATAGCGTAATAATACATATAGTTTGATTTTTTTTTTTTTGGGGGGGGGGTCTGCGAGTACATTTACATGGAAAATATGTCTTTGTTTCTCTATTACAAAAA
>CM077104.1:24802707-24845872 GCA_039619505.1 Cimex hemipterus | reverse complement strand
GAGAGAGAGAGAGAGAGAGAGAGAGAAAGGAAGAAGAAGAGATAATTTTGTCGTGAGAAAGATAAAGAGGAAGTGTAAAAGGGAGAGAGATAGAGCGAGAGGTAGAAAAAAAAGAAAGAGGGGTATGAAGATTTAGTGATATGAGAAGAGAGAGGAAATAGGTAAATACTTCCAGAGGAAGAGATAGATAATATAAATATCACGACAAAAAGATAGGGAGGGAAAGAAATAAATATCAAGTGGTAGAAAGAGGTGGAGAGCGAGAATGAGATGAATAGGCAGAGAAGTGAAAGAGGAACAATGAAATATATAATGAAAGAAAGATAAAGAGGGAGGGCAAAAAGGAGAGAAATACAACGAGAGATTGAGTTGAAGAAGGAGAAAAAGAGTGAGAGAAATAAAAACAGAGGAAGTAAATAAATGTATTAACAAGAAAAGAGCGATAATCATTTCCAGAGAAAGAGAGAGAGAGAGAGAGAGAGAGATAAATAGCGAAGGGAAAAGAAGTAAGGAGCTATAGAGGTATATTGATAGAAAGAGGTAGACTTATAGAGACTATACTCTATATTGCTAGACTGTATATTGTATTAATAGAGCGAATGAGGGAGATAAAAAAGGTAAAGACAAAGGGAGAACGAGTGAATAAAAATATATAACTATATAGAGAGAAAATGAGGGAAAGTAAGAAGGATACTTAGTCAAGATAGGTAGATAAATACTTAAAAGTGAATGGTATAAACAGAATAAGTAGGCAGGGAAATAGAGACAGAAAGAGAGAGCGAGAGAGAGAGAGAGAGAGAGAGAATGTGAAAATAGAGAGATATATTCTAAAGAGATAAACAAGAAGGGAGTGAATGGAATAGACAGAATAAATACGCAGACATAAAGAGAGAGAGGGAGGGAGGGAGAGAGAAAAACAGAGAGTTAATAGTTATTATTACCCAAAACAACTTAACATCTTTCATAAATGCAAATGACAACGTTTTGAAATGAGGTGTAAATTTAATGCCAACTCAATAAAAGCTGAAAAAATTTCAATTAAATTTTTCTTGGAACAACAGTGAATTACTTACAAGAAAAAACCATCATTTCTGTTTTTCTACGGGATAATAACTATTATAAACCCACATATAATTAATTTTATTTAACGTTTAATTAACAGAAAACAGGTTTAATAATGGTCCACGTGTTAATCAATCAGTTAATCAGAAAAATTGCAGTTAGTTCATTTATTTTTTTCCTAGCTTTCATTAAACCTTATTTAAATATAATTTATTTTTAAAATTAGATAAGGAATTGCCATTTATCAGAAAATATTGCAGTGCATTTAAAGTTTAATCGTTGCAGATTAGGCATAGCATGATGTAACAATATTTGAGTAAACATAAATAACTTATTTTATGGTGTTTTAATCTATTGCCATCATTTATATAAAACTTTAGAAAATCGTTAGTTTGTACGAGTTTATTAGAATTTTTTTCTCATCGTGATATCTTTCAAGGAAATCGTAATGAATTTATTAACGGTTCTAAATAGCAAGCTTGAACTGAGAATATTTACCGATATGTATAAATAAGTCGATTTAAATGCGATGAACGTCACTCGGAGTACATTTTTAAAAGCTGTGTGCTTAAGTTAGGAGGAAAACGTCCCAAATCTAGGTAAGAATTGTATTGTTTTCTATGTATGAATCGTACTAGCAGTGATAACAGTGCGACTTACACGTTTTGCAGGTGTGTTGTTTCTCATTTTTGAAGCGACCAACTTTATGCGAAAAAAGAGCCGAACTTTTTCCTCTTCCCCGCACTACGCACAGACCTCCGGTGATATCCGGAATACATTATGATTCAATTGCAATACAGGTTTTAGAATTATTCTAGAATTTTTACAAAACTGGAATTCTCCGCTTGTACTATTCCGACGTACACGCTGTTAATCCTCAAACGCCGTGTAAACAAAAGGATGCGGCCAGCCAGATGTTTTTTTCCCCCTTTCACTGATACAATAGTGAGAATCCGTAATGGACGAACGACCTCTATTCTCGTTAGAATAATTTATTAATTACTTTTAGTAGTTTTATGCAACAGTTTACTATTTTTGAATTTTTTTTTTCAAAGGGAAAAACCTTCATTACCTAACTGATTTCTCTGTGTAATGCTTCGTAAATTCCATTGGGAAAGACGTAACAAATGCAAAGAACTTCGCGCTCCCTTTAGCTTCCCCACCTGTTAATATAATTGTTACATTATTTCCACGATTGTTTAATAAACAATGACATAACGAAAAATTATTTTACTCGTTAACTCTTCACAATTGAAGAGCTTGCACGCTCTATTTGCCGAAAATGAAACAATTTTTCCTTTATTGCATCTCGGCAATCACGCCACTCAAATAATTTTAATTCAGGCAAAAAAACAAAGCCCGAATATTTTAATAAAATTAAACTTCTGTGCGTGAACTATTTTCACAATTATAAAATTTTACTTATTTTACCTTGGCGGTATTGTATAGAGATTAGGTATACGTGTTTGTAGGTGTATCAAAAAATAATTTATATACAGGGTGTTCGGCTACTCTTGTTATAAACGTCGCCAGTAGATTCAAAATAGGACCCAAAAAGTCCTAATTAACTACGGTCTAAATCTCACCAGTTTCGGAGTTACTTCACTTTGTCTGATTTTTTTTAAGACTTCACGACCTTGCTTCAAATAAACTCCAAAACTAAAAGGTTTTTGACAAATTTGTTGATACCATTGAACACCACGTTAAATGTCCAATAAGGTGTAATCAATACTATACTTGTAAACGTTTCTGAAATAAGCATTTTAGTAGCGAGAACATTGAAAAAAAATTTTTTTTCAAAGCTGAAAAACATACTAAGGTGGTAATAAACTACTGTTTCCACACCTAGAGACCAGCAAAGTTCAGAAAACGTACTCCATTTAATATCCGTTTTAGTGGTGCAATAGCATTTTAATTACTTTTTTGAAGAAATTGATGAAGGAAAGGAAAAAACCGTGGTTGAAGGATTGGACCTTGGATAATAATAATAAAAAAACGGTATTATAGATGTCCAGAAAAAAAAACCAGTTTCAGAGAGAAACATACAATGTCAATCCTATAAAAAGAAATATATACAAATATAATGGTTGAAAGTTTAAAGGTACGTCAGAAAGATAACAAGACCAACCAAATTTCTCTCTTTTATTATGAAAATGCAGATACACTGACAGAGAAAATAAGACCGATAGAAAGATGGGAGACAAAGAAACAAGCAGATATGGAGATGATTTGTAATATGAGATAACTAAAAACTCATTAAATTAACTAATTTCGTGGTCCACTTGACCAATTCATTCTATTAACTAAAAACGTGTTGAATTTGAAAGTGTTTTATTCGAGACAAAACAATAGTATAATCCATTACTTACCATATAGGTGATTATAAACTACTATTTCCAAACGTGGAGACAAGCAAATTTCAGAAAAAGTACTCCGTTTAATATCCTTTTTAGAGGCGCAATTGTTTTTGTTCATTACTTTTTTGAAGAAATTGATGAAGGAAAGGAAAAGACCGTGGGTGAAGGATTGGAACGATTACTAACAATAAAAGAAAATTTAAGGAAATCTGGTTGATTTTTTTTTTTTTTTAATTTATTCGAAATGCTCGCCACCCTCCTCACTGTAACGACGTGCTGCCGTCGCATTAACCCCGCAAAACCCATATATATATAACATGTATATGCATTCTTCATCATAAAAAGTGCCCATAGTGTTAACAAGATATCACATACATAACTGAAATGTTTTGAATCTTAAAACTGTTTTATTCCAGAGAAATTAATACTATAATAATAATCTTTTAATCAACGTTGCACTTGTGTCGGTAAATAAGTAAACACTTGCATTATTACGGTTTCGAACCCAAATAAATTCGTTGAAAATCGCCTTAACTGTTTTTTTTAATACTCCACCTTCCCATCCTGTTAGCCACGGTTATTTTCCATTCCTCCATCAATTTCTCATCTTTGAAAAAGTAATTTAAAAAGAAATTACACCACGAAAAGGGATATTAAATGGAGTATGGCTTCTCAAATTTGCTGGTCACTCGATCTGGAAATAGTAGTTTTTAATCACCATACTATGGTTTTTAAATTTGAAAAAAAAATATTTTCCAAAGTTCTCGCTACTAAAACATTTATTTCACGAACATTTACAACATTTACAACTTTAGTATTGATCACATCTTATTGGAAATTTAACCTAGTTTTCAGTGGTACGACGTAATTGTCAAAACCTTTTAGTATTGGAATTATCATTGTTTACATGAAGTAAGGTCGTGAAATCTTAAAGAATCCGAAAAACTGAAGTTACTCCGAAACTGTTGAGATTCGGATCGTAATTAATTAGGGTTTTTGGTTTGTTCATAATGTTCAGGATTGTCTAAGGCATAAATAAAACTATTAAAAACTATTAAAGGTGGCCACTTATTTTCTTGCCTCTCAGTGTCATTGCGAAACAAAGGAGTACTTAATATTTGACCATTAGCCCTCTCGTACTGCATTCAAGCTAATAAATACATTCACTCCAATATACAAAAACGAGAACACAAAACTTAAACACTATATTCAATAGTAAAAAAAAAAATTATTTCATGCAAAACTCGGTACCTGGGACCCAAAACTTGTTACTGTGTACAAGTGTCATTCTCTTAATTCTAGTATTGGGCATTCCTACTCGCAAAATTTTGAAAGTCAAAAAATCAGTCATCCTGCGGTTCTGTCCAGAACAGTTTCTCGAACACGTCCTACGGCATCTGACAGAGTTTCGTGTGGACATGGCATATGACAATAGCACCGCATACCTCATGGACCGTCCATTATCAATAAGTGCCACACCACGCGCAACATCCTCAGCATTAAATAGCTTTTTTAAGAAAAAAAAGAATTGCAATTAATAAAAAAAAGATGAAACTAAACAGTTTATTGCATCAGAATTCAAATGAAACTGAATAAATATTTTAAATTTCCTAAAAAGTGCGAATGATAAAAGCGGGATCATCCCCCTCGTGACACTGCCTATTTAAAATTTTTTACGAGGGTTCGCAACAGCAGAGGTCATATAAACCCTCAGAGTGCCGGTGTTTTTGAAAAAAAAAAACATTTGCAAGTATGTCGGGTTCGAATGCAGAGCCGCTGGATTCGAACCCGGGACCTTTACCTGACAGTGATGAGCGCGGTGTCAAGGACGAAACCTTGCGGCCACCGACGCCCCCACTGCCTTCTTTTAATTTCCAACAATACCTTACATCAAGATTAATGAATTGAAAGATCTTATTATGTCAATTGGACCACAAATTATAATAGATTAATTACTACTATTCATATTTATTATTTATTTATATAAGAAATACACATATTTCATTCAGATGAATAAAAGAATAGTAACTAGCTATTCATTTATTGTATTTTTTTATTTTTTGAGTGCCTCAATTATTTTGGTTTGTTGCGAATCATTTGTCCTACTACTAGATTAGATTTAATTTCCATCATTCTTAAAAAACAGAACTATTTCAATTTGGGAATCTAACATGTTTTTACTTCGAATTTTTTTGTTTGGATTATAACAAAATTATAAACAACCAAAAAAGAAATACTTAATGTAGGTCGTTACGACTTTACAAAAAATTCTTTTGGTACCGACGATAACTTGATTGATTCAATTTGCAATATCCAAGATAAAAGATAATTTCGTACAATCATATTTCTGCTTGCAAATTAAATTATTCACATGGAAGAATAAGAGACTAATGTTGTTTTAAGTAGTTTTCCTTTCCTTCTTAAATTTAAAGCCGATAGTTTAAATATTTACACTAAGAATAACGGTGAATGTTATTCATTTTCAAAGAAGAAACTCAATTGACCTAAAATGGGACAGAGTGTAAAACTTTCGTTAACAAACTTTCCTCTTCGGCTCGAAGATGAGTAAATAATTAATTTAATTACACTGACCTTAGGTAGTTTAATGATCATATTGATGGTTATATTTCCAAACCACGGACAACTAGGATGACGCCTTCCGGGAATTTCCGAGTGATCACAGAAGAGGCCCAGTGTTTGGCCTCTCTTTTTCACCCAAAGGATAAAAGGAACCGGTGTAATTAAATATCATAAGCACACAATCTTCGCCTCTTGTCAACTGGCGGCAATCCATTAAGGAATTACGATTAGCGATATTCGCGATTATCAAATCCTGAAAAACGTTTTATCGTTTTTTTTTTTTTTTTTTTTTTTACGTCATGCCACGTTCTTAATGTTTTTTGTCTATTAGACATTGTGAGCAATTTGAAGGTCAAATAGTTTATTCGACAAATGCATGTACAAATGTATGTCCCATATAAATGGGCGTCATTTTCTGGTTCGATATAGAGAGCGTGTAGGAATGCCCAATAGAAGAATTGAGAGAAAGAAGATGAAATAATAGTTTTTTTACTATGGAATATAGTTTTTAAGTTTTGTGTTCTCGTTTTTTGTATACTGGAATGAATGTATTTATATACTTTTTAGGGGATTTAAAATATTTATCCAGTCTCATTTGAATTCAGACGCAATAAACTGTTTAGTTTCATCTTTGTTTTGTTTTTTAATTGCAATTTTTATACTTGAAAATGCCATTTAATGCTGAGGATGTTGCGCGTGGGGTGGTACTTATTGATAATGGACGTTCCATAAGGCATGCGGTGCAATTGTCATATGCCATGCCCACTACGAAACTCTGTGAGATGCCGTTAGACGTTTTGGAGAAACTGTTCTAGAAGCTCTAGGGTAACAGAACCGCAGGATGACTGATTTTTTGACTTTCAAAATTTCGCGAGTAGGAATCAAGAGAATGACACTTCTACACAGGGACAAGTTTTGGGTCCCAGGTACCGAGTTTTGTATGAAATAATTTTTTTTACTATTGAATATAGTGTTTAAGTTTTGTGTTCTCGTTTTTTGTATATTGGAGTGAATGTATTTATTGCTTGAATGCAGTACGAGAGGGCCCGTATATATATAACCATACTTTTCATGAGATTTGATTTATTTGATACTTATACATACATTTTGTACAAAGTGACTACAAGGGAAAATGTCTAGGACATCATACATCCTTGTGGCAGAGGGCTTAAGTGTATTTACGGTATTTATTGATTTGGCCAAGAGACAATTAGAACATAGGTGAAAAATTCTACTAAAAACCACTTTCAGAACGAATTAATAATTGCAAAAGTTATAAATGATTACATATATTATAAGTTATACAACATTAGTCATTGACTACAAATGTACAATAGTTAAGTGTGATAATAACACATTTCTTTAATAGCTAATTTCATAAATAAGTTAATAAATGAGCAAGGTAATAAATAATTACTAGTAAGTTAAAATCATTGAACAGACTTGTACAATACATAGCAGACTATTGTAGCATAGCAGACATTTACTAATTTGGTAAATAAATAAATATATACATATATAGACAGTAAAATTAATAATTTAACAAAGAATTTAATAAATGATTAGTAAATAATTTAATAAATAATATCTCAGTGAGTAAATATGCAAGGCAGTCATACTAAAATGTGTTTGATCCTCCTGTGTTTCCAATTTTTGTTGAGGTTACAGTTTCCTACATTCTTTACTGACATATTTGTACTCTCAGCGCGACGTTCATAGAAGGAGCTAGTGATCCTTTTGATATCATCCTTAATGTATGGGGTGTTCAAAAATTCGTGCATATAGTTTATACTAACATTTCTTTTTGAGGGTGTAATTAACCTTAGAAATTTATTTTCAATTGTTTGTAGGCACTTTATATTGGTGTTACTTGTGTAGCTCCACACCTCACAGGCGTATACCAACATTGGCTTGACTATGGCTTTGTATACGGCGAGTTTATTTTGGGGGCTCATCCCAGATTCTCTACACATTAAAGGGAGCAGAGTCTTGATAGCACACTTCCCTTTATTAATCTTTTTACATGTGTTAGTACCAAAGTTAAGCTTACTATCGAGGTGTAAACCAAGGTATTGAACACTATTGCGCCATGGAACATTCGAGTCGCCGATTCTTATAAATTCCCTATGTATAGGATGACGTTTTGTAAATAGAATTGCTTCAGTTTTTGTTGTGTTTAACCTGAGTTTCCATCTATGGCAAAACCTAACTATTCTATGGAGGTTTCGGTTCAATTTGTTAGTAATAGCACTTACCCTCCACGATGAGAAGTATATTGCTATGTCATCAGCACACATGGCTATTTCACAGTCTAGCCTAGGGAATGCATTCATAAACATATTGAACTATCATATATATCATATACATAGGGTGTTACTCGTTTTACAAACTTTGCCGTAGATTCTACAATCATAATTGTACAAGAAAGCCGAATCTAAGCAGTTTTGGTGTCATTTCACTTTTTCTGATTCTTTAAGATTTCAAGACTTCAAGTAAACAATGGTAACTCCAAAACTGACAAAGGAGGAGCATCACATTTTCCAAAGCCATTCCAACTCATCAACAAAAGGTGATGGTGTCTTGGTGGGCTTCATTCGGGCTGATTTAGAACAGCTTCTTGAATCCTAGCGAAGCAATCAATACCGAAATGTATTGTTCTAAAATTGAAGCAATGCACACAAAAAATGACATTATTGAAGCAATCTTTGCTCAACGGGGAAGGCTGATACTGTTAACAACAACGCTCGGTTCCGTGACAACACGAAAACATGGGATATTGGTTATTCGATTCTGCCTCACCCTCCCCATTCTCTAGACCTCTACACCACAGACTACCATTTTTTAGACGCCTGGACAAAGTTTTACAGCATAAAATTGATCGTCGTTAGAAAATGCGTTTACAGAATTTGTTAATAATAAAGACAGTAAACTCTGTTCCGAGTTTATAGAGATCATGCCGGCACGTTGGGAGAGTATAGAGTGTATTGAGAGTAATGGAAGGTATTTTAGTTAATGAAACAATGTTTACAATCATTTATTTAATTGTTTTTATTCTTCTTATGTTTTGTTTTTAGTTTTAATACAAAGATAACGTCTGTATATTTAACTTAGGTGATTTGTAAGAATGGCAAGATAGTATGCCACACATGTAAAGAAAGGGGGAGAGATGGATATAGTGTGTGTTTGAGTGAATGTGAGAGAGATGAGAGAAAGAGGAAACATCACATATTTTCTTAATCTAATCGATTTTATTATTAGTTATCGCATGCATTGCGAATTTTGAAAAAAAATCCTTCGATAGACATTAGAGGTTAAAATTCTTTCATTTCTTCTTAAATTAGTAGATTTATCGTAATCAGCGATTAACGATTAACGATTTTTCGCTGAGGCTATATTTGGTGTGATAGATAAGAATGACTGAGAAGAAAGAATGTGGAGAAGGGGGAGGGTTTGAAAAGGTCAATTGGGGACGAGCGGGTGTCACGAGTGTGATATGAGTAGTTGAACTGTACGGATTGGATGATGCAAGAAGGACGACGAGTGTGTATGGACTGTACAAGAAAGCAACATAGGAAATACTGTGCAGGGAAGAAGGGGTTAAGCCAGGAAAGTTGGGAATGCAACCCCGACACCCGGCACCCCCGAGGGGGTGCGAATCTTACGAACAATTTAATCAACCCCCCCCCCTTCCGAAAGATTACCTTATGATACATGTTATAATCAAGGAAGGGAGCATAAGGGAAGAAACAAGGAGTTTGCGGGTGGAGAAAGGTAAGAGAAGGCAGGACCGACGAAATATTCTGAGGGTGGCTATACAATGGCGGGAAATTTGTGAAATGTGAGGATGCTAGGAAAGGTTTTGGTCTCCTAGGTTTTTCACCGAGGGACAGAAGGGAATGGGATAGTTGATTAACAAGAGCACTTGTAAGCACCTGCGCGGGCTTCAAGCTATTCTCCAATTCTTATCAAATTCTTCATATTTTTAAACTTTAAAACCTTAAAAATTGCATTTGTCGAGAACCTTACAAAACGTTAGGCCTTCATTGAACGAGCTCTAATTCTTCACAATCCATTTGTATTCACAAAAGTAAGTGGATTTTCCTTGAAACCCACATTGAATTGGGCAAGTTAATGGTGATAGAGATGAAAGTAAATCACTGTTTAGTCTAGAGGAAGTAGTTCAAAGTCAACAAAAGCTGGGTTATATTATCATTCAGATATGAAGTAATCTTTTATAATCAAATGTTTTAATTTTTTTAATGATGCACAATTAGCTACAAATGAGATAGTACATGATATTAAATCAACAGATAGCTCTCCTAAAGTGTCGATTAATTATAATCACTCTCACTATTGACGAGCAGGTTTCTTTAGAGGTCGAGGATTATGCGTGATCGGGAGAAAAGTTGCACCTCAGGGTTAGATTGGAAGTGGAGGTTAATCTGGAATTTTTTCTAGCTGTAATGTCTTTTATGACGAAAAAATTTAGGTCGTTGTGGATTGAGCGGTTGAAAACAGAACGGGTTTTATACAATGGCTCTTAGGATGCGTGATCGTAGGTTGTGGATGCGTATATTGGAAGTTTAAATTGAATGTCACAGTTCTATGGTGTATGACCTTGTCGGGTTGAAAATGGAGTTGTATATGAGTTTTGTCGGAGAGAGATTTGATCCGTTTAGTCTTTTAAGCAATCGGTATTGTCGGTTCAGTCCTGTCCTTTTCAATCGTATATGAAGATTCCAGGTCAGTCACTGGTTTAGATCGAACCAGAGGGAGCAAATTTTTTTTGTTGAGGTTATAATAGATTGTAGGCAGAGTGATGTTAAAAGTTGGTAAAGATATGTTTTCGGATTTAACGTGGTCGGAGTTGTAGCATTTAATGTGACATCGCCAATTGTTAAGATAATGGTGGAGGGATGGGAAGAGGGCATCAGCATACTGACGGACCCAAGGCGCTACTGGGAGGTGCTTTATAAAGGACCTATCCGTACTCTAAAGTACCTTTCCGCCAGGTCGGAATTGAAGATGTTCGAATATCGAGCAGCATTCCTTTCTCTCAAAAGCGGATACGATACCACAGCACGATCCCACTTTTGAACAATGGGGGTGTGACGCCTAAATTAAAAGTTATGGTCAATTAGAAGATTCATCAAATTACCAAGAATTGGCAATAAACTGATAGGCCAGTACGATTCGGAAGGGTTTACTGGATGAATTCAATCGGCACGATTACAAAAAAGTTGATGAACGATCTAATTGAAGAGATAATTCTGATTGGACCTCATAAAGGTGAGGACGTCTTCCACTCATATACCATTCCTACCGACATGTCGAGTTCAAACGACTTCCAATTCCAATTCCAACCTTGCAAACGAAAGCAATATTTGAATGTGTGAGTTTTGAATTTAGAAAACGATTGCTCCTCTCAAGGGCAACTATACGTCCCATGCTCCCGAATACGTCAACCCTGTGATCTTTACGTTCGTGCAGAAAACGGATAAACAAAAATTGACATTAATCTACTAGCTTGACAATAAAAAAATATTTTGTGCGAAAAACATCTTTTTTCTTTATTTCCTTTCATTTCACAATACCCACCCTAGAAATGAATTGAATGATTTTCTCGCTGAATCAGTTAGTCGTATCTAGAATCCTTTCCCATTCATTTCATGTCAGACCGAGCTACACCGAAGCGAATAAAATATTCCTTTTTTTCTTTTTTATAATGGCCTCATGAACTTTGCATATCTAGCCAGACTATTGTAATTATTTATTACGTATTCTTTTTTGGGGATAAGGATATTGTGCAAAATGGCCAGAGGCGACGGCGGGAATCGAACCCGCGACCGCGGGCTCTACTAGCCGAGAGTCTCTCACGCTAGTCACTCGGCTACCGCGGCTCCCTAAAATATTCCTGGAATAAGAAAAAAATTTGTGCGCGATTTTTCAAACTGTACAAATTCATGTGTCATAATTGACTAATTATTTATTGGCTATTGACTTTTAACGTTTGAATTGTTTGATTTCTCCATCGTTATACTGTTTGTCGTAAAGAATGAACACAAAATACGTCTTATTTTCTAAAAAAAAATCCGACATAATCGATTTCTTGGCAGACATTAGTTTTGGATTTAATGATCCGATTCCGTTTATATAATTTAGGAAAATACACAATATTAGTAATGACCTATTTTCTTTCCTATTTCGTGGAAATTCCAATTAGCATATTAGGAAAATATAATTTGTGGTTAATTATTGCATGTTGGAAAATAAGTAATATCGAGAATTTAAAATATTTTCCGATTGTTTAATAAAATAATGAGTCCGGATGAAATTGTATTTTTATTTTTAATAAACCCGCCGTCGGCAAAAAGAAACAGCGATTCAGCACTGACCCACTGCTTGCATGTTCACGAATCCTGCACTGTTTTCTAATAAAAAATCATTTATCGTAATCGAGAGGAGAAATAAATTTAAAAACCAATCCCTTAAACAATGACCCGTCACGTTTCTAGGGAAAACCTAAGGCCGAGGTAGTAAACTTAGAAATGCGACTGTTCAAATATACACGTTGATTAGCACTTCGTAAACTTCGCGGTGACGAAATGGCTATTTTGTCGCCAAGCGCTGTGCATAACTTAGTTTTCGAAATAAAGTCACCCTAACTGAACTCTTTCGAAGATAAATGAAATCTCCGGGGTCACAAATTTGCTGAAATGTAGGCAAAACGAAAAAGGATTTTTTTTCCACATTGCAAGAAATAACTGAATATATAACCAAAGAATGTGACAATAAACAATGTAAATTACTGCATGCAAATTTGAATTGTGATGATGAATAGAATATCATCGTGTTGTCAGTTTAACTGACCTCAAATTCCTCGAGCTTTAGCGTGGGTCCTTGCAGCCCTTATCACCTGACCAGGATCCTTACAAGTCTTGGTTCAAAATAAGCACTTTGCTCTGAAACCGTTCCCTTTAAGTGGAGCTCATAATGTTCCCCCAATTCTATTAAAAAATTGGGCATATTCACTGATACCTCTCTTCCTTCTATTTAGGATATCCTAGGTCTTAGGTATGGTGCCGGATCGTTGAACAGAAGTGTACCCTATTCCAGTTTTAAGAAGGGTGGCACATTCTTAACTATCGCCTTGCATGCAACATAAAAGATTCCGCGGTTTTATTAACGGACCCTCAACTGTGATTAACCTATTAACGTACAAGGAATTCATTTTTATTTCTTCTGGGAATGATAATCTAGTTGACACAGTTTACGGGGATATTGTTAAAGCTTTCGATACAATTGACCATGAAGCCTGAACAGTTTGGGTTTGGTGGCAGTTTGTTGCCTTGGATTTGATCCTGTCTCTCCAATAGAAATTTTAATATCTACAGAGGTCAACTTACCAGAACCATTAGATCAATCTGGTGCCCACCAAGGATCTCACTTTGGTCCAATCTTGGTTGGTTCACTGGATCTCGAGGAGGATAGAACCTGATGCGGGATGTCTACAGACTAGGCTATACTTACGAGGCCTTCTGATGACTGTTTTACACCTCACCCCCTTCTACTGTTTCAAAGATGCAGATTTTTTGACGATTGGCAGGTTGTGCAAAAGTGGTGTCTGAGGAATAATTGCTTTCATAATCTTTAAGAATGTAAGTTTATCCCTTTTTATAGGAGGAAACATCCCTCACTACTCCTACTTTTTTCTGAGATCTCAGTTGTCTGAGATTGGCGTCTTCGGAGTAAGTTTTGATTCTGCATGTCGGTTTAGTTTTGGCCAAGAGCTATAAAAGCTCGGGGTTGATAGGAAGACATATTTTGGGTTAGTTCAGAGCATATTTAGGTACTGTAGCTTGGTTTGGTTTCTCTGGGGAATTCAGAAGATTAATCACCTTGAATGTGTTCAGAGGAAATTTATTAAATACCTGACTTACAAGTTAGGATTTCAGCTGGATAAAAACGAGTATGGCGAATGGTTGCAGAATGTTCTTTCTTCAGGATCGATTTCTGTTGAGGGGATGTGTTTCTTGTGGAATGTCATAAACGGCCATTACTCCTGTCCACAACTTCTCAGTCGGAAAAATTTCCATGCTCCAACTCACGGTTGTCGTCAGCAACACAATTTTTATAGCCAGTTTCATACTAAAAACGGAAAATTTGGTAGATGACTTACCTCGAAAAGCCTTTAATAAAATCTGTAGCGTGTATAATTTAGATATATTTGAAACCTCATTTCAATATGACTATACTGATTAGGACGAGGGCATCCCACTGTAATTTACTAGAATAAATAAATCTGATTTCCTATTAGCACATCAAATAAATAAATGGGAGCTCAAATAAGGCTTCAACTAAATGTTAAAACAACATAGGTGTTGTAGTGACAAAGTTGTCCCCAATGAGACTTCAATTTCTAGAAGAACTTTCTCTGTGTACCTTGGTGCAGTCAAAGATCCATTCCATATGATAATCCGTTCTTTGAAAAGGCGGTCACTCTTTCGTGGCATATAATCCAAATTTTTCGCCTACTCTACATACAGTCAATGTCATCTGATTGCCAATACCGGCACTGGATCTCCAGGAGGATAGAACCTGATGCGGATGTGTAGAGAATAGGCTATACTCACGAGGCCTTCTGATGAGTGTTTTACACCTCACCCCCTTCTGTAGTGCAGTAAGAGCATTAAAACGATCGTCTGTATAAGGCTGTCGGATACTTCTTCTCTTCGATCAACACTTCTGGTGGCCCTAAAACGGTGTATACCATCTTGGTGTGAGAGGGCGGGACACCCAGGACTTGGGCGGTTAACTTAATTATGATTTTGGTAGTAGTAAAAATGTTTAAAAGTTTTTTCTCTCGAAAAATGTAGTTGTTTAATAAAAAATTTCATTTCGACGTCAGCTTATTCTACGTGCGTTTGGTCTCTTTCACGTAAAATTTAATGCCCGAAGTAGTCCTTTTTGATACGTATTTTTTGAGACATTGAACCATTTTGGAGTAATTGTGGGGAAAAAACATGATTTTTTAGAAGATTTTGTGTTTTCTTCATAAAAAGCTTCAATTGAACCTAGGTTTATTCTGGGGTTTTGTCTTATTTATATTCCCGGTTTGAAAACAAACGTCTGGCCTTTCTTATTCACCATGAAATTTCCTATAAATCCTCAAAGTGACTATGTTTCCTGTCGGCCCACAGTGTATACATAATATGTACATATAAATAAATAAAACCAAATTTTCTTGTAATTATGTTGAAAACAAAACGAAACTGCGCGTTTAGTCGTCCATTAGTTTGGCGTATCTTAGGATAATGACAAACGCTGTCCTTCCTTTTATGATTCCTCATTCATTTATGCAGAAATTTAAATTGGGGTCAAGAGTCAAAGGGGGTGTCGTCGGCACGTGCGTTGTTATAGGCTTAACAGAATATAAATTTATTCGAATAAATATATATTCGATATTGCGGACGGGAATTTCCAAGAGGAGTTTTGAAGATTGGAAAAAAAAAACAATTACTAGATTCTGACTGGTTTCCCTCAAGGACCGTCTAGGTGCTTGAAGTAAGTAAATTTCATAAGTACTTCAAATATTTCAATTTGCGTTTTAACACTCTCCCGAAAATATGTTGATACGTTTAATAAAAAGAATTGTATAAATGTGTGTAAAAATAATACTAATAAATGTTTATTATATTTCAAATCGTATCCATTTCTCCTAACTTAGACATAAAAAAAGTTTAATGTTCCTAAAAAAATTTCAATTGGCAATCAAAAATATTATTGGAGTAAAAAAATAAGTTATTGTCACAATCACGTACGCATTTCAATATTTCAATAGCCAGACGTTTGGTTTTAAACGTGGAATATAAATAAGGCAAAACCTCACAATAAACAATTTGTATCTGAACTTTGGTCCACCCTAAAATATAGATTCGTTAGATTTCATGGTCCGATTGACCAAATAACTCTTCATTGAATTAATTAATATTTATGTAAGGTGTTGGTTGAGATAAAAAAGTCAGTGTCACGAGCGGGATTCGAACCCACGACCTTCGGCTCAATACGCCGCTGCTCTACCACATGAGCTATCGTCACTTCGATCCTCTCGGACATCACCTCCCCATATCAACCTACCTATCGAATTTTCCCTCCTTTTTGCCATTTTTCAAAATTCGAAAAGTTGGGTTGAGATGGCGCTCGATGACCCAGTAACGCTGGAAAAACTATTGGGAAACATTTGTTCATCTTGACCAAAAAACGCGCCATAGATTGACTCCCCGATGAATATTTTAAATATCTCCCTACAACATGGACCTGTTCTATTCAAAAAAATCTTTTCTGCTACCAATCCCTTCTCTTGGTGCTTATCACTGGTCAAATTAAAAATATCAAAATTAGTTAAATATAAACAAAAATACAAAATTGAAGTTTATTCAGAGCCATTTTTAAACTTAAGCTTTGCTTTAGTAGACATTTTTATGGCAATGATTAGAATTAAAAGTACACTTAGTTTAATTAATGGTACATTAAATAAAACTTGGTATCATTCTTATATAAAGATAATATTTATTTTAAAATATAACAAGTTAACTAATATAAAATGTATCCTTAAAAAAACTACAAATATTACACTAATGAGAACAATGGCCTTGTATTTCCCTGGAAAGTAGGGTTAAGTCAAGTCTGTATGCTGTTTTTAATTTTCAAGTTCTCATCGACCATTTGTGCTGGAAACTTAATTCACATTTATTTTTCACCAATAGCTGTATCGGTATAAAGATGAGCTCCAAAATTATTTATTTTTTAAATTCAGCAAATGCAATTTATGTTGCCGTAGCATTCAAAGTTTTTTTTAAACTAAAGCTAGCGTCACTTTGTGGTTCCTAAAGTCTTTGAATCTGATTAGCAAATTTCTTCAGGAAATGTTTGAGCACAAAGCTCTTCTTAATGAATATTACAATGGTAAGTAAGTATCTAGTATATCTAAAGACTTAAGAAGGACGTCGTGGCCGCAAGGTTTAGTCTTTGACACGGCGCTCATCACTGTAAGGTAAAGGTCCCGGGTTCGAATCCAGCTGCCCTGCATTCGAATCCGACATACATACAAATGGGATTTTTTTCAAAAACTCCCTTTGAGGGTTTACCTGACCTCGTGCTTGTAAAAAAATAAAAATAAATAAATAAATTATGAAAGACAGGGAGAAAGACAGGAGCTAGGAAAACATGAACAGAATTGATGTTTGCCGGCGGTCCACTGCATAATTTTTCTACAAATAAGGTAACAATTTGAAACTATACTAAAAAAACACGTACTTTGTTTCTGTTATTGATTCAAGAGATCTACTTAAAAAAGACACCCTGCAGTGGGGTAATATAGAGTCTGGTGTTGTATAGATGTTAGGAAGACCGGCACCCTGAGGGTTTATATGAACTCTGCTGTTGCGAACCCTCGTTAAAAAAATTCTTCGTGTCTGCCCTAAATATTAGGTGAAAGAGCCGCAGATAAGAAGTCAAAGAGCCGCATGCGGCATTTCCGACCATTGCGCTCGTCAATAATAAAACAACATTTTTTACGCAAGTTCTTTGTAATCGAATCACAGGACTTCTTCAAATTCTGACCGAAGAAGAGATGGGATTCCGTAAAGGAAAAGCTATGTTAATGCAATTTGCACCTTGTGCTCTGTGGTCAACGTCAAATTAAGAACAAAGAAAAGTAAATTGTTTTATCTTCTACGTGTATTTTACCAAAGCATTTGATTACTTTTCACAGCATAAAATTTTTAAAAACTGTAGGCACGGGTATGAGTCCCAAACTTATTAGAATTGTCAATCAGCTCTATGAAAAAGCAAAAATAATTTTATATTGGGATGAGAATTATTCAAATGAAATTAAAAAAAGAAACGGCGTCCTGCCAGGCGAAAATTTCTTCCTAATTCTTTTCTGTTTATTTATCGCAGATCTTTCTTCCGCTCTCGGAGTACTCAAAATATGTGCATTAATTAAATAAAAAAACCTTGTAAAGATACTATACGCAGATAACGTGACTATAATTACCTATCCGTGTGATACCCAAATTAAATTAAAATTACTAAATGAGTACAGCAAAATAAACTACCTTAAACTGCATACCCTTAGAACAGTCGTGGCTTTTGAAAATGAATGTGGTAGCTTAAAATAGTCAAGAATTTTACTTAGGAAGGTCTCAACTTAAGTTTTCCCTTTTTTTCCTCTGGCAAGTTCAGTATGGCCTATTTACATTTTATAAACAAAAGCGTTTAGCCGTCCCGTCAGTCTTGATTATATTTAAATCATTTTAGGTCAACTTTGGTCAACACAATTAAATCTATTTTTTTTAGTAGTATATTGACAAAATTATTTCTGTCAATTAATTAATCGTTTTATGTAAGGTTTATTTGAAATGAAAAAGTGAAAAAAGTGACCGACCTTCGACTAAATGGATGGCATATTTAGTCGAAGGTCTTGGGTTCGAAACCCCACTCGTGGCACTAATTTTTCATTTCAACCAAAAGCCTAAGATAAAAAGATTATTTAATTCAAAGAAGTAATTTGATCAATAAACCACTAAATATAATGGATGTAATTTTTAATACGTATTCTTTGTCTAAAGTTTTACTTGTACTTTAATTATTGTTTTGCTGCGTAATTTGGTCTGTTCTTTTTTTAACGAAGGTTCACAACAGCAGAGGTCATATCATCTCTCGGAGTACCGATGTTTTTGAAAAAAAAAAGGCCCATTTGTAAGTATGTCGGTTTCGAATGCAGGGCCGCTGGATTCGAACCCGGGACCTTTACCTTACAGTCATGAGCGCCGTGTCAACGCCTAAACCGTTGCGGCCACAGAAGCCCCCTAATTTTGCCTTTCCTGATCATCTTCGTCTGCCTATCTTCCCATTTTGGTCTGTTAGACTTTGCCACTGACACACTTGACTGAAATCTTGTGTATCGTCTGGGTAGTGCCCACATGCCAGAAGGCCGCTCTCAAAACGGCACACAATAATGACACATCTACACAGAAAACTAATGCTTTAAGCCCTGAGAAGATGGTCTCAATAAAGATCGAAACGTTGGCACGAAAAAGAAAATGTTTCCCCAAAGCCTACGTCACACCAGACCACATCTCACGATCTCCAAATAATAATGTTATATTATAATGTTCATTTCAATATGAAATTAAATAATAATTAAATTTTCTAGCTCAGCATTTTGAAAAGATGTTTTGTACAAAAAATAAATCTATGGCGTAATGCATTTCACATTTGTTTAACTGCCGTGCAAACCGAGAAATAAACTAATGCATTACATTATTTTGAAGTTTATTGTATTTAATTACATTATTCCTATTACTATTTCTTTTATTTTGTACTTTTCAAAATTGTATTTTTTCAGTTTCAAACTGTTTAAAAAAACAAAGCCATGTTTCTGAGGTAAGGCCTACCGTTCCTAAGTATTGTACAGATTCAATTCTTAATTTATTATATTCGGAGATTCAATTCGTACTTTTCGTTTTAACTCTAATCAAATTATTATTATTATTATTAATTTTTAAGGGCGTTTTATTGACTAAGGTGTTATTTAACGAAATAATATTCCTTCTGAGTGGTAAGAAGTTCTGATTCCAAACATTTACTCATAAACTCAATCGAGCTTTTTGCCATAGAAAACTACAATTTATTCTTTTTGGAAGGCCGATTGTATACAAAAAAAATTTAAATAATAAAATTTAGTCCTGTTTTTTAAACTAGAATTTTGAATTTTTGTTCTATAATTTTAACATTTCCCATACGTTTGGATGGCCCATAATAATAACAATGGGGTCAGGAGACATTAGCAACAGTTTCAGCATGATATTATTATTTATTTGTACCTCTTCTACTTTATGTAATAAACTCTATTGCACAGAATATTGTATTGTAAACAATAATAAACTAAGGTACTACAAAATTATTCCGCTGGAAAAAATAAATTCCTCCCAGTGCCATGTTTCTGTTTCTTAATCCTTTTCTTTCTTTTATTACATTTCATGCATATCAAATGAATAAATTATTTAATATGTTTGTTTATCTTTTTCTAGAATTTTATTTCAAATTCATCACTACAACAAAACTAAGAAGATTGTCAGATTTGATTAATTGATTTAAGGCTGAAGTATAATTCATAATTTATTAAAACGAACACATACAAAGTAAAGAAAAACGTTCAATTTTAGAAAGAACAGTTTTTATCGAGGAAAATACTCCCTCGTAAATTTACTGAATGCTGCTACAAAATTATAATAATTATTTTAGTTATCCGCAATTCATTAAATCAACTAAGTAAATTATCAACTTATGTATATTTCATGAAAACCATTTCAAAAATAATACGCACTTGGTTCAAGCAGCATTTAATTAACTGTGTAATTACTCCTTATAACAGCGTAAATCTGAACTGATGTAAACTGTAAACATATAAATAAATCATGCGGGTTTGTAGTTTTTGCTGTGCTTACAAAAAGGGTGAACGACATACAGACATAAGGGTAGTAATACATTATGAATAATTATGATCCTTCGAACTACCATTTAATTATAGTTTTGTCAAATTTAAGCATGGTAATCATCATGTGAATGGTGCGATATGAAATAATCCAACGTAAGTTGTCCATTTTTGACGCCCATAAGGTTCGATCAACGTTATGCATTAACAAATTCATTAGACGGTTGACACACGGGCACCTGCTTATGGGACAAAGCCCGCGTAGGTGCCGCTTATGCAGAGAAAGGTTGTTCGATGTGTCCGACATAATAGAGGCGTGTCATGCCTTGACTCCATACAGAGAGCGTACAGGCATGCCGCCGGATTTAAGAAGAGTCCTCGAGCACGGTAGCGAGTTTCTGAGTCCCCTGTTCCGCTTTTTAGGGGAAATTGGTTTTTTTAATTGTATATAGTATGTGTTATGTGTCTCTGTGTTTTGTCTGTGTGCATGTACTTATTGGCGTGAATGGCGAGGGGTGAGGGTGAAATATAACGTCATCATCGCCCCTCGAACGATGAAATCGAGTCAGTGTGTGTTCGGGGTCGATGGCGGAATATTAATAAAAGTACCTCATCGACCCCAATCTAGCTTTGATTAAGTGTAGGTCGGTGGAGGAATATGAAGTACTCCACCGACCGAACGGAATGAGTGTACTGTATAAATGTATTTAAGTGTATGAATATAGACGTGGGGCTGAAATGACCTAGATGTCGGAAGCCCCAGCAATTTTTTGTTTTTCAATTCATTAGATTTTGTAGTCCGATTAATTAACCTCTCAATTAATTGTTCTTTATTTAAGATATTGTTTGTGATAAAGATGTCAGTGTCACGAGCGGGATTGGAACCCACAACCTTCGGCGTATCGCTGCTCTACCACTTGAGCATTTTTTTTTTTTTTTTCTTAAGAAGAGGTCGTATAAACCCTCAGGGTGCCGGTGTTTTTGAAACCCACCTTTTGAATTTTACCTCCTATTCGCAATTAAACGTCTACGATACTAAAAATATGAAATTAATAAAATTGAGCTGAATTTGGGTTGAGAATTTTAACAGTCTTCGTATATGGACATTTCTGTGTTGTTTTTATTTTATCCGGTGAATTATTTCTATCATAAGTTCCGGAGCTTTTCGCTCTTTCGGCAACGCTAAAAAGCTTACTACAAACAACCACTTTAGAAAGATCATTACTGATTGTCATTGTGACGCGTAAAGACCATTTGGCCTAATCGATTTTTCGACAAGAAGTGTAAATCACAAACAAATAAACCATTGACAAAAGCTCGTATTTTTTATAGACGTTACATTAAGAACACTATAATCGAACTTTATAATTGTACAAAATGTTTTGGTTTTTTTCGATGGAAAAAGAAAGAAAGTTAATTGTAAACGCTTGAATGATTTGTAGTATCTAAAATGCTTGTAAGGCCACGTTCGTGTGTGACATAATTGCCATATTAATGCTTGGATATCGACAGCAATACTATAATTATCCAGTTTTTCGTAATAATTACTCTTTAATTATATCATAATGCTTGGTAAAAAGAGAGAACACGGTATTCTGTATTGCTTTGTAAGCTGTGATAGTTACAAGTACAAATTTAAGCCTTATTAAATCCATTTATTGGTCTATGGACCAAATTACTTTTAAATATTATTTTTACCTTGAATCATTCTTTTTTTTTTATGTAAGGTGTTGGTTGAGATAAAAAAGTCAGTGTCACGAGCGGGATTCGAACCCACGACCTTCGGCTCAATACGCCGCTGCTCTACCACATGAGCTATCGTCACTTCGATCCTCTCGGACATCAACTCCCCATATCAACCTACCTATCGAATTTTCCCTCCTTTTTGCCATTTTTCAAAATTCACATGGTACAATTTTATCGTTGTTTATTGTTATAACTACGATGATATATTAGGAAAACAACAGATTAAGAAGATTTGTCCAGGTCAGGTGTCAACTATTTTTTTTAATAGTTAATTATTGGTTAGTTAATTTTTTGCACGTCTGCCTTGAACGACCTTTTTTTCGCCAACTGTGAAAGCCATTATTAAGACGATTATCATCTAGCAATGATCGTAGTAGTGTTTTGAAAGCATTTCCTGACGAATTGGCCCATTGTTAACCGATCGAATTATTTAGTAATGGATGTGAACACAGGACCGTTTACCGGTTCCTTTAATTGCCAGGCTCTCTCTAAAAATCGTTTTGCATGTCAACCTGCGACCCGCGGTCAGGGTGGAGGGAATTTTCCGACAGGATGCAGTAAAATTATTATAATTTCGTACTATTCTGACTTAAAACAATGAGCACTGTTATAATGGGGGTAGTTTAAACAATTTTCTAGTATCATGGCTCATAAACTGAAAACCATTTTAAAAAAAATTACGAGACAGTTAAATTGAAACGCTTTATTTATAGTACCCCGGAGATTTAGGTCATATCGACCTTTCTTTTAATCAACGTGTCCGACCTTTTTCTAAATAAATACAGAAAAGTGATTATTCATTGACAGCAAAAATTCCACCCACTTGTAATACAACTTGATTTGTATATATTTTTTTATGTGTGTATTTTTATGCAGTTTCACGTTTTTTAACTTTCATAATAATACAAGTTCTTTGTCTAAAAAGTAAAAAAAAATGTAAATTACTAAGGAAAATGAAAAAAGAAAAGTCGAACAGATAAAATTTGTTTTAATTTTGTTTTAGATTTTTAATTAACGTAACCCGTATTTCCTCCTCTTGGCTTAATTACACCTCGAAGACGCCTCGGCATGCTTACTACCAGTCTGGAAATGTCTCTTTGCTGGAGTTTAGCCCATTCTTCACGAAGAGTCCTTTCGAGATCGTGGAGTGTATCAGGAGGTGTTGGACTTGCTCTTATTCGTCTTTTGAGGTTATCACAGAAATGTTCTATGGGGTCCAAGTCTGGACATCGGGCCGGCCAGGCTAAAAACCTGATGTTAAGCTGTTGAAAGTATATTATTGAGCATATATATTATGCGAGCATATGTATTATGTGGACGAGCATTATCGTATATTAGAATAGGACTGTCGCTGATTCCATCGAGGATAGGCAACACATGATGTTCCATGTGGCATTCTCGCATTCTCTTTGTTTGGAGTCAAGGAAACCTTTCAGTTAGGCGCCTTTCTGCACACCGGACACATGCGTTTGGACCAAAAGTAAGTGTCCGTCCGTATGTCAACCTCGCATGACCTTATGCATATTCTTAGTCGGGTGAAGATGACGCTTCTTTTCGAGAAGGAATTTTTCTAGAGTAGAGGGAGGTAAACCGGAAAGAGACGAATACGGAAAACGAAAGAAAGATGAAGAAGAAGGAAAGAAAGGGAAAGACGTGATTAATAATCTGTACATCAGTTTAAAAATCACAATGGGGGGGCGTCGGTGGCCGCAAGGTTTAGTCTTTGACACGGCGCTCATCACTCTAGGGTAAAGGTCCCGGGTTCGAATCCACCGGCCCTGGATTCGAACCTGTGATACTTACAAATGTTTTTTTTTTCCAAAAACACCGGCACCCTGAGGGTTTATATGACCTCGGTAAAAAAATCACAATGTACATTACCAATTGATTTGTAAAGCTTCATTGTTATACCATTATTTTTAGAAATTGAATGTACATAAACATTTCTATCTGTGATAAAGAGACTTTGTTTGATGTTATATTTTTTAAATCCTGACTCGTAACTGTTCAACCTGCGAAAAATCAGCGAGACCCAAAGGATCCTGGGGGGGGGGTGTAGAAATAACTGGCGCACGGGCCTGGAAATCCTGGTCACACGATACCTTGACAGAACCAGCTCGGATGTAACTATGTCAATGTCGCGGAGCAGTCACCATCCGCCCTTTATCATTCCAAAAGGCTTCATCATTTAAGACTCGAATCGATCGGCTCGAACCCGGTTGGGAGGAGAAAACAAAATTATTTCCCTTCAAAAGACAATCAACGACGGAATTTTCCTTTGTTTTGCCAATTATATAATACACCGGAACTGTTAGAAATATTGAAAGAAAAAATAACACATCGAAGCTCTTAAATGACGATAATCTTTATATAGTAAGAGTTGTAATGAAAAGATGCCGTTTTTTATTTTGAAATTGCATCATTGTTTACGTTACTTAATTATTAATCATTCTTTCGGGAAATCCCTGTTAGCACATTTAAAAACTGATTTATCAATGAAAAAGTATACTTGATTTAAGAAATTATTCAAATCTATCTTTCAACTGCGGAAAAGGATCCTTAAGTCGATGCTGATAATTTAATTAACATCAGTAAAGAAAGAACAAGAAAATATTAGATAATTATAAATTGTATAGTCTTACTATATCAGTTAATAGAATGAATAATTAGCTTTTAACGGAAGAAAAAAATCAACAACATATTGCCGAAAATTATCACTGAAGTACATAGTGTGAAACCCGAATGGGAAACACAGTACTGCTTGCGTGCTTCCTACGGTTCCCCGCTCCCATCACTGATTGTCAGATTTGACGTCAACACTGACAGAAATGTAGGTGTGGATGGAGGTTTAGATTAAATAAAAGAGTAAAAATAATCTAACAACGATAAAAAGGTACCGGTTATTATGCGTTTTTGTTCTTAACTCGTTTTGCAGATTGAACAATTATCATGAGATATTTATGAAGGTTGATAAAGAAACGAGGTCCATTAGGCAGAAAAGTTCCTTCGACTTTCAATTCATATCTCTCTAAGGTCCAGTTCACAATTAAAAGGAGATAAATGGGTTGTTGGCATGTATCGTTAATTCGTTGTAATTTTAATTGCTATTATATTTTATTTAAACTTATTTTGTTAATTTTATTTGTCAGTAATCTTTATGTAAGGTATTGGTTGGAATGAAAAAATCAGTTTTACGAGTGGAATTCCAACCCACGACATTCGGCTAAATAAATAAATATTCGACCACTTGAGCTATCCTGACTTCGATTCTCTCGGACACCAACCCTCCATCACAACCTACGTTTCGAATTTTCCCTCCTTTTAGACATTTTTCAAATATCATGTAATATGGATTCAATTCTCGGCCACAGAAAACTGTACTTACGTTTATACTTCGTTATTCTTACTAAATCCTTTATATTTAGTGGTGGGAAAATTCGAAAAGTAGGTTGAGAGGGGGAGTTGGTGTCGGAGTGGATCGAAGCTAAGATAGCTCACGCGATAGAGCAGCGAGCCGAAGGTCGTGGGTTCGAAACACCCCCGTGACACTGACTTTTTCATTCCACACGACATAAAAATTAATTAATTTAAAGAAGTTATTTGGTCAATCAGACCACGAAATATAATGGATTTGATTGTAAGTTAAGAATGCAAGTTGGCTACGAGAAATCGATAAAAAATAGCATGGAATTTATATTGCCTAAAAGAGATTATACTCGGGAAATAAATAAACAAAAATCTACTAGTTCAGTTTTAGTAGTTTAATTATAATGACGCATGTTACACTTCGAGCAATTTAAGTTTGTATTGTTTGAAGGGAATCTATAATTTAATAGAGTGGTACGAGATATCTATATTTGATATATTAGAAAAATTAATTAGTTTTTAATTATAAATTTATAAATAATGAATTTTTATCTCTTAAATCTTAATTAATTGAAATATATTAATTGGTCCAGTGGACCACGAAATTAATGAATGTTAGAAAACATTTTGTTTTACTAGAAATACATCGATTGCCATGTATGTTTGTAAGGATTTTTACGAGTAACTCATTAAACAGTTATACCCTTCCAAATATCTAAGGGCAAAAAAGGAAAATCTTGTTTTATACTGTTATGACCCAACACCAGAGGTCTCTTTTCTCTCTGAAAGGGAGAAAGGATTACTTGAACCAAACCACAAGAGACGAATAGCACCAAATAATAAAAACATATATTTTATAAAAGTGATAAAACTTAATTAATTTTGCTTGAGCGTTCTCCGGATCTGTCCTTTCCCACCAACGTCCAGTGCACACCTACTTTGCTATTAAATCCGTACTTCACTCCGGCCTCTGTGACGTCGATGGGAGGAGCCTCAAGCGCGGCAAAATCTCTGAAGGTATTTCAATTCTTGATTAGCATTACTCGCCAATGCGTGTCGTCCAAGGGGTGACAATACTGACAAGTAATTTAAAATAATTCTATCTCTTGTTCATTTAAAGAAAACTATGTTTGCAGACCATGGATATTACCGAAGCCTTATTGGTTGATTGACTATTTATTTTTCAGAATACTTGTGGTGTCTTTGGTATTCAGTCAAGGGCCATTAGGTTAACCTCTGGTGTACCCCAGGGCGGCCATCTTTCACCTATTCTCTTCAACATTTTCATCGACGACTTTAAGTTGATCCCAGATGATTTAAAGATCTATAGAGTAATTCAGTCATTACAAGACTGCGATAGTGTTCAATTTGAACTGAACAACCTGATCAATTGGTGCGATAAAAATAACTTATACCTGAACATTATCAAATCCTAATCCAATTATATTTAGATATAATATTTGTGATATAAATTTAAATGAGCAAAAATCAATAAAAGATTTGGAAGTCATCTTTGACACTATTCTAAATTTTACTGACAATATAGATGCAATTGTAAATAAAGCTGTAAAACTGCTAGGATTCTTAAAAGAAACTCCAACGATATCAACAATATAAATTATATAAAAACTCTATTCTTTTCGATTATTCGCTCTATTCTTGAGTTCAACTCTACAGTTTGTTATCTCAAGTTATCTCGAATACATCAATAAACTAGAAAAAGTTCAAAATAGGTTTTTAAAATGTTTAGCCTATAAATTACACTTAAAAATAGACTATATAAATTATGATGAACTGAGAGCTGAGATGGAAATTATTCCCCTTAAAATAAAACGAGATATGTGTGGTGATTAATGACTGTTCACCGATATTATTTAGAAATCGTGAGATGCGGTCTGGTGTGATGTACGCTTCAGAAAAACATTTCCTTCATGGTGCCGACGTTTCGATCTTTATTGAGATCATCTTCAGGGCCAGAGAACAAACATTGTTTACATTTAGCAAATACAGTTTGGATGTGGAAAAGTGAATTTATACATTGCAAAATATATTTCTTTTTATATATTCAACCAAAGTATTTCTACTCACTGAAAGTGTAGTATATTTTGCATTGTATAAATTCACTTGAGTGAGTCCACATTTTATTTGCTAAACGTAAATAATGTTGGTAATTCCCAGGCACTGAAGATGATTTCAATAATGATCGAAACGTCGGCACGATAAAGAAAATGTTTTTTCTGAAACCTACATCCCACCAGACTGCATCTCACGATTTCTAAATAATTAAAAAGAGATATTTATGGTGTTATTTTTATATAAATTGTTAAAGTTGATTATAGAAAGCCCTGAACTTCTGCGACGAGTTTATTAAATGTTCCTGTGAAATTAACTAGACATAAAAATATATTTTCCATCCATTTCTGTAATACTATTTATTCTCAGCACATATCAGAGCATGTAGCCCCATGAATTCAGTAGAGGTAAATCTAGTCTGTAATAGCTTACGGAACTTTAAAAATAAAATTACATCCGCTTTAAGGGTCGCTCCAACATAAACGATGCATTGAATGTTATGTATTTGTATGTAAAATCGCTAAAGCCGTGAATAAGGTTTATTATTATTGGGTTGTCCGGAAAATAATGCAGGATTTTAAGTTTTCATTAAAAAAAATCTATATAAAATATTCTGTTTACGTTTACAGGATTACTCATTTGTATGAATGTCAACACTTATTAATCCTCTTCCAAATGATATTGTTTGTTTACCTCTGTAGCATTCCGCTACTTGGAAATAATTCAGTCATCCTTATAATGTCAAAGCGAGAATTTCGTATGATTTTCTTTTACGAGTTTAAACTCGGCCGAAGCGGAGCCCAAACGGCTAGAAACATTAACCAAGTCTGGGGCGAGGGTTGTGTTAATGAGTGCACTGTGCAAAGGTGGTTTAAAAAATTTCGGGAGGGAGATTTCAGCCTTGAAGATGAAGAAGGTCGTGGAAGGCCTTCCTCTCTTAATGATGATGTTCTGCGATCAGTGGTGGAAGAAAACCCCAAAACAACTGTTCGAGAACTTGCAGAGCAACTCAAAGTCAGTAAAACGACCGTCGCTGGTCAATCGGAAAGGGCCCATTTTGTTGCATGACAACGCTCGACCACATGTGTCACGTGTAACGTCACAAAAATTATTGGAGCTTGGCTATGAAACTTTGCCTCACCCACCCTACTCTCCGGACCTCTCGCCTACTGACTACCATTTTTTTAGACACCTGGACCACTACTTACAACACATAATATTCAAAAATCAAACGGAACTGGAAAATGCATTTATTGACTTTATCAATTCTAAAAATTCTGAATTCTACTCAGACGGAATTAATAAGTTACCAACACGTTGGGAGAAATGTATTGAGAGTATGGGAAATTATTTTGATTAAAGAACATTGCTTTAAAGTAACTAGTTTCTTTTTTTTTTTTTTTGTTTAATACCAAAATCCTGCATTATTTTCCGGACAACCCAATATTATTTTCCATCTCTTCAGCGATTAACTAGCTGTCACCGATGCATCAGACGAGGGTCCTCAGTTTCTTCTAAGTCATCAGGGATTATTCTTGTTCTGAGCAGCGTTCTGAAGAAGATATCCTTGAGGCGTGAATTATGATCAACCGTGTAACAAAATTGATCGAGGTTCGGCGGCCTTTCAGTTTAATCTAATTCATGATTTTTTTACAAAAAGCGTGGAAAATAGTTCGTTCTTTTTTATAAGATTTTGCGGTTTTAAAGATTTTATATTTCCTGGGCGATGAGTATTTTATATTCATATATACAACCGGTCTTTTCCTCCTCTGACAAAATTAGTTATAACATTATTTTTCGTTTTTATGATAAAGTTAGTTTTGACAGAGTTTCGAAGGAATTTTATTATTATCGGAGGACACGGAGACGAGAACACTATTACTTAACCCTTTTAAACCTGCTATGTGATAATTTTTTTATCGTGTCCTGTGATACCCACAAAAATAAAAAGAAAAAGAAAATTTTTGTATTGTGCGGTGGTTGTTCGCTGTTGTTTCCTGAAATAGGCCGGCGAGGTGGCTAACCTGTATGGAGTGTAAGGACAAGACGAATCTAAATACGCACAGACCAACCACTGAGCATAGGATAATGATCAATCAAATTTCATTTGATTTTTAATAAAATAATAATTAACTTAAAGTCATAGAATGACATATTAGTGAAAAAAGCCTGCGAGGTGATTAATCTATAGCAAATGAAGAAACACATAGAGACAAAATAATACACAGGCTGAACACTAAAAAAGCTATTGTGCAGAACCCCGCGCAATAGACAATACTACCAACAACAGAGCAATTTTATTATCTAGTAATCAAATTGTTAACTAAATGGAGAAGTTCAAGGTAAAAAAATGGAGAAGGGAATTTTTCCAGGTTGATATAAAGCCCAAAATGGTCAACATGGTCTGGTTTAACATTATAATTTATTGATACATTTCTTTTAATTTGTCCGTAAAAACCCATGGAAACACGGACAAGTTCACTGCAATTATGCGTCCTTCTCGCTTCGCGTTTGTCCTTAACCAAAGCCTATTTTTACTCTCGATCAGGTTGACATTGTAACTTAAAATTTAAACCTAAATAGTAAACTATTAATTCGATACTGTAGGTCGGCATTTCGTGCTGACTTCACCACTGAAGATTTCACCAGCTGTTAGGCGTAGAAGATTGATTTGGAATTGCAGTTTTACAATCATCAACAAAACATTGATATTTTAATCCTGTTTTTCAGGTTTTTATTCAAAGATAAATAACGGATATCAAAATCTTTTTACGATTTGATTGTCTTACAAAAAAATAAATGCAGATCCGTTTCAAACAATGAACATTAATGATCTAATAACTAGCGAGTTAGCTAAAAATATTCTGCCATCAGAAATGACTCTTGGCTTGTCCCAAGTATATATCTTAATTTGTACTTCATCACAATTTTAAGCTTTTTTGACATCGAGCCTGGCAGAATATGGTAAAATTTGCAAATGTCAACCGCTATTTGCAAATAGCCGTAAATAAAGATCATGATGATATTGGCGACTAAGTATAAAATATTTTGGTTACTTTTACATATAAGGACGGAGACAAGAATCCGGGGTCCGGTCACAGTATAGTTAAGCGGAGTTTAACCGACATCTTCAACATCCTTCAGAAAACTCCAACACCTTTTGATTTCAAACAAAAATTACAAACAATTAAAACCTTGGCTAAAAACAATGGATTTCAAGATATATTATCGATAGGTTGCTAGTAAAAAGAATTAAAAAATTAACCTTAAGAGAAACAACAATCGGACTCAGCCACATCAAAAATGAATAATTAGGTTTTCCTTGCTTGCCATACATTGGTGAACAATAAGAAAAAGTGGGGCGTCGGTGGCCCATCAGTGTAAAGTAAAGGCCCAGGGTTCGAATCCAGCAGCCCCTGAGTGTTGATATGACCTCTGCTATTGTGAACCCTCGTAAAAACGTGGGAAAAATTCTTAACGAGAAAGTTTTAGACTATTTACACTTAAAAACATCCTCTCAAAACCCCAAAGACAAGTGTGACAACTTGTCAAAAAGCGGATATCCGCAAATTTAATTGTAATGACTAAACATATAAGATAAGGCAGCAGAGAAATAAAAACGATAATTAAAGCACACTTGCCTAGATAGAACAAATTTTTTGAATTTAAAGGTCATCCAAATGAAACGAAACAGAATTTCATTTTAAATAAATTAATAAATAAATATTACACAATTTCAACAAAAGGATGAAATTTGTTTGAGAAATTTCAAATAAAAAATGGAAAATTGAATATGGATTTTATAATTATAAATAATATAGATTTTGATTTATCTCTTTCTTTAAACATGTACTTAAATAATTTTTGTTATACAACTTAATGATTAATTATTTACTTGCAATGTTATTAGAATAATATTTAGTTGTGTTGTAATACACGTTTTTCGCACATTTAAAATTCAAAAACGCATTAAAATCAGCTTTGAACTGGAACATCGCATAGGCGGCGGATCGGAAGCTTTTCTTAGAATTCATGTCGAAAGATGCGTTTATAACTCTGTGATGATGAGCGTTTGATGCTTGAAATTCTGATAACTGAAAACAATAAATTGTGAGTAAGAACTATATTTTGTCGATTAATTTAATTGCCACGGCCTTTTTAAAATAGTAATAATGCAGTAATTACTTGCACTTTATCAATCGATAGTAGACGATTATTGTGATTAGTCAATTTGGTTAATTTTTGTTTTGCGTCATGAACTACTTTTCGAAATGTTAGAAGGAAATCACCTTCAGAAAAGACAAACGTGTATTACTTATGTGGATCACATTCTTTTTGAGTTCAACTAACCAGGAAAAGTCCCTTCTTTAGAAGAATGACGTTAAACGAATGTTAAATTTGATTGTAAGTAGGTTCGGGCGAGTAGTAAAACAGGCTTTCGTTGGTTTCGTGGGGGGAAAGGATTGCCGATTGGACGACAGCGCGAGAGGGAAAAGACAAGGCATTCATCATAAGTATACGCCGACACCAGATAATAACCGTTCGAAAAAAGAGAAACATTTATAATTAACTTCACCTTTGAAAATCGTTTATTGATACCGGCAGAAAAAAAAGCGTGCCTTAATATTCGCTACAAGAAGTACATCTGGATTTTCATTATAATTCAAGGTTCTTAAAGCGACAAGATGGCAGGGTAAAAACAAAGGAACAAAGTGGAAAAACCAAAGATAAATACATTTTAAAGAAAATAGATAGGTAAAATTAATTATTGTTTGTATGGAAAAATGAAATGCAGCCAATTCAACAAATGAGCATCATCAGATTTTTTTTGAAATTTGAATATACAGCGTACTAGCTGAAGAAAGACCGTCAGTTTGCTGAAATAAAGAACAAAATGCACGTCTAAAATATATACTTAATTCATTTCACGTCTACATTCCAGAAATTCCACTTTTTGCATGATTTTTTTACAAAACTATATTTGATCAATTAATACAAACTATGAATGTGGCATCGTTAATATTCCCAATCTCTTAATTTCTTGTTAGAATCTAATAATACGAGCTTTTTCACGAATCCTTCGCACCATTATAGTTTATCGAAACGTCCATATGAAACTGCACAATAGTGTCAATTCGATGTAATATATTGCCTTCGAAATCAAATTACCCGCTCAGCATCGATGGTTTGATAATTGACTCACAAGTTTGATCAAGTTAACCGAATTTAATCGACACGTTCATAGTTTGCTTTTGATGTTCGAACATATAGAGGGATAGATATGCACATAGATAGATAGATAGACAGACATACAGACAGAGAGAGAACGAGAAAGACAGAGATTCAGAGGGTGAGGAAAAGAAAGAAAGATAGACAGATAGAGGGATGTAGGTAGGTAGAGAAAGAGAGAAAGAGAAAGAGAAAGAGAGAGAGAGAGAGAGAGAGAGAGAGAGAGAGAGAGAGAGAGAGAGATTAACTGACATGGTTGTTTTAGCTTCTCAAAAAAGGTCTCGTATATTTAGGAAAATTAAAAGGAAAGAGAGGAAAGAAAGCGATACAGGAAAAAAAGAGTGGGTGTTATTAACGAGAAAAACAGGAAATAAATATATATACTGGAAAAAGAGAACAAGAGAAAGAGAGTAAGGAAAAATAAATGAAACAATAGAGAGATACAGGAAAAGCAGAAGGAATGAAAGAGAGATAGCGAGAGGAGAGAGAAAGATTTGATTAACTCACATGATTATTTTAACTTCTCAAAAAAGGTCTCGTATATTTAGGAAAATTAAAAGAAAAGAGAGGAAAGAAGGAAAAGAGAACACGAGAAAGAGAATAAGGAAAAAGAAATGAACAAATAGAGATATACAGGCAAAACAGAAAGAATGAAAGAGAGATAGCGGGAGGAGAGTGGGAGTCTGTGTGCTTTTTAGAAAAGGGAGAAAATATATAGAGATACAGGAAAGAAAGAAAGAGGGAAAGAGCGATTTTTATTGACTGATATGCTTTTTTAGCCAAGGGCTGTGGCTAATGATTTTAGATGATGATGAGCCACTAGATATATCTCGTAGTTTTTGAAAAAGTAAAGGTTATTAGAGGAAAGGAACCGATACAAAAGATAAATAGTGGGTGTTATTGAGGAGAAGAGGAAAGAATTATATATACAGTAAAAAGAAAAAAAAAGAGAGAGATTTAAGCGGAATGTTAACCACCCCCAGGGAAGCGAAGTCAGTGGATAAAGGTTTATGTTAAACAGACATGATCAAGCCCTAAGATCTCTCACCAATGAACCACTACGAATCCTAACCGAACAGCAAGCAATAGGCTTGGAAGTTGCTTGCGCCCGGAGTTCTTAGGCCATGCTCCATCCGCCAACTATTCACATAGGATTCGGTTCACTCACCCACCTGTCGGAGTGATCGCCCACCTGTCATTCGTTCACTGACGAATTCTTCCTCATGTGTACCAACACACCCCACTTGTAACCAAAGGTTAGGAGTAGGATTCATGCGTAATGGAGGGCAAAATATTGAGATGGATTCTAACTTTCGGTAACCGTTTTCCTCTAAAGAAACCAGATCGCCCAGTGTTAGAACTGTTCCCGTGAATACTCTGGGTCACTCCTATTCATCATCATTGACATTATTTTTTACGGAAGAGGCTATCTACAGAATTCAACTTTTATGGAGAAGACCCGACGGTTCATAGGTTCACCCATTCGTGTTGAGTCACCCTATCTTAACTATTTACTCTTTTCATTTTATATACAGCAGTTGCTCCCTTAAGTGCCCAAAAATGATGACCTTGGTCTGGTTTTAAATTAGAGTATAGTTATCACTTTACTTTAATTTGACTGTACAAAAGCAAGGAAACACGAGCAAGTTTAACTTCAATTATGCGTCCTTCTAGCTTCTTTTATATCCTTAACCGACGAGCTTCTCTGATATGTGAAAAAAGAAGGCCATAAGATAAACGACCAATACAAGTTCACTTCGATTTTGTTCCACTAGTGGAAAATTCTTTCCAAGACTGTAAATTAAAAGAAAAAATGCGATTGCATTCGAATTGTCTTTTTGTAAGACATTTACGTCGGCATTACGCATAAAGAAATCTATGATGAAAATTATTTACATTTTATCAGCCAATAGAATAAATAAGGCACTATTTAATATAATTATCTGTGTAACCTCGGTAATTGAGTCTATCTTCAGGGGTCGGTCTGTGTGATAATTGTCAGGCTGTCCCTGTATTTTTCTTGCTAATTTAATTTTTTCATTTCAAATAATTAATATTCTATCATATTATGGTTTCAATATGTACATGAAAAATATTAAAATATACGGATTGAACATTAAATAATGGTACGTCGAACAAGCATCAAGCATCAATAAATCTTATTTTGTCACTATAGAACAATTTAAATTTTGTTAAAATATTTGTATAACAATATTTATCGCTCGAATGACCATTATTGGTATAGACAGTAAAATATCGAATACCAGATGCCGAAAAACCATGTTCGAACATTACTGATAAAATATTGAACATTACAGATAAAACATACATATATAAAATACATGTATATACAGCGAACATAAACAGTTGAACGTGTTGATACATTTAAACTAATTAATTAAGGTTTTCAGTTGAGATAAAAATGTCAATGGCGCGAGTCGGGGATTCGAACCCACGATCTTCCGCTTGATACGCCGCTGCTCTATCACTTGAATTTCGTGACTTCGATCCATCCGGACACTAACTTCCCATCTCCACCACACCTTTTGAATTTCAGCTCAAGTGGTAGAGCCGCGATGGGGGCCACGCTACTGCCGGTGCTCTATCCGTTGATTAACAAGCTGGCCGACGCGGGGCAAAACCTGTTTCGCAATATCACTCGCGTGATCGGCTATGTGGTGCTGGCATCAAGTGTTAGATCATGTGTTCGAATCCCGCTAGTGCCATTGACATTTTTATCTCAACTGAAAACCTTAGTTATTTGTAAGATGTTAATTGGTCAAGCGGACCACGAACGACTAATCAAGCAACGACATTCATAGTCAAACCTCGAACATCAACAGTAAAACAACAACGTTTCGATACTACATGTCAACATATATTTGATGCTTCCTTGAACATTGAAGGTTTTTCCAACTTCTAAGCATAGATGATTTGATTATATAATACAGCAGACACCGATGTTCAAACACAGAATATTACTTCTAAAAAGAAAATTTAATTCTATAATGCAGTTTTACGATTAGATGGTCAATAACACACATCATCAGCAAGACATTGTTACTTTGAAATTATATGACTAAATACTATATTAACTATAACTATAAAAAATTATACGAAATAGTGAATAATAATGAGCATCAAAGCATATGACCATCACAAACAGCGGAAACATCCGGCAGATGCTATTGACATCTAGTATCTAAATACTACTGAAATGGCCGATGGTGATTATATGTCTATACTAATGGAAGCAAGTCAGAGAACGGTGTAGGTTTAGGTAGTGCTTTTGCCTGTTTCCAGAATGGTTCGAAACTTTATGAAGCAAAATACAGATGCATCAAGCTGAATTGAATCGAGCGAAGTTTTGGCCATTCTAAAGTGCTTACGTAAGCCAAAAGTATCATTTTAAGTGACAGTCAAGCATCTTTAGAATCATTTATTAATTATGATAATCACCATTTTTGCCCGAGCAAGTAAGGAAAACTATTCAAACACTTTAGTGAAAGAAGTTAATATACTACTAGGCTCGATTAAGGCTGATTGAAGAATAGAGGGAAATGAAGAAGCTGGCATACACGGTAAATTAGCATCTACTGACGAGAGTTTAAATTTAACCTACACCAAACTTCCAAAGTCATTAATTATAAATAAGCTTTTCGAAGAGATTATATATGGTCATGTACAAATAATGGAAGGCCGACAAACAAGTCCCAAAGTTGCCGACAGATTTCAGCAGTACATCCAACTATCTGCACCACTATCCCACGTCTTAACTGAACATGGCCCCAACAACAGCAATTGTTTTCCATTTTCGTCTAAATGATTCCTCATCCCAAATTTCCTAGTAGGACAAAACATAAAACAACTAATATATGGATGCCCGATAGAACAACTGCGCAGTGTTTGGTTACGGAAGTGCCGCCTACTGCTACTATAGGTTAGCTATAGGTTAGTTGATCAATAACAGCAAAGCATTAACATTAATGTTTTGATATTATTTGTCAGAACACTTTTGATGCAAACTTCACCACTCATGATTTTACAACTGGTAACAATGGTTGATCTGTAAGTTCTTTCTTGACGGTGATGTTGGAAAACTAGAAATCCATAGTCAACTGTAGAACACCAACTGAAATGCATAGATAATTTTAATGTATAATGTTGGTTCACGTGTAGATTTCAACGTCGAACATCAACAGCAAGATATCGATGTTTTGGCACTATGCGACTATCTATTATATTATTTACAACTACACCCCATGTCCTTTTTCCTCACAACCGTTTTTAAAATATTAATTAATGCAGTAATAATGGAGAATTTATGCACTTTAGTGTCAGTTGATAGTTATTTATTAATTTGGTTAATTTTCTTGTTTTACGACAAGAACTAATTTTCGAAATGTAGAAGGAAATCACCTTCAGAAATACACGATGGATTAAATACATTAATTTTAAGTTCAACTAACCAGGAAAAGTCCCTTCTTTCTTGGAATGACGTCAACCTAATATTAAATTTGATTGTTAGTAGTTCCGAGGGAGGAGAAAAAACAGGCTTTAGTTGATGTTGTGGGGGAACAGCATTACGAATGGACGAGTTTCAAGGGAGGAAAATAAGACATTCTTGGTAAACGTAGATAGAGACCAAGTTAATAATCATTCGAAAAAAGAAAAAATGTACAATTATCTTCACCTTTGAAAATAGTTTATTGATACCGACAGAAAAAAAAACTTACAATAATATACGCTACAAGACGTTGTTCTGGATTTTCATTATAATTCAAGGTTATTAAGGCGACAAGATGGCAAAATAAAAACAGAGGAACAAATGGGAAAAACCGAAGATAAATACATTTTAGGGAAAGTATATACTTAAAATTAATTATTTTTTTGTATAGAAATAAGAAATGCAGACACTCAACTCTTCAGTATCAACTGATTTTTTGATATTTTTAGTGTATAACGCATCAGCGTAAGAAAGGCCGTCGGCTTTACTGCAATGAAGGACAAAATGCACGTCAAAAAAGCAAAACAAAAACTTATAATTAATATTCATTTCATGTCCACGTTCCAAAAATTCCACTTTCTGCGTGATTTTATACAAGATTAATCAATTAAAACAAACTGTGGATATGAATATTCTCAATTACACAATTTACTGTTTATCTCCATATTGTCTAACGATTCGACGTTTTTTCCACCTATATTTTATGTCAATATGATTTATTGAAACGTCAAAATGAGGCAACAATATAGTATTAAAATGATGTAATTTACGACTTCGATGTCGTATAACCAAATGTCAACAACGATGTTTCCTGGTTAATATAATAATTACATTTATACTAGCTGTATCTATGTTTTGCCATATTGATATTCGACTTTTTATCATTTGTAGCAACTACCACATAATATCGAAACATGCATGTTTGCAGGTTTATGTCCGCAGTTTGGCAGTCGATGACTAGACACCCAAATAGTACACCTCGACATTCCTGTTTTGCGATTGGCTATCTGTATTTTACCATCAATTGATGGTTACGAAACAGCGTTGTTTTGCTGGTCAGGTTTGATGTTTAACAAACATACTAAAGATTGCCGATTAATATAGAAATATCAACACTTTACTTAGAGATATTTTTCTGTTATTGTTCCATGATTAGCAATCAAAGACGAGCCGAATAATAGGACGAAAACATCGATATTCTCCTGTTGATCTTGTTCCATTTTTGCCATGTTTGTCCATCGGTATTTGGCTATTCCTGTTCCAAGTCCAAACCAACTTATAGGATCAAAGCATATATATGTTTTTGTTGGTCATAATTGATCATTGGTGCTTTGCAAGCCATGTTAGATGTTTAACCAATGCCTAACCTACTGACAGAATCATAACAACAATGGTTATGTTTGAAATTATGAATGATGGAGTGAGTGCGGTGTTCAATCCTTTTTAAAAAGATAGTTCCTACTCGCAGTAAGACAGCACACTAAGTTTTAACTAAGCTCCTACTAACGAGTCGTGGTAAGAAGTCTTATTGTGTGTAGGAACTATCTTTTAAAAAAGGATGGTTTTGATTTGATGTTTATGGTCGGTGATCGACTTAAAACTGATCTATTTCATCTGGATACTTTTTAAATTTAATTTCTGAATTACTTCACTCTCTCCCCTTTCTCACATTCCATTTCACTCGCTTACCTCCTTCACCTATCCTTTCAAATCCTAGGCATAGCATCTCTCTCTCTCTCTCTCTCTCTCTCTCTCTCTCTCTCTCTCTCTCTCGCTCTCTCTCGCTCTCTTTCTTTCTCTCTCTTTCTCTCTTTATTTAGTGTGTTATGTAGCGTTATTATTCAGTCACTGCTGGTAATGTTGATAGTAAAAAGAAACTAAAAGGGCTAAAACTAAATGCTGATGATGTAGTTAGTTAGAGGTTGAGGTTCACCTCCTACCTCAAATTGCGTTGCTGGAAGACGGCTGAGAGACATTTAGAGCCTGTAGTATTTTTCAACACACATCCCACCAGGTGTTTTCCCAATTTAAATTTGATTTGGATTTAATTAATCAGTATTATGGAATCCGAGTGGCGTTGGTTGTAAATTCTCACTCTCTATTGGCCTCAACGTCAAACTTTTTTTTTAGGCGAGCCTGTAATATTCAAAGTGTCGTAAAAGTTATAATTAATTGAAAACACACACACACACACACGCCATTATAACGCGTTTCATATGCAAATTATGTAAATGTTGAAAAAAAGTTGTGACATTGAACAGTGACTTCGAAAATTCCGTTTAAACGTATTGTAGCATTTAATGTAGCCAGACTATAAAAATCCAGTTCAATTATCATTGACTACTTATCAAACTGGGTCAAGTCGTGAATAATTTTCAAGTCGTTAGGAACAACGGTAGGAATCGTTTGAACGCCTATCCGGTCTGTTACGTGCTTAACGCCAGTCCTCTTTGGACTTTGGATGTTTTCGTAACGAATAGCCATAAATATACACAATTTTACTTTTTTAGTTAATTATTAATTGCAATATACTGGTTAATGACATGTCACACGACGGAACATGGGAGAAGAATGCTCGCGGCAAACGGGAGCCACGAGGGGATGCTACTCTTATATCAACATTCCTGGAAATGTTATTTGTTGTTATGGCTCAAAAATTTTACCACCTAAAACTCCTCCCTACTAGAAGTGTGAAATTAAATGACAATTACAAATAAATTCTAAGTCTTCACTGCATAATTACAGTTACAATAAAATCTTATTATTTCTGGTAACATTTACAGTTTCCTTTCTACAGTACATTTAATTTTATTATAAAACAATACAATAATTGTAAAAATGTTCTAACATATAAAATTATTAGAATTATATTGGTTGTGAGGTTCAAAGCTCAGGGTGATTAGTTTCCCGGTGTGCGGCTTAATAAAAATGGCTAAGTACTGATGTTTTGCATTCAATCGGATTTGGTTCATTTTTATGTCAATGTTGGCAAATTGACAGTGGTCAATTCAAAAGTAAGAAAGGAAGTAAAATATCCTACCCACTGCGCCAATTATGAGTTGGTTAACGACTAACACTTTTTTTAAAAACAACTTTATTTTTGTATTTAATTAATTAATACAATATACTGGTTAATAAGGTGGTACACTTGACGAACTTAGAAGAAAAAGGATCTCGGTTTACGGGAGAAAAAAGGGGATACTACTATTTTTATTTTTTCATTTTTATTTTATTTTTTTATTTTTTTTTTTATTTTATTTTTTTTTTTTTTGCGAGGGTTCGCAACAGCAGAGGCCATATAAACAAACCCTCAGGGTGCCGGTGTTTTTGAAAAAAAAGCCCATTTGTAAGTATGTCGGCCCTGCATTCGAATCCGGGACCTTTACCTTACAATGATGAGCGCCGTGTCAAAGACTGATCCTTGCGGCCACCGACGCACCCACAGATACTACTATTAACTTAGCATTCCTGGTTCCTGGAAATGTTTGTGCTGGGTTGTGGAAATATATAGTTGTCAACAATAATTGTACCACCTAGAGTTATATATATATATATATATATATATATATAAAAATTCTGCCCTTAATTTGTCTCATTTTTTTATCAATAAATATTTGATTATGCTACTTTTAAATTGGGAATATCAATTAGATATCAGCACACTTAATCCTTCGTTCAAAACAAGTATAATTTAAATTATTAAATTGTATGGAATTTAAAATTATTATTAAGTATCATTTGAATTCTGAATCAACACACTTTATTAGTTTCATCTTTGTTTGCGTCATTGCAATTTTTAATCTTAAAAATGCCGCTTAATGCTGAGGATGTTGTACGTGGAGGGGGATTATTGATGATGGACGTTCCATAAGGTATGCGCCGATTGCCGTCGGACTTCCCTACGAAACCTAGCGAGAAACTGGATTAAACCATAGGAGGCCCGGTTCTGACGCCTTAGGGAATCAGAACCGCAGGACGACCGTTTTTTGACTTTGATAATTTCGCGAGACCGGCACCTTAGTGTTGTACAAGCGATTCATCGGCACCAGGAAGTTGGAGGGGTTCACATTTCTGGGCGCACTTTTCGAAGACGATTAAATCAGTATGGACTGTAGGCTTTTCGCCATGTAAGAAGACCGGAATTGACCAGAACACACGGGGTTGCACGGCTTGCATTTGATCGAGACACAGCCAATGGTCTCTGGACGACTGGTCTGCTGTACGTTTTACAGATGAGTTTAAATTTGCCTTACGACCTCCAGATAGGCGTGAAAGTGTGGAGAAGGCGATAATTTTTCGCCTGAGCCAACCTTTTCAACGAAGCACAGTGATGGTGTGGGCATCAATTCAGAGTCGCGCAGAGTTGACTGTTGTTCGTGAAAGGCCTTTGATGGCCACTCGCCACTCAAAACTTTTTAAGAATTTGATCATAAAAATGAATGTATATTTAATCTGCTCAGGGGGAAAGTATAGCGGCACAATATTGTAAATAAACACATCACAAATGGAACTATTTCTTCATTAGTTTATTATCATTAGGAGTTGTGGAACTTTAATGACTTAAGGCATTTCAAGGCTAAAACTCACTACATTAAAATATTTGGATATATTTAGTGCAGATTTTCACATATTGATGCTTAAAGATCGGACTATTTTTCATCATTTGGGTTTTCTGAAATGGGAATTTCAAATAAATTAAACAAGATGGGTAATTAGATGACTGTTACATCAGAGCTTCTCTTCCTATTTCTTTAGAATTGATTTTGTATGGGAGGAGAATTGTATGTGACACCTGTTTTTGATGTTTTGACGTTTTCTAATTTTCTAGGAAACAAAACGGTATGAAATTAGGAAGTAATAGGAGAAAAATTAACAGAAACAAAAATACTATTCACACCTGAATAACAATTTAGTGACAATCATTTCTGACGCGTTTGGGTCACAATTATGATAATTATTTTGATTTCTGTTTGTTGACAGTGTGTGTTGACTGGCCTCTTTTATTAAATGGGCAGTACAAAGACGAAATCTTCATCATTTTACCTTTGGACACTGTTCCAAATATACAATGATCTTCGATTTGTACATTTCAGAAATTAAATTTGATTGTCGATTTAACAGTTTAACACGTAGGCGCATCGTCAAAAGAGGAATTTGTATTTTTATCAGATGGCGTGATATAATTTACGCAACAAAGATTCGAGACCAGAACAACGCACACTGGAAATGTGACGACCTAATTGTATACAACTTTAACGCGCGTATTTCTTGTTTATAAACTATATTAAATAACTGTGTTGTGCAACGGTTATAAATATTTCGAAGCAAAAGGGAAACAATACCTACGCCGAACTCCTACGTACTTCAAGGGGCATTAAAACTGTGCTGCAAATCTACGGCATACTTTAGGCAATTTATTGCAAATATATATTTAGCATTCATCTACACATATGCTTCTCTTTTTTTTTATCAAACGTTCTATCTACTGTATTTTCTCTGTCAGTGTATCCGCATTTTCATCAATATATTTTTCTATCTTCTTAGTATGTCGTCATCCTCTTTCTGTTTGACCTTATTATCCTTATGACTCACCTTGAAACCATCAATCTTTATATTTTTACATATCTCATAGGATTAATATTTTAGGTTTCTCTTTGAAACCGTTTCATGGCAACCTTTTTGTCTATCTAGCTTTCATTATTTTCTTCTCTCTCTCTCTCTCTCTCTCTCTCTCTCTCTCTCTCT
>CM077104.1:24789174-24802307 GCA_039619505.1 Cimex hemipterus | reverse complement strand
CTCTCTCTCTCTCTCTCTCTCTCTCTCTCTCTCTCTCTCTCTTTCTCCCTCAGCCCGTCCGTCCATCTATCTATCTATCTATATCTAAATATATCAATCTTTTTCTCTTCCCATCTCTCTTTTCTCTAGCTCAGCCTATCAAATTTTCACACTCCCTCTCCCCTACTTTGTCTGTCTACCGTCTACTATTTTACTTTATTTTTGTTATTTCATAAAAGGAACGTCCTTTGTTTATTTCATGTACATTATTCTTGAAGGATACCAGCCCCAGAATAACGTTTTGTCTTCTTCTTAATGGAGGCGTGTCATGCCTTGGTTCCATATAGAGAGCATGCCGCCAGAGCTAAGAATGGTGCTCGGAAACGGTATCGAGTTTCAGAGTCCCCTGTTCCGCTTTTTAGAGGAATAGGGAAATTTTTTGGTATATGCCCGTTAAAATGGTTTTGATTTTATGTGCTTTGTACGATTGAGTGTATTTATTAGAGTGAATAGGGTAGTAGTAGGGATAGTATCCCCATCAGCCCTCGAGCTGTGTATATGACTTGAGTCGATGACGGAATAGGGCCCCATTGGCCCCAATTACATTAGTTTTGTTATTGTCTACAGGTCGATGGAGGAGTGGTTTATCTTCCAAATAGAATTATTGCAATGTAGGTGCGAATGTATTTATTTGGGTGAATGCATATCGAATGTGTGTTGTATTATTTCCCATGCTGAAATGGACCAAGCTTTCGGATGCAACTTAAAAATTAAAAATAAATTTAAAAGAGATTCTTGTTCTTTTCACATACATTGATAATTATTTTCAAATTAAATGATTACTGCCTTTATCAAAAAACCAGAAAAATCCTTTTCATTTGGTTCAATGACTGATATTTATAAATAAAACTTACTTGACCTACTTTACAATGTAAATTAGTATAAAAATTTGGCATTATTTGACGTGACCTTTGATTTTTTTGAAATTGCAAAGTACATTTCAAAGTCAGAAATTGTTCGAAGGCCGACGTCCTCGAAAAAATGTTATACTTGACATCTCAGCACCAAAATGGAATGAGCCGAACAATCGCAATCAATTTTCCAATTTATTCTTTATAATGAATCCTTTACAATTTCGTCACGTTACGACCTCAATCAATCGAAATGATTGATTTGCGGAAATCAATCGCTACAGGAAGAGGAGTGTGTGTAATATGTGTGTAATAAATTAATGCACCCAAAGGGGGGGGGGGGGTATTGTACTTGATTAATTGCCCAATAAATCTCTCCTTTATTTCTTTTTCTTTCGTATTGGTTCAAACACTTTTCATATTTCATTATGATTTAGAATAAATTAAATTTTTCTCAGTTTATTAAACAGCTTTTCTGTCCGATTTAATACGCTTTTTTTTTGCCAATTCCTTAAGGTATTCCGATAACACCATTACAAGATTTTTCTTTAAGCTCTTAAGCTAAAGAAAGTTTGGTTTAAATGAAAACAGCATAATATTACGCATTTACCTATCATTTCATGAGATATCTTAAAATTAAAATCGTATCCAATATTCAACGCATTAACAGAAAGACATACTTATGTCAATCTCTTCCTACCATAATTATTATTAATTAAACGATTTCTCGGTAAATAGAGGGAATTCCAATCCAATAATCCGCAGCATTATTTATGTTAATACATATGTTACATATTCATAATAATCAGCTGTTTCTCTCAAAGAGTTTTTCTAGGCGTTCAAGCGTAGCTGCTGACAAATTATGCTCAAGTAATTTTGGCTGAATAGGATTGTGTTTAGATGTTCTACATAGACAAACTGTTGGCGCTTTACCACATCACCGGTAAGTACAGTTGGAATTGTTTATTTCGTAAATTTGCCATCTGTTCATCCATGTTTGTTACATCCTACCTGAGGAAATTGTTTACATTGTTTCCCCTATATAAAGAAATAGGTTTGGTGCCCAGTTGTTTTGAGTGTATTTAAAAAATCAGTTAATTACAATTTAGTTCGTTGCTAGTACGATCAAAAGCTTCAGCCATGTAATCATGTACGTCCATAGATTTTTTGCTTAAACAAACCTGATATTTCCAATAAAACTCTTAAACAATTTTACACTCACCTTAACCCTTTCCTGACCTCATGATCATAATTAATTATGATGTTGATCATGCCTTTACACGATTCACATATAGATAATCATGATTAAACTTGACTCCAAATATTATTTTATAAACGTCTGAATCGTTTGAAGATCGTTTGAAGCATCATAATTAATCATATTTATGTTAATGCCTTATGAAAATCAAAAATTATGTTGGGTTAGTTCATTTTGTAGCATTTACATCTGCATAATCATGATTAAGCTTGACCCAAATTTTATTCTGTAAATTTGTGGACCGTTTGATCAACCGTTAGTTAATTTTGCAGCATGTACATACAAAAAATCATGATTAAACATGTCCCCAAATGTTATTGTATAAAGGACTGAATCGTTTTATGATCTTATGAATGTTATTAATGACTTATGAGAATGAAAAACTATATTAGCTTACTTCATTTAAGAGCATTTCATAAAGATAATCATGATTAAGCTTGACCCAAATTTGATTTTACGAGACGTTTTAATCGCCATAAATAATCATAAATTTGATGCCTCTTGAGGATCATTATCATGTAAATTTTTGCGTAATTGTTTAAATTCGTCCAATTCATATCAAAATTTTCAGTCTAAAATTGATCAACTTTTTTTTTTAAACAAAATTGTAAAATAAAAACATAAATAATCATAAAGTTGATCATACCTTATGAAAATCAACAATTTGTAAATTTGTATTGTGTTAGTTCATTTTCCAACATTATATACAGATAATCATGATTAAACTTGACACAAATTTTATTTTATAAGAAAGTTATAATCTGTATTACGTTTTATGAGAAAAAGTGTTGTAAAAGGAAAAATCGAAATAAAATTTTTAATTTTACCTGTGACAGCATACTTTAGTGAGCATCCGCAGATGAGCTTAATGTTCGAAAATGGTTAAAATTACAGCAATTGTAGGCAAAATGCAAGATAAAAGATTAAATAGAGAATATATAATTCCATTATTAAAAGATACGAACCATTAGTTTGGCAAGTACGAACCGTTCTAAACGCTTGGCCACGCGTACATCAAAAAATTAGAATCCAGACAAAAAAAAAATTGTATTCAATTTTTGGCAGCTTTAATTGGACGACTATTATCTCTCGTCGGATTAAATTTAAAAACATTTTATATCTTCATTGTCTTTTTAATGTTTTGGGCAGGGGCAATCCGCAGTTTTCCTGTTTGTCCGTTTACTATCAAAAATAATATATCGCTCCTATTCAGAAAGATTTACGTGATATTTAAATAACCCTTGATTAAATAGGAGTGGTTCGACTGTCTGACGATGTAAAAATTATAGACTCGCTTGATTTTTTTCATTTCAACTAATTTATTCGTTAAGCCTTAAATTAAATTGAGTTTCATAAATTTGTCTTCTTTTTTTTTTTTTGAACAGATACTCTGGAGGATTTTCGAAACATTTTTGGAAGATGAGCGACGGCGACCCGACTTTGAACCCTGCAGGCAACACCCTGCCACCTCCGACGGTAAATTCAATTTGAAAAAAAAATCGTAAAAACCAATTTTTTCCTCGAACTTTCCTCATCCACGAGGAAAATCGTTAGTTCTCGCCTCTTTGACGTGTCAGCGAGGACGTTCCCCATGGACGAACGCGACGATACGATCTGTTGCAAAACAAAAAGCTAATATGAAATTGTTCTAATTAAAAGCTGACGTTTCGGACAGTTAATCACCGAAGGTCCACGATTGAGGTTCTTCCGGCCGTGGTGAAACCAAACGATAGTTTACTTCTTCCCAAAAGAAAAGTGTAGCGGACATCGTAAACGTCGTCATAGGAAAAAGGACAAACGAGCCTTTTTCAGGATAGCTGTAAATTTGTCTAAAATTAAACATTGGCACAATTCAGCCCAAAATTATTGTAATTTTTTTAACAAATTCTGCCATACAATGCGGACTTTTTCCTTAAGGAAGCTCAGAAGGCTATAGCCTGAGGAGCCATGTCAGAACTATGTGGTTGTCAGAAAAATCTATCTTCTACTTCCTTCTGAAAGAGCAATGACAGAAAGCTTGTTGAAACAAAAGTTTCTTTATTTATATCGACAAATATTTTTAGTGCAAAAGTCACTTCACCAAAATGTCGAAAAAACAGAACACCCAAGATTTTGTCATTAAATCCATGATGACAATTCTTCTGGTGAAACGTTCATCACCAGGATTTTCTAGCTTTTTTTACGAAGGTTCGCAACGGCAGACGCCATATAAACCCTCCGGACACCGATGTTTTAAAAAAAAAAAAAATTTGTAATTAAGTCGGTTTCGAATGCATGGGCCGTTGGATTTTCTATTATCAACCATTATCAACCGTCATGTGGCTCTTTCATTACTTCTCACTTGTGTAATGCCAAACCTGATTTGACAAGTGCTTTTTGAAGCAGTAACAAAGCTGTTTTATTCAAATATTACGTTACTTGATTAGTAAGTTTAAACACGTTCCTGCAGTCTGCGGAGAGGAGATTTGTCAGTTTGTAAAATATAGTTTTTATATTTTCCAATTTCATTTAAATAAAAGGTTTAAAGATTTAAAGTTTCACTTTAACTTTTTAATTGTGTTGTTGTTGGTTTATTGGTTATTGAAATGACGAACCTGAAGTTAGAACAATTTATATTAAGAAGGCAGGACATACTGGTGATACAAAATCATCTAGGTACCTACAAAATCACAGGGCAGAAGACAACGAACGGAGAACAAATAGTCTTCGATTCTATGAGATTATGGTCCAGTACAGAAACACGAGAAAAAGTTGAAGACCAATGTAGAAACTAACGGCAGAACTATTAAAACTAGAACCTTTGAGGACTAGAATAACAAACAGTAGGACTGCGGACTGGACACGGCAAACTCCGAAGGCATATGTATAGACCTGCGGCCGAAGAAACAAACCGTCCGGAAGAAGTAACAGACGTCTTCTCTTAGTGCTAAAGCTTAACAAAAACTGAGATTACTCCTGGGGAAAGAAAAGCCCGGTCCTGAAGGATTCACACGGAAGTGCTTAATAAAGGTTTGGGATGAATAATAGACCAACACTGGTCTGAGTGCGTAGGTCGTATATAGGCTTCTTTTAACCGTTAATCTTACAATCCAGTTTGAACGTTTTGGTCTGTTAGAGGAGTTTCATTTTGTGCCATCTACATTGTTGCGTTTTAAACAAAAAGAGGAGCAGAAACGAATTTAATTTAAACTGCTCTATCAAAACCTTTCAAATGCTTTCATAAAACTTCCATATTATTTTTCAAAGTTCATCTGTATACCACCTGATTTTGTAGGTCGGGTCTTTACATTCACCTCATAAAAAAACCAGTCCAGTTTTTTTCTGCATTATTATAATCGGAATAGGACTTCAGGCTTGGGGTTCTACTGTATTTAGGAAGTTTTCACTTTTTATTTTCAAAAATCCCTCGAATCTTGATTTGTTAATTCCAATCAGAGAATAATTGATCAAAAGGAACAGTTCAAATATTGATCATTGTTAATTTCAGGCATTACTGGAACCGGACAATCAACACAAGGATACCGTTGGTCATGATGATTCTTGTGCGGACAACGATTTGGTATTTTCTCGTTATGACAAATATTGATGTTTTTTAAGATCGTTATACAAAAAAAAGCCTACATTTCTTTGCCCCAAGAATGTTGAATCTCCTAATTTTCAGACTTGCTCCGAATACCTATCGCTAGCGAGCGACAACCCGACGTTGGAGACGGCTTCTGCCGCGACCTCGAACGATCAAAACGACAGCGACTGTTCGGTAGAAATGAGGAACATTGGCCTCTTTTTATTTTATTTTACTTTTTTAACATGCAATTTATGGCTTTCAGGATTTTCTGGACGCTCGAGAAGGCGGGAAAGAGAAATACACAGGGCATTCCAGGAGGAGCAGCCTTTCCAGCGTGGTCGATGTAATGTAGAACAAGAAACACCTATTTATAATCCGTTCGAATACAATTTGTTTTAAATCCAACGCTTTGCATGTCCAGGGGTTTCTTGACGAATGTATGAACAAAGTAGAAGAGCATGAGAAGCTCAAAGGATGTATGGAAAAAGTATGTATCTTTTGATAATTAAGTATACATAATTACTCAGAGATCGTGAGCTGCAAACGTGAGGTTTCAGAAAAACATTTTCTTTATCGTACAAAATGTTTCGATCCTTATTGTGATCATCCTAAAGACCTGGGATTTAGATAAATTGTTTACATTTGAGAAATACATGTAGGATATGGATAAAAGTGAATTTACACAATGCAAAACATATTTTTTATATTCAGTCAAAGTAGTTTACCCTTTCAAAGTGTTTATCTTCTGTGTAATTGTACCATTGTTGCGTGTCGGGACTCTCAACAAGATACGCAAGAATGGCACAACTAAACAGAAGACAAACACTTTGAGGAGTAGAAATACTTTGGTAGAATATTTTTTAAAAAATGTATAAAATATATTTCGCATTGTATAAACACACTTTTTTCCACATCCTACATGTATTTGTCAAATGTAAATCCCAGGCCCTGAAGATGATCTCAATAATGGTCGAAACGTTGGCAGGATAAAGAAAATGTTTTCTGAAACCTACATCACACCAGACCGTATCTCCCAATCTCTAAGTAATTATCGATTAACGCTCATTAATTATACACGCTGATCTGTGAACAGACTTCAATAATTCAGATTATCCTACATGTTAAATTGGACTAAAAAGTTCTTGTGAACCAAAGTCTGATTGTCAATTATGTACGAGATATTTCACTTTTCGAATTACTTCAACTTTACAACTTTATTCCATAAAGTCCAAACTATCTCATGAAATGTTAATCCTACTGTAAATTTGACTGCGGCAATAGAAATCCCATCGACTTATGAGATTCATTTGGTCGTTGCAACCGTAAACGAACAAAATGCAAAATCACTAACAAACAAATTGTACAAGTTTCTAAAGTTTTTGCCTAAAGTTTAACTAACTTGTCGACGGGGCTTACAGAAACGTCGCTCGTCATGATGATGATCTGTAAACACTTCATTGTTCAAACGTACTTCACCAATGTAAAATTAACATTTCATTGGTAAAAGTTTGATTTTTCGGTTGCAGACTTCCTAAATATTAGTCATTAATTAAACTTTTTATGTAAGGTTTTGTTGAAAATAAAAAAGACAGCGGCATCAACCGAAGATCATGAGTTCGAATCCCGCTCGTGGTATTAACTTTTCATTTCAGCCAACATCTTACATAAAAAGATTAATTAATTGAAAGAAGTAATTTGGTCAATACACCACTAATTATAATGGACTTAATTAGTCATTAGGTAACATAATGAACAGAATACTACATAAAGAAAAATGATTCTTTGATACAAAATTAAGATTATTATTAATAAGATAAACCAAAAGGCTTCCAAAAATTAAATAAAATGTTCAAAATGTCCGTGCTCTTGACGAATGTTAATTTGGCATCGTTTCCTGACAGATTTACAGCTTTCAAAAGTTCATCCCGCTCCTCTTCTCCTATAACCTCACAGGCTTCCTGAGTTATTTGTATGAGGTCGTCTTTATTCGTTACAGGAACCGAATAGACTTCATTTTTATGAGTTCCTCAAACGACCATCGCGAGCAGAAAATGAAATTTTTAGGAATAAACATGAATATACTTGAATTGACATTTCACGAATAAAGTACACGTGTTTAATGCTAGCAGGGGCAACTGAAGCGAAATATTTTTACGAAGCCAATTAAATCTTACATTAAATTTAGACAAAAACTTTAAAAAACTGGCAGAAAAGAGGGAAAATTCGAAAGGTCGAGCTGGGCTGGGAGGTTGGTGTCCGAGTGGATTGAAGTCACAAGAGGTTAGCCGAAGGTCGTGGGTTCGAATCCCGCTCGTGACATTGGCTTTTTTTTATCTCAACCAATACATTACATAAAGATTGATTAATTGTTAGAAAAGAACTTCGGAAACTCGTAAAATTGTATCTTCAAAGTGATTTTAGATTTTGACATAGAGTTTTCAATGTCCTTTTCTATTGGAGTCATAAAATTTACAGGATTAACATTTTATGAGATTATACGGAATAAATTTGTGAAATATTAACGTAACCTAAAAAGAGTAATATCTCGAATACAATAAACGATAACCTCCTGAAATATTCACAATACCATGATACGAAAATAACGTAAAATGGTATCGACATATTTTTACAGGAGGAGGCATCTGAGCCACTACGAAACGTTGAACACGAGGAAAACATAAATGATGATCACGAAGGGCTCAAAGATAATATGGAAAAAGTATGTATTCTTTTACAATTATTGTGTATGTAAAAAATGGTATTAAAACATGACTAAAAAACTAACATAAAATCTATATATTTGTAATGAGTAAAAATTTGATGATGTTTTGTTTGTACAGACAGAAAAGGCATCCGAGCCTCTACAAAAGGGAGAACACGAAGTAGTGATACATAAAGATTCCGTGGATCTCCAAAATGATACGGAAAAAGTAATGAATTCTTTACTAAATTGCTATCCTTATTATTACAATTTGAGACAAAAATACATAAGATTTTACCAACATTACAGACGGAAAATCCATTAGGGCCTCTACAAAACTTTGAAAATGAGAAAAACATACATGACGTTCACGATACTCTCAAAAATAATATAGAAAATGTATGTATCCTTGTATACTATTCTGTATATGAACATTGATATTACACAATGACAGGAAAATAGCTACAATTTTATTAACATTAATGTGTTTTTACAGACCGAGGGGCAATCAGAGGCCTTGCAAAACAGTGAACGAGAGGAAAATATAAATAATGAAAAGGAGCGGATTAAAGACAATATGAAAAAGGTATGCATCCTATTATTATGTAAAATCGTAGTTTTAGAACATAAAGCATAAATGCTGGGTTTTTTTCCAGGCCGGGGAGCCTTCAGGGGCCCTACGAAACAGTGAACATGACGAAAATATAAATAATGATCAGGAAGTGATTAAAGAGAGTATTGAAAAAGTATGTATCCTCTATGTATCTTCCATTACGTTTTGGTGGTCAATTGGCCAAGTTACTTCTTTCAATAAATTGTTCTCTCTATTTAAGGTGTTGGTTGTGATAAAAAAATCAGAGTCACGACCGGGATTCGAACCCACAACTTTCGGCTAAATACGCCTCTAATCTACCACTTGAGCTATAGAGGCTTAGATCCTCTCGGATAGTATTTTGGGTTCGAATCCCGCTTGTGACAATACTTTTTTTATGTCAATCAAGACCTTACATAGAAAGAATAATTCATTGAATTATGCATTAGTTCGTATTTTTTCAACGTGTGGCATAAATGTTTTCTTTTACAGGTTGAGGAGCCTCCAGAGACCTTAGAAAACCGTGAGCTCGAGGATCAGGAAAGTCTTAAAACCACTATGGAAAAAGTATGTTCCTTTTTAAATCATAGTTTTACAACATGGTGCATAAATGATTTTTTTACAGGTTGAAGAGCCTTCAGAGACCCTAAAGAAAGGTGATCATGAGGAAACCATAAATAAGGAGAGTCTTAAAGAGAATTTGGAAAAAGTACATATCATTTTATTATGTATTTAGATCGTAGTTGTACGACTTGGTGCATAAATGTTTTTTTTACAGGCCGAGGAGCCATCAGAGACTCCACAAAACATAGAACACAACGTAACCATCAATAACTATGAAGAGAGTCATAAAGACAATATGGAAAAAGTATGTACCATTTTATTATGTATTTAAATCGTAGTCTTACAATGCTCCTGATTACAGCCCAAGGAGCCATCCGAGGCTCTACAAATCAGAGAACACGAGGAAAACATAAATAAAGATCAGGAGAATCTTACAGACAAAATGGAAAAAGTACAAATCTTTTTTTTGTATATTTAAATCATTCGTGTTACAATATGATACATTAATGCTTTTGTTACAGACCGAGGTGCAGTCAGAACCTCTACAAAACATCAAACATGAGGAAAACTTAAATAACGATCCTCCAACTGTTCAGGTAAAGTTTATTTATCGACAGTCAATTAAAAAAAAAAAAAAAAAAAAAAAAAGAGAGAGAGAGAGGTTTTGTTATTTTGCAAGGAGGGGTCATACCATATCACCCTGGTCTGTCCGTTCCGAAAAATAGTGCAGATCGTGAAGTCCACAAAAGATACGACTGCAAATAATAATTGTTATTAGTTCAATTATATTATTATATTCAAATAATGGCCGAATTCACAGCAAGACGAGTGCGTTAACAAAGAACTCCATCTAGCCGACGATTTGAAAGTCGAAGAAGCGACAATAAAACCGGTCGGTAAATATGTGTAATTGGCAGAAACTCGGTGTTCTGACGGTTCGATGAACAATATATCATTTCAGGAAGAAGCTCCTATGGGAAATTTGCCTGGAGTTGATACAGTTTTAGACGACCAGAAAATAGAAACGGTATTAATTATTTTATAGTTTATAAAAGTCGTGAAAAGCGGACTGTCCAAAATTGTGGCTTTCTGGAAACGCGTTTTCGTCCAAAATCTACTGTAAAAATTTTTCCTGATTCTACCAAAACCTTCTTATTTAAATCGGTGTACCGACATGTTTCCATGTACTTAAGACGATTTTTATTTTTAAGTTAATTTTTAACTTAACCTACTTTTCTGGGCAACTACAGATTAATGAAAGTAAATAATAAATAAATAATTAAAGTACGCTCTTGCGTTGGTTTCCAGGAGGTAGGCATCAACAGTGTCGATCTGTCAGCTGGGTCTGATTTAAATACAATTTTTAATTAAACTAGTTATGTAAGGTTTTTGGTTGGAACGAAAAAGCTAGTGTCACGAGCGGGATTCGAACCCACGACGTTCGGCTAAATACGCCACTGCTCTACCACTTAAGCTATCGTGATTTCGATCCTCTCGAACAGTACTAAAGCAACAGTGCATTTAGCCGAAGATTATGGGTTCGAATCCCGCTCGTGGCACTTCCTTTTTCATTTCAACCAAAAACCTTACATAAAAAGATTAATTAATTGAAAGAAGCAACTTGGTCAATAGACCACTAAATATGATGGATGTAATTTTTAATTAGTATTCTTTACCTAAAGTTTTATTTGTACTGTAATTATTTTTTTATTGTGTAATTCGGTCTTTCCTGATCGTATCTTCCTCTGCCTATCTTCCCTTTTTGGCCTGCCAGACTCCGCCATGTTCACACAGATAAATGTCTGGCAGGCCAACATTGCAAGAATAGGCAGACCAGGTTGGTCAGTAACGTCCAAATTACAGGTTCAACCGCGAGGTGTGAACCCCTGAGAGAATACCCCACAGCTTAATTTTTATTTTGTTCAGTATCATTTTAAAAATATTATTAACAACAAGTATTTCACATTTCAATTTTCAAGCGTGAGCAGGAAGAAACTGATCTAGAGTCTAAAGAAACAAATTGCTCAAATCAAAAAGATACAAACCTTGTAAGCCTTTGCGTCTATTCAGCAGAAAATTATTCAATAACACATTTATTTACAAAATTAAATAATTATTTTTTGTACGATTTTTTTGCAGGAACAGAGCGATTTGATGGATGATAAACAGGCAGACAAATCTTCACAGTTCCAACTGGAAATGGAAAAAGAAGGATTTAGTCTCGGGTGCAATGTCTGTACCTCTCTGCTTGATCTCTTGTTTGGTTTTTTATACTCTAATAACAAACATTTCAGCTTTCTTTAACAACCGTCTTTGATGAGAAGGGCTTGGCGATTTCTGAAAATGAAAAGATCTGTGAAATAAGGGATATAGTCAGTAAATTGGTAAGGTTCTACATCCTACAGTCTTGTTTCTTAATTCGTTTTATCGTATTATCAAAATGAATATTTATAGTTTATTTTTAAATTAAGCTATTTTGTTTTTGTTCTTTTCCCAGGAAATGCCGCACGTTCTCGAGAAAAATTTGAATTTGAAAATGGACCCGAATGAAATGGCAAACACCATAACGAATAACATAATGGCGAAAATAGTAAGTGTTTTATTTTCTTTTATCAAAAAAAGCTTTTCATACTTTTCCCAGTACTGGTCTGTGATTCTTCCTAGGCGGCGAAAAAGAGCCAGACGTCGATAATCGCCGACAACTATTTAGCTAAAGAAAATTTGGTAAGGGACGAGGTAAAATCCGTATTATTTTACAATTAATAATAGTATAGTACCATTTTCCGATAGGAATACACAGAATTGGACAGGACAGTCGAAAAAGAGGAGCAGGACATGGAAACTTCCGTTGTAAGACACAAAGAAGATCGAATTTTTCATCAGGCTCATTAATTATTAACATATTTTCTAGCCCGAACCTGACGTTTTAGAGAATACTGTGCCTGAAAGACCGTCGCCAGAAAAAGAACAGGCAATTTAACAAATTATTACGTATTTTAAAATTGTTGAATTTTTTTAAGTCTGCTAGTGTCGGATCTGTAGAGTGATTTTTCCTCCAAACAAGTGAAAATAAATAGACCGGTGATCGCAGACGATCAAGCAACGAATCTTCTCCCTAATTTTTTTATTTCTGTAATTTATTATCTCAAGTACTACATACAAAAACTATCGATCACAATTGTTATATAAGTTTTTCCGTCAAATTTTGACCATTTTTGATATAAAACTAACCTCTTCTACATGGAATCACCTTTTTTTACTTCAAAATAACTCATTTACATTAGCCTTTTTTATTTCAAATTAATCCTTTTTAAGTCCAAATTAACCATTTTTTACTTCAAAATCATCTTTTTAATTTCAAATTAGCTTCTTTTTAATTTCAAATTAATCCTTTTTATTTTCAAATCAACCATTTTTTTAACTTCAAATTACCTTTTTTATTTCAAATTAACTCACTTACATTTCAAATTAGCCTTTTTTATTTCAAATCAATCCTTTTTAATTCCAAATTAACCATTTTTTACTTCAAAATCACCTATTTAACTTCAAATTAGCTTCTTTTT